>VXAY01000995.1:636983-651222 GCA_013399855.1 Oxyruncus cristatus
ATTTGGCACAAAAAAAAAAAAAAAAAAAAAAAAAAGCTTAGCAAAAAAATATTATCGATAAATAAATGTTTCTATCTTCTTATAGGGATATAACGCTCTTCTCAGGGTCACAAAACCCAGTGCAGCTTTTTAGTTGACCATAGTCAGCCAATTGCCCAGCATTGCTAAAGACAGGACCGCGAACAGATCTTGCTCTTCCTCACAGCCTGAGTAATGAAGTTAAATGCTGTCTGCTCTGCTGGGGAGGAGCAGTCGAGGTTCCTTGGGCTTTGCTGTGTGCACAAACATCTTACCCCGCAGCCCACACGGCACAGGGCGACCCTCTTAGGCAAAAGTTTCAGCTTGCATCTACCACTGCAGCACTTGTGACCTGAAACAAATCATTTCTGTGTCTCAGACAGGATTTCAGGACTGTTGAGTGCTGGCATCTCTGCCTGCACAGGAGCTCAGAGCCTCCTGCCACAGGACTTGGAGCCTGTCCCTGTGCTGCAGCTCGGGCTGGCACTGCACCCACCCAGCGATGCACAGCTGTGTTCAGCAGGACACGTGCACACCACCATCCAGCTTCTCTGCTGCTCATACCCAGCACAGCTCACCTCTAAACTTTCCAGGCTTTTATCAGTGGGAAAGTGCCTACCTTACAAAGGCACCACCTCCTCTGTCCTTCCCTCTGAGCACCTGAGGCCCAGCAAGGTGGAGAGAACCACCTAACCTCGCCCTAAGGCATCCCCAGCCAAGGGGAGATCTTGGATTTTGTCCCTCCTCCCGCCCTGTGCACTTGTTTCTGGGCACACCCTGCCTGTATGAAAAGATGCGGGACATTTTTAATGAGTCGGGAACAAGAAGTTCAGCTGGTGCTGAATGTTTAAAATCAGAGGCAAAACAAACATGTTCGAGTGTCTGGGGTTCTTTTTAATGGATAACACAGCTTCTGGTTTATTATTACTGCTATTACAGTTTGCAGCTGCAAAATGATCTGAAATTTCAATAGCAGCATGCCTCTTCATGCTGCTACAAGAATGTATATGCTCCGTTGTATGAATCGACATGCACCTCTCATCCAACCAGGCTGGAGCTGTGGATCACACCATTTTATCATTCATCTCCCAAAAAGGGGAAGAGATACACTTTAACACCTCAGCTGACGAGGGGGAATGTTTAGCAGTGCTACCGCTGTGGGAGCCGCTCCTTTCCGAGGGAGAGCGTGCAGCAGGGCTGCCTTGCCGGAATTGCTTCCATTTTCAATTAGAGAGAGGATTTTCTTCCCACTTAGTCATAACACCAGGATGTGTTAAATAAATTCACTCTGGGTTGTTCCTTGTCTGGCAAAATAATTTGTGAATCAAGGTGGGGGGAAAAAAATCTAGTTAGCAGCAATTGAACATACAAAGTGGGGTGACCAGTAACTCTCTGCTGCTGAGCCAACATTGATATATGTCCTATGGTGTCTTATGGGAGGTTTCTAATTGCAATATGAGTTTTGCGTGGTAACCTACTGGGAGAAGGGGAGATGCAATTGCTTACCAGTTTATCATTACAACCTTTTATTAAGGTTGTTTTTAATTAAAATGGAGCAACAAATGTACACTCTTATCCCTATAAGCAATCTTATCTAGTGTGACTGCTGCTATATTAGTGAACTAAATCCTCCTGATTACATTGGATGTGATCTTATGAAGTATGACAGCTTTACATATTAATAATAGGAACTGTCTGAATCGGCTGTCTCATGACCCTCTTCTCTGTGGCTCTCCACCAGCACAGTTTTAATCTATTTATCTCAGTCCTTTTCCAAGATAAGCTGTCATACTATCACGAAAGTGCAGTTGCCCCCATTTCACAGCCGGGGAGTGGAAGCACAGAGTCTTCGGAAAGACCTAGGACCAAATCCCCAACTGCAGTGCTTTCACCCTTGGTCCCAGGAGCTCCAGCTCAGTCCCTCCCTTCTTTAAAGGTGTGGAACAGCAGGAACCTATTTTATTCTCCTCATGTAAAACTGAATCTCCTGGTGTTCCTGGCATCAGATTTCTACTTGCGTGAGATGAGCAACTGCTTTTGTTTAGTCCTTTCTGCGGCACCAGGAGCAAGTGGGCTGCTCCTGGTGACTTGGCTGTGCAAAGGGACACCTAAAAGAGTGTGCAGGTGGCTGTGTGGGTCCAGGTATGCATACAGCTGAGATGGCAAAATGGAAAAGGGGTTCTAAAACAATGGGATTGAAGGAGTATATTATATATCCAAATTTACCTTTACAAATATGGGGTTTGTATTTTGTAGCTGCAGGTTCTTTATTCAACTTTTACATGGGTAGATAGGAATAGGACAAAGGGGAGCAGTTTTAAAATAAAAGAGGAGAGATTTAGATTAGATGATAGGAACAAATCCTTCCCTGGGAGGGTGGTGAGACCCTGGCACACATTGCTCAGAGAAGCTGTGGCTGCCCCATCCCTGGAAGTGTTCAAGGTCAGGTTGGACAGAGCTTGGAGCAACCTGGTCTAGTGGAAGGTGTCCCTGCCCATGGCAGAGGGTTGGAACAAAATGGTCTTTAAGGTCCCTCCCAACACAAACTATTCTGTGATTCTATGATTCTATGAACCATTTTTGATTAGCACAGCTCTGACTGAGAAGAAAGTGAAGCTCTGTGGCATAATGAGACTGATGAAGGATGGAGAGGGCTTTGTTTCCTACCTCGTTTGCTTGCCTGCCTTTCCTCACTCTGAATTAGGATTCCCTTTAGGCCGAGGGTAACCGGAGGTGCTCTGCAGCCACTCAGCTGCTATAAACCCGTGCGACTCCATGGAATTGTGGAGCTGTAAGACCCACTCACTTCCACCTCGGCTTTACAGCAAAAAAAAAAGCACATACTGCCGTACAGTTTCCAGTCAGTGGCCCAAATTCTGCTGCCTGCAGCACCAGTGCAGCACCCTGAAATTAGTGGAGCTGTTCCAGGTCTGCAGTGGTGCGGGATGGGGCTGTGTGCTCCCGCAGAGCCGGCTCTGCCGCTCGCGGGAAGCTCTTCACTTCTGCGCCTTTTATGACAAGTCAGCAGAATCCCTCCAGAGCCACTGGGTTTTTATGGCAGACAGGAAAATCAAAGCACTCTTGGTGGGTTAAAATTTAGAAAATCCAGAGATACAGATGAATGAAACGGAGGCATGGGACGTGTGATGCAGTTTAACTGTGGCCGTGCCCTCAAATCATAAATGCGGGTGGAAGAGATCCCTGACATCCTGGAGACCAACATCAAGCCAAAGAGAGTACCAGGCACTTACAGCTTCAGTGGTGCCTGGTATTGTGTCTAAATCAGAGTCTGAACGTCTCTTCCCACTCACAACTCCACATTATTGTATTGCATTGCAGTGTTGTTCCATTAACGCTCTATTTCTGTCTCATAGAAACTTTGGGGGAGGTTGTGCTTTTTTAACCCTTGCAGGTAATGATACTTTGCTTTATAAAAATCATAGAAACGTAGAATAATCAAGGTTGGAAGAGACCTTTAAGATCTTCCAGTCCACCAGCACTGTCGCTGCAACCACAAAACCACTAAACCATATCACCCAGTGTCAGATCCAGATGCCCCTTAAACACCTCCAGGGATGGTGTCCATTCACTTCTCTTCATTGCATTTTAGAAAGACAGTTCATTATTATTTTGACATTAATTCCATTTTGTTATTTAAAACTTCACCTCCTTAACAGGAGTGACCTGCTTTAATAATATTCCATTAGCCACAAGTAACTAAAAGAAATAGCCTTATTTCCCTAGGAATTCCCTGGCTGTTACAATAGCACTCCACACATATTTATATGACTTTTATGATTCCTTTCAACTGGGCTAGTTCAGGGGACCTGGGGAGCATCTGGAGGATCAACACTGGTCTTTGTAGGCTACAACAGCAGTGAGCAGTGCGGTTTGCTTTCTGTGCAAGGAAAAAAAGATGTACGAGGAAATGTGCCAGACAATCCAGAGGAGAATAAATAAATCTATTCCCCAGGGAAGCTGGAAACGCTAATTCCCATTGGCTCATCCAGATCGTGGTGGGAGGATTCGGTTGGTGCAGCTTGACCATGGTATTTGTAACCTACTCAAGCCAATGATGTATCTGACAAGTTCCAGAAAACTAGGACATCTGGAAAGTGTAGCTAGTAATTGGCTTTTAGAAAGAATCCAGTTGTGGAGAAGTGGGTGCTAAATAAATCTAACAGTAAATCTTCTGTACTCTGATTTGAAAATATGTATCTACCCATATAGATAGGGGTAGGTCATTATAAACAATCAAGTTCAAGTAGATGTTTTTAACACGTGGCATAAGTTGATTCAGAACTGAGGCCGTTTCCTTCCACGACACCTCCTCTGCTTCAACAAACAACCACCAGACGATTAATCTGAAGGGTAATGCTCCCCCCGGCCAAACCGCCGGTGTGAGTAATGGTTATGGCCCCACGTAAATACACAAGGATCATAAACAGTTAATCTTCACCAAAAGGGAGAGTGAAATATTGTTTGATATCATTTTTAATAAAGAGAATAAATTAGGCTTTAAATATCATAACGCATCTTTAAGCGCTGGTTACAGCTCCTGCACGCGGGGTGAATTAGCAACTGAATGAGCGTGTCAGGGGTTATCGGCTGAATTATTACCTCCTGGTCCACTTTGCATTATGCTGGCCGTTGTGTCCATGGCAGCTTGCAAGCTGGCCACCTGCTTACGATGGCTGTGCAGATAACCAGCTTTGTCTGATGAATTAAAATGGTGGCTTCAATCTCGCCGTTAATTCCTGGTCCCGCAAGTAACGTCGGCCGCGTGAGGGAGGAGCGCATCGGCCGCCCCTGTCTGCGTGTTGATATTTTAGGTTTTGGTGATGTCCAGTCTCCCTGCCATGGCAAATTTAACTCTTCAGGTCTGGCCTGGAAATGCGATAGTCGCCGTGGTTTATTATTCGCCATAAATCCCGTGTTGTCAAGCGAAAAAGGAAGGGGTTAAAATGAAATTCAGTGCACACGTCCCTTCCCTCTGGCTATGCATCAGATTGAATTCTAAGAAAGATTGATGGTGGGCTTTAAAATTAATTGCAAGTACAATTGTTATTATTAATACACATGAATATAGATCTAATAATACCGTGCAAGTGTTAGGAATAACCATACCATGAGAAGGTAAATCAGATGTAAATGCCAGGTTTGGTGCTGTTTATCCAATAATGCCCACCTTTGTTATAATGCTCCCTTCAGGAGCAAGAAATAGTCTTTAGAGCCACTGATGCAATGAGGCTGATTATGTTGGGGTTTTAGGCAATCCATGAGAAACAACTCCTAGTGGTCCCCACGGCAGCAGTTGTGGGAAGCGATGCTGTCACTCCTTGCATGAGGCTGTGATTTGTTGTACTCTGATCTATCCTACTGCTTTAGGATCTTCCTAGACCCAGTGAGCAAACTGCCAGCACTGCCAGGGGCTTGCAGTGCCTTGGTTTCCCTCTTCATACATCAGAGAGTACTTAATGATCTCACCTGGAAGATCAGAGGCCCACGAGCCGTGTGAGAACTACTGTATAACTCAAACTAATTTGAAAACCAGCAAGATACTTCGCCGCTTCTTTTCTAAGCTGAGGGACAAACACTGCTTGCAGACAGGCTGGTATACACCCAGAACGTCCCTGTGGAAGCTGTTGGTAATGTGATTCATTGCCATGATCATGTTCAAAGCACAGTATGATACAGGGCCCTGGAGTGGCTGCATCTGAACCACCTCTGGATTCGGGAGCATTCCTGTTGTGCCCAAGCAACATCTCCCGGTGTGAACACAACCATGCTGCTGCTGGGACTCAGGCTTGTGCTTCTGCAGATCACCACTCTGTCCTGGTCACATACAGGACAGGGATCCCCTCACTGTGTCCATGACTTTCTCCAAATCCAGCATCCTCCCTTCCATATCCTCTGGGAAAAAGCCCATGAGTGAGGGGTGACTCCACCATCATCCCAGTTGTACCAGCACTGAAGGCAAATCAGTTCCTATATTTCTAATTCCTGCTGTTCACATGCCTTATTAATTATACCACCTAAAGCATATTTCTAGAAATATACATATTTCTCTTTTGAAAAGTATCCTACATTTTGCTCTGTATGGTTAAAAAAGGGGCAGAACTTGAGAAGACCAGGAAAAAAATAGAACTGGAACAGTTTTCTTTGTTGAGAATTATATGATCTTTTTATTTTTGAGGGGGAGGGAGGAAATCCTAAACTTTGCATTTCAATGGATTTTTTCATTATTATAAATCCATCTGTGCTCACACACTACCACACACACAAAAGTCTTTTCTGTTCTGTACAAGGCACAATTTAAGGCATCTTTCACAAATAAAAGGCAGAACAAATGTTATTGTTATTCCCAATATACAGATGTTTATTCTTATCTTTCTCCCCCCTTCTTTTTTTTATTTTTATTACTGTCTTCTCGGTGACATCATAAGTAGGACTTGTCTCTTTATCGTCTTGCAAAGACTTTTGTTTGCTGGGACAGGAGCCTATTATGTCGTCACACGCTGGAACAGTAATAATCTCCCCCCTCACTTGGAAGTCTTCATAGAAGACAATGAAAGAAACCATATTGTTTTCTGCTGGCACTAAATAAAGGAAGCAAGGGAATCTGAAGGGGGAAAAATTACCCGAGAGAAGCAGTCGCTCTGGCATTTTGCTTTCTAAATTAGTGTTTGGGGTAAAGAGAGAGAGGGTTTCCACACTTAACAGACAAGGAAGGACATCTTAATTACTAGGTCAGACACCAGGCTGAGTGGCACATCAGGTGAGAGGACCTGATCCTGGAAGGAGCTGGGCACACTTGGGGAATGATCTCCCTTCCTTACCTTGCTGTATCCAGCTGCTATGGTTTGCCTTCAGCACAAGGTGACATTTTGTAGTCGGAGTTTGTGCTACCTTAAATACCCAGGTGCTGCTCCAGTGCTGGCCTGTCCTCTCTAGCTGTGCTGTACCTCCTTGCAGCAGGATGAGTGGGCTTCCAGACACGTGGAGGTTCCTCCTGTTGTTGTGCAAGTCCTTTCCTGGAGCAACAGAGTTGGCACAACCTTGCCTTTTGCTTTTCTCCCAGTAGCCAGTATCCAAGGGAACATCTGAAATAGAGTTTGCCTATACCCTTTCTCAGGGTCACAGACACATGCTTTCACCAGAATCTAACTTTATTCTTACTACAGGACCTAAACATTCTCTCCAGGTTCTGGGATGTTCTGCTTTTTGACTTTCCTTGAAGCATTAAGGGCGGCTTCAAACCCCCAGGGTAGGAACAAGCCCCAACAGACATACCAGCTCCAAAGGGCAATGTCCACCCAGACTTATTACCCTAGAAAGGGGATGCATGTGTAAATTATGATGATGAGCATCTGGGTCATCTTCTAGCTTGCTCTACCTTCTCCTTTTCCCCTTCGGTTAGACAGAGATGATTTCTTGAGAAAACAAGGTGATGCAGCAGAAGGAGTGTATTTTGAATAGGCAGGATTTTGTCTTTGTGTGGGCAAATAGACCAGAACTGCTGAAACAAAAGCAATTCTTCTTTTTTCTTTTTTTTTTTCTTCTCTTCATCTATATATTGAGAGACAAGTAGCTAATCCCCTTACTTACTGTAACATTGTGCAGCAAAGGAGGCAATATAATAATATCATATGGGAATTCAGTGTTCTTCACACCCCGGCTCCCTCTTTGGGAGTTGCCGTGTCTAATGTGTTATCCCTCTTTATCTCTGATTTTCAGACATATTGAAATGCTTGAAAGGAAAGATAATGTATACAAAACAAATGTACATTAAACTAATACAATGGCACAAGAGTGAGCCTTGTATCTCATTTATTAAATAAAAGCCAGAGGAAGAAAATTGCGTGTATGGGGCCAAAGTTTCTAGGAGAGGCTTTGCTCCAGCTGGAGAGACCTTGCTGTGGGTAGGGCACCAGCTGGGAAGGAGAGAGATCTGTTCTCTGTTTCTGTTCCTGCCATCGACCCGCTCTATGACCTTACCTCTCCTCTTTGTTTTCTCTCTACAGCTAAAAATATCAGCTCAACTAAAAAGCAGCATTTGCTTCTTTTTCTTTTGGAGCATGGTTGGGTCACTTCCATATAAAGCCCTGAGCAATAATGAAATTTCCTTTTTTCCCCAACTCTGGGGCTTTTGCGTGGGGCAAACTGACAGTGCTGGTGTTCTCCTCAGTCACAGACAGCAAGAGCTGCAAAACAGAAGCACAGAGTGGTGCCAGCCCCTTCACTGCCAGCCTGGTTCAAAAGGGAGACCTGTCCATGGTCTACAGACCCCAAAGCATTATTTATTCTATTTTTAAATCCAGTGAATCACTCATATCTGTAGATTGCATTGGAAATATCCTGCTAGGCATCTCTATCAACACTGGAACTCAGCCCTCTAAGAAAAGTGATCCCAGAGTAATTTTTAAGGTACTGTCTAAAGTGAGGTAGCACCCTGTCCATGAGCAGATTAATGTTTTCCATTCAGGTAAATATTTTCCAGTAAGATTGCTGTGTCTATTCCTGTATCAAATATGATTTTTATGAATAGCTCTTAGAAAAAGCACCTTGGGAAAGTAATCTCTTCTGAACTGGCCTTAGCTCTGCTGAGGCTGCGACCATTAGCAGATGGAAACCCCACAACTCAGAGCACACTGTGTGGTTTGGATAGAGTCAGAGTGCACAGTGCTGGCTGGGAGAAGATGGTCACAGTTGCTTATCCAGAGGCAAAGCTTCATGGAATGAGGCCTCACTCTCTATTAACGAATTGTATTCCTCCTCTCCCTTGCTTCCTCCCCAACAAGTGACATTTTTCATCCTCTTCGTGCCTCCAGCCTGAATTCTGAACACCTTTCTCAAGGGGTTGGCTTTCCCTTGCAGCACTCGGCAGCTTTCTCTCTCCTGTGGTGCCATTGCTTCAGCCTGGTTCCTACCCCAGTATTCAGAAATTCTGCTTCTCCTGGCAATGATATGGCAAAGGCACTATTCCTTCAAACGCAGAAAAGGCAGAAATCCCTGTGACATTTCAGTAAAGCCCTCCCTGAGAAGGCACGTCACAGCAAGACTGTCCTGCTCTGCCATGTCAGAAGCTGAAAAGTTGTCAAAGAAGGGATAAATCCCACACAGGGAGAAAAAGGCATTCTGAGATTAGAGAATTTGGTCACAAAGTCCAGTGATATCAAAGTATGGATGCTTTAGCAATCTGTGAGCGGTGTGCTCACCGGGCGTCTCTGTGCACACGTCACAGGTTTGCCCCTTCAGCATGTAAAACCCACTCAGTGCTTTGTACCTGCCCACACATCACAGCTGGTGACAGCAGAAGTGACCTGAATCACTCTTAAAACAAGACCTTTGTGGTTGGTGGCACAAGTACGGAAGTAATTCATTGACTTTTGGACATATTTCATTTTAAAAGAAGTCTGCATACCCTGTCTGAACACTGCCAGGTCTTGTTAATTCTCTGCAATATCCATACAGGTTTGCAGCTTCAGGCATTTGTGTTCTAGGTCAGACCTGCAGAACAGTCCAGCTCCAGAGCTGATGCATTTGTAATAATCTGATTTTTTCAGAGGAATTCCTGGCATCCAACACAGTCCTAGTGAAGTGCCCACTGTGTAACCAGCACCCAGCCTGCTGAGTGCTGCTGGAAAGCTGGACCTGCTGATAAACACCACATTTATTTGAACACCTGGTGGTCTATGGCTCTCAATTTTCATACAGACTTTCTGGCATTCCATCAGTGTCCTCCTCTATTTTGGCTTTTCAGTTTACAAACATGCACCTGTGTCTCCATCCTCTTTCTGTCTGTAAAACCTGCCCCTCAGAGAGCAGTTCTTATAGACAAGAAGGTCCTGGGTCAAAACACCCTGAAACGATATACGCTGGCCAGACAGAAAGTTAAAAGGCATTTTGGATTTGGAATAGATAGAAGGTGCTTTGCTGGGCCTTCGCAGAAAGTGTTGTATTTAGTTTGACTGAGGTTTGAGATATATTTGTCTTTTTTGAAGTGATTCAGTCGCTCATTTCTGTCAACTACCAGCTGTGTCCTTAATTCCACTGAAGTAGAAAAGATGTTGCTAAGATCAGCTTTTGGTCTGTATCATTAAAGCTTTTTTAAAAGCAATTAAATTGCATACTATTGTGCAAAAAGGTGTAGAGCAGAAATCACCCTGTAGTGTTGTCGAGGCAGAATGATTAATGAGTACCGTTTCCTTCCCTCTGCCTCTTCAAAGTGGTGCTGCCTTTTGAAAGGGTGGGTTTTAGGCCGGGGAAAAAAAAAAAAATGTTGTTGAAGGTCTTAGTGCTGGCAGTGGCATTAGCATCTTGTTAAATTGCCAACAACGTTTCAGTCAGGCTCTTCTTTTGATTTTTTTCTGGTCAGCAGAGACCTGAGTGTGAGGTGCAAGGTTTATGCCTGTTGGGTGGTGGAGGTGTGGGGAGATGTGGGTCGCTGCACCTGCAAATCCCACCTCGAAGCTGTCACCTCCTGCCCCTGCCACCAGATATTACCCAGGTCACACTGAGGTCACCAGAAAGTTGACATGAGGGTAAGACCGGATGCTTTGCAGACCTTGTGCCTCTTTTCTCCTCAGATGTAGAATTTCTTAGTTAAATTTAGCTCATATAAGCGAACTATAGTTGTTAAAATATTGGTGATGATAAATCATAGATCAGGGAGACCACAGTTTCCCAGCCTCATTTAAAACTTGCTGCCTTGAGTTCTCTAGTTTTACCCTAGAAACCAGAACTCACTTTTCTCGCAAGCTCCATATTCCGTTCTCACGTTCAGATCAGTGGGTAAATCCAGATCTGAGCCCAAATAAATAATCTCTGTTCTTGTAGATTTGATCCAGTGGAGACTGTGACATTTAACTTTTCCTTATGGTAACTAAGGAAACTCCCACAAGCTGATGTCCTACCAACTGCCTTTTGTGCTCGCGCAGAGACAGCCTTGGCTCTGGGATAAGAACATTCCACCCTCGTCTTCAACTTCAGAGCCAGCTTGGGTGGCTTTCAGGGCAACGCGTGGTTTCCAGATGCGCCTGTTCTAATCTGAACAGTGAGTAGGGACTGACATTTGATTTCAAATTGGGCGTTCGTGGAAAGGAAGAGCAGAAAAATCGCTGTCCAGATCTAGCTGTGCAGAAGAGCTGCAACCTCCTCAGACCTCGGATCGATCCGACCTGGAAGCAGTGGTGTTTTTCTGCTCCTGCTTCCTTTCAGGAAGCCAATTCCTGGATAAATTATGCACTGGGATCAGGACATAACCCTTGGCTACTGTTTCTGACATTTATCCTCTCCCAGATCAAGTGATGCTACATGAAGACATTAACTTTCCCCAGCTCTCTATTACCAGCCCCGCGGGTAGGAGTGATGGTATGTGCACTCCCTAATCCACTTCAGGCAGAATCAGCCAGGTTAGTTTAGACCTCCAGTGACTGCAGGTAGGAGATGGATGACCTTGTGGAGCTGATTAGGGAGCACTCGCAGGCTCCCGGCCGTTGGCAGAAAGGAAGGAAAAGCTGGAGGCTGGTAAACTCTTCAATCAGTTCTGCAGTTTGCAAAGAAATATCTTTTTATGCTCTTAACTTGCACTCTCAGCTACTTGGGAAACTTTCTTCCTTGAGGACAAGGTGGCACACGGAGCCTGGTGCTGACTTGGTGATCGTTGTGATAACCAACATCTGTAAACAGGCGAATGGAGCTTTCCAGGAAAACTCCCAGCAGCAAGAGCTTCTCAGAATCATTTTACCTTCTCTCTCTTTTGATTTTGTTCGTGAAATTAGAGATGATATCTAAAGGGAGGTCCCTGAAATGGCCATGAGGATGAAGCTTTTTGTACTGGAAGCATAGAAGGAACTATCAGGAAAAGAGTATTGGGGATTAAAGTTGTGTTAATGACAGGTATCTCACTGTGGATGGTGGTGGGCAAGAAAAGATATTCATGGGAGAGCAAGGACACACAAAGTATCTATTAGTGAAAGATCAAAGGAAAACAAAAAGCTTTAGAGGGGAAAATCTGTGTCTAGAAATGATATATGGACCTGTGGGTGAAGGCTGGCCTCCAGAGGTAAAGGTACAGGAAGATGATGGGGATCATCAAGGCCTGGGGAGAGATATCAAAAAAGATGGAGGAAAGCATTACCAGTTAATGTAGAGATATATGGATCTGTTATGAAACACATTGACCTTACAAACCCCCTTTCTCTCTTCCCAGCACCTCCTTTGCCCTTCCCCTCGATGTCCTTTCCTTATTAAAAATGCGTGTTCCTGTGCTCAATTTCATACATGGGAACACAGTGACAATCAGTCCCATTAGTCTTTGGAGCACTGGAGGCGTGGGCTGAAGGTCTGAACAATAAGCAGAGGGTGCCAGAGTCTGTCCTTTGTCCAGATCACAGCCATCACTGCAATCCTAGACACACAGGATCCCCGGGCAGCAGCTCTGCCCCAGGTTTCCTCGGGCCCTTGCTTAGTTCCAGGCCCTAAAGAAGGTAAAAAATGCATCCTGAAATACATCCCAGTGTGGGAGATCCATGGGACTGTGGAGGGATGCCAGCCCAGGAGCTGCTATCCCCTGCCCACCTCTCCATTTGCAGATGCCTTTCCCAAATGTCAGGGTGGTTGAGAGTCCTGAGGAACAAGGGGCAGAGGAGGTGTTTCCTGTCAGAAAAAGGGAGAACAGAAAATATGAGAACAAGTTCATAATGGCAGGAAGCAGGAGGAAGGCAGGAATAAGGAAAGGCCTAGGATCTCCCAGAGACCTAGGAAAGTACAGCAGAAAATTCTCCTCCAGCTGTTTCCCTTCAGGCAGGTAAAATACAGGGAATCTCCTATTACAACACACAATTTTGAATTGCCTGTTGAGTAAATTGTGGTTTTCCATCCCCACTACTCTACTGGTAGCTATCACTCATAACACAAATATACAAAATAAATTAATTAAAAAAAAAAAACCACGTAATGATTTTTCCCTGCTTAAGTTTTCAATTACATCAGCTATCTCATACTCATTAGAAAGACATGAGCCCATATTCATTAAATGCAAAACTAACTTTCCAACAGCAAAAAGGCTTGGGTGAAGAGGGTAATGATTTAATTTTCTTCATTTCAAGAGAATTACATCTCTTATCCTGGGGCAATACATCTGTAAATGCAGACTAAGTGCTGTTTCAGTCTCAGTTTCAATTCCTAATTTGGTGAAGCTACTTGGTAGGAAAGCCTGAGTAAGGTCCAGGCACCCATTTTGCCTTTTACATTCCACCGAAGCAAACTAAATGTTAAAATTTTGGACGATTCCAGGTAATATTCTCAAAAGCTACCACCTTCAGAAGAGCTTTTGTCTACATTCGCCCATATTTATCCCTACAAACGGTAGCCTAGGTTTGTAAAAACTCTTCTCTGCCTGAAAATTCATATAGATGTCTACTTCAACATTCAAAACTTGTGACATGTAGCTGCTGTTAAAGACATTCAAGAGCTTTTAAAAATCACAGTATGAGCATGTGAACCCTCGGGTGCCCAAATATGTTTTAAATTGCAGTAAAAATCCATTTTTGAGTGTGTAGATGTGGTTAGTCACTGTCTGTTGGAGAGGGAAGGACTTCTGCTGCAAGCAAAACTTTTAAAACTGTAATAAGGCTTGCTTGAACTTGCTTGAACCTGCCTAAGTGCATCAGGTATTTAATTCTCTTGGGTTTTTCAGTGTAAACTACATCTAGATCTGTGAGGCTTTAAAAAAAATCCCTCATGTTGGATGCAAAACGTAGCAATGAATTTCAGATATGTATCCACCTTTCTGGGAAAACAGCAATTTAAACCAAAACAACATTTGCTGTGTACTTGATATTTTGTCCAGTATATGGGGGAAAATGAGTGCTGCTTCTTCACTGCATCCCTGTGTGAGGCATCTCGGCTGGAGCAAACAGGGTGTTTTTCAGTTCCAGTGGAGTCACTTTGCAGCGACCGAGGTGAAAGTACTCATCCAGTGCACCAGGGAGAATGTCAAAAAAATCTGCTCATTTTGCCTTTGATAAATCTTGCCCCAAGTCTTGAGCATGAATCCCTGTCTTCTGGATGTCCGTGGAGCCAAGTCCCTTAGACTTGACGTGAGAAATTATTTTTAAACAAAAAGAAAAGAAAAAAAAATCCATAAATACACATCTCTAATAACTCAAATGTGTTATAAAACTGATCTGCTGTTTGACTTAAAAAAAAAAAAAAA
>VXAY01000995.1:651250-702171 GCA_013399855.1 Oxyruncus cristatus
TTAATTGCTAAAAAATGCACTTCATTGCACACACCACTTTTTATCATCATGGATATTCAAGGTATAGAAAAGTATTTCTGGGACCACTGGCCTCACCTGTTTGACTCCTGCATTATGGTCACGTAGGAGGACTGAACAATTGTGTTCCTAGAAAATATGGTTTTATCAGTAACCACTGATAAAACAGATGCAGGATACACTCACAAAGTGTGGGCCATGCCCCAGAGTGCCAGAATTTATTACCTACATAGTATGTTCCTCTCCTGTATTTAGTCATGACACACCTTTGGTGTTTAATCATGAGATAACTTTGGTGTTTAGTCATGAGATATCTTTGATAACTCGAAACCAGAGGAGACAGATTAGTTGTTTATTGGATAACCCTGTTTTTTAACACCACTCACACCCATGCACATCTTCAGCACATTTTGTAGAGACTGTGGTGAAAATGTTCCCAGTTTATAAAAGGCCTCTGAAGCAGTGCTGGACGTGCCTTGGCTCAGCTGTGTGCAGTCCTTCAAAACCCCCCTGAGCGTCTTCCCTCCTTGTGTGTCCTCAGAGTTAAAACTGTGACATTTCTATTTGTCTATTGCTTCCTGTAGCTGGCCAAATTACTGGGAAAACCCAGAATTTCCAAAATTCTTGCTGCCTTTAGATATATTTTAATTTATTTCTTCAAGCATGTGCATGATTTTTTATAAGATAGTTCAGAATGTTTGCTGATTTTTTATAGACTGAACCAAATCATGAGTTGGAATTAAAAGTTTTAATGGAAATGTCACAATTGTTTCAGCGAGAAAAATGTGGCCAGTGCCAAAAATCCATGCTGAACAGCCATTTGTGTCCAAAGAAAAAAATCTTTCCTTTGAGCAGCTCCTCAGATCATGCTCTTCCCACCTGACTTCCCCCTGTAGCTCTCCAATTTTTTTCCATTCCCTGTCCAAACTAATGAAACAGCTGCATTTTTATCAACTGCTCTTTCCACCCCAGAAACGGCTGCATTTCACTGGAGGGAAAAGCAATTTTTATACACAGTGCCACCGACAGAGCCTTGTGATGGAGGGGCACCACAGAAACTCAGGACAGAAGCTCAGGCTGTATTTTAACATCCCTCTATATTGCAGTAACATTCTGAACAACATCTAAGTGCAGATATTACTTTCAAGCCAAGTTTTTCCCTCTTGAAGTTTTCCACTCTTGTTTAATAAAGCAGCAGCATTGGGGCTTCTCATGTCTCTGTTGCTGGTGGTGGCTACAGGGCGCTGCAGGCAGAGCCAGCGAGGGAGCAAAATGTTCTGAGCAGCAGCTCAAAAGAGATGTGAGTTTTCCTCTAAAATCTGGGTCCACATTAATGCATAAAGATCAGTTCCAGTTCCAAAATAGCTACACGGGGCTTTGTGAAAGCCGGCAAGCACCGGCTGCAAAGTCAGAGCCCAGCATGGACCGAGTCAGGGAGGGGCACGAGGAGCATTTGATCATTTGGCCTCTTTCTTCTGTAGCCATGAAGATAAAATATCCTCATTCCACTCTGAGCTCACTGCAGGGCAAACCGAGCTGGGCAACCAGGGCAGGATTTGCTTCGGTTTGACAAAACATTGGCAAGCAAGAGAATTCAAAGCCTGCCCACGTCCCAAGTGATTGTCCCCGTCTCCATCCTTCAACACCGTTAAACCTGTGGGCCAAACCAGGCAGGTTCTGTGCAGAGATGGCCTCTTCAAAGCAGACAAGGACACCCACCCCCCGCCCCAAGGAGGGGTAAGTGGTTATTTTGAGGTTGCTTTTTGGCAGGATCTTGTTCAGATTTGGAGGTCAGAGTCTGCGTTCTGGCAAAGTGCCCAGGTTTGGTTCCATGGGAGGAAGGGCAGAGTGGGAGGATTTGCTGAATGAAGGATGTTGTCCCATGTGGGGATGAGGATGAAGGATGACCCGAAGGGCAGAAAAATAGCTCAGGGCTCACCTCCCTGCTCTGTCATAGCCTCCCCAATGGCCTCATCTCCCTAAAGGGGAGTATCAGAAAGGATACCAAAGGGTGTATTGGAATACACCTCCCTGAAAGGCTTTGGGGCTGTCTGCTCTTCCCAACAAAATTAAATTAGTTAAGTTTTAAGACCAGAGTCCATCTAAAAGCCTGCCAAAGAGCCACCTCCAGAATGGTGGGAGTTCAGGGAAGTGGGTTTTGTGGAAGTTGTGTAACAAGTGAGTCATGTCCGTCCTCCCCAAGAGAAGAGACTAATGTGGGTCTGGGTGACGGCAGCAACCGCAGCTCAAACACCTGACCTCAGGTCATGGCGACAGACACAGGACCATTTTGTGCTCTGTATTTTAACAGGGACAGCCACCACCTTCCTTTCCCAAACACAAGCTGTTCTCCCAAACCATTTTGCAAACCTCCTCCTTTCACTCACGTAGCCTCATATGTTACTGAGCACGGAAGTTCTGCAGCTCCCCCAAACACCTCCTGCTCTCTGTGGGAGAGGACATGGGTGTAGCAGGGAAGGAGGGAGGGATGGAGGAAGGACCACCAGCCACAATTCAAATACCATTTCCAGCCTCTTGCTGGCAGTATCCCGTGACTTCTACACCACAGAAATCTTGACATAACCTTGGAAGAGAGTCAAGGGAGAAATCCCAAGGCAACCCATCAATGCTGTGGAGAAGGAAGGGATGGAGGGGAGGATGGGGGATGCAGCCTCACCTCTCTGTGCTGGAGATGTTTGTCCTGGGTTTGAGAAACGAAATAGGGCTGGCAAGGTGGGGAAGCAGCAGTAGTGACTTCTTCGAAAGTTATTTCATGCGATTGAGGGTTAGTCGGTTGTCATTTTTTATAGCCTAAAGTATGAAGTGAATTCTGGCATACAGGCCTCTAACTAGAGGATGGGATATTTCTCCTTGTCAGAAACAAATCCTTATGTCTGCAGAAACATTCTTTTTCTCTGTGTGCTGGCTGTAAATCTCAGCAGAAGTAGTGCAAGTTGGGAATGAGCAGTAGCAAGTTTGCTACATTTTGGAATTAAGTTTATACTTCAGTTGTGCTTATTTTGGATTATTACCGTTCAATAGAGCAGGGAGGAGGCAGGATTTGCAGGGAAATCCTGCAGGACCAGAGAAAAGCAGCTTCCAAATGACTGCCAAAGCCTGAACTGTGCTACTTAATTCCAGGTAACTTCATTTCCTTCATCAGGACGACTCCCGAGCTAACTTTTAAATAACGCCCGAGATATTTGACAATATAAATTGTAAGTCCTGGATTTTGCAAATGACAGCAAACAGGAAAGCTGCCATCTGACTCTGGAAACCCAAAGGGTATCCCCAGATGTCAGCTGGACCCCGCAGAGCTGCATTTGCCAGCAGCCGCAGGGTATCCCAAATTAATGCTGTGACACAAACACGGGAGCTATGTGAACATTTCGCATTGTCACATCGAGCTAGTTTTGCAGAAACATCTTTCTTTCAGACTCACCCAGAGTCTCAACACCCTACGTGATTTTAAGGACAACGATTTTCCTGTCAAAAATAAACTTTGCTCTCGCAATAATTAGCACATCATCCGTTGGAAGTAAGCCTTGTCTGGAGTGAAAGAATGGAGTTATGTGGGTTATTTTTAACTAGCACAACAATATAAGCCAGAGAGAAAAAAATAATCGCTTAAATTATTTACACTATTTACACTATTCTCCTGAACAGCACCTTCAAAAACATGTTTTTTAAAACTGGCATTATTAATTGAGGGGGCTTTTTGAAGAGGATTATTTGAAGTTTTTGGAGAGATGGTTAAAAACTGAAAATGACCTCAAAACATATCACAGAATTGTTTGTGGTTTGACTGGGTTTCAGATCACGTGTAGAGTTTGGATCACTATAAGTGCCTTCCTGGGGTGGGCGAGCTTCTCCTCACGACAGCAGATCCAGGGCAGTCAGACTTCAATAATGTGGGGAATCAACCATCTGGCCCCAAACAAATAGACTTAGAGCCTGATCCCCCAGCCCTCCATGGGTGTCGTTTTACTCCTGTGAGTAGCCCAAATACATCTCCTCCTCTGTGTAGGAAGATGTGCTGCACACGGGAGGGGCTCACACGGGAAGGCCCTTGGAAGCTGGATGAGGGACAGTGCTGCACCAGGCTGCGCTTCCCACCGCGGCTGATACCCATCAGCAGGGTCTGGAGGCTTCAGCACGAGGTTCGCTGGTGAAAATAATAATTTCGAAACTTAAACCTCTTCCGCTCGGTTTATAAACCCCAAATTCCTGGTGTATCCCCAGGGTGAACGTTGGCTTTGGGGTTGGGGTTGGGGTCGGGGGGGCACCTCCACGTGTGCCCCTTCCCTTCGCAGCAAAGGACGAGGGAGGTGGGGGGAGATCAGGCCCGAGCTCTGTGCCGAAGCCTGACCCTTTGTTTCGGCGGTGTCTCTGTTGGTGACAGATGGTGATGCTGTCCTGGTGAATTTGTTACCTTCTCGATGACATGCAATATGTCTGCATCCTGACAGTGAGAGGAGAGACTCCAGCTGTCCCTCCAGTAATTGACAGCAAGGAGCTGTTTTCACTTTTGACAGAGCTAAGAAGCATTAGCATCATATTGGCTACTAGGAGGGGTTTTATTATTATGTTTATCATCTGAGAAAAGTCATTGTGATGTGGGACTGGGTGGGTTTTTTTTACCACTTTGCTCCTGCAGCCGCCCCGCTCCTCGCATTGCAAACTGTCGCATGCTCCAGAGGAAAAGAAAGGCAAGGAAATGGGGGCTCCAGCCACCTCATCCCCAAACAAGCCCTGCTCCTCTCACACTGATGGAAATGACAAAATCCCACCTCCTTCCTTCAGAAGCAGTGCGGGAGGCAGGAGAGGAAGGATTGTTTTAGGATAATGACAGTGCTGAAAGTGGGTCGCTGAGGTGAGCCGGGAAGGGGTCCTGTCTTGCTTCTTGCATGCCTGATGCCTGCTGAAGTCACTACTCACTGAAGGAGTCTGGGTCAGATCCTCTGCTCTTTAGAAAAGAGAAAGAAAATAACCTTGGTTTTCTGTGGGTTTTAGGCTCTGCTGGCTGGCACTCCAGATGATTTATGTCCGGTTTTCTTCCCTTTCACTCTTGCTAGCTCACACACTTACCCCTCACTAGCAATAAAGGGCACCTCTCCTGTACCCTCATGGACTCTGCAGCAGTCTTCACTCTATAATCAGCCCTTAATAAGATTGGAGGAGTAAAATCAACTCCAAGCACATAAGTCACACAGACATCCATACAACAAAGATTCCTCCCTAAATTAGATTCGAGTTGACCTAAAACAAAGGTTGGGTCTCATTGCAGATCTAGCAACAGCAAAGCTACCGAGACAAGCAGTTGCTTCAGGAAGAACTGGATATTTCCCCTTGGTCCTACGAGCTGCAGTTCCCTGAGTGAAAACCACACCCTGACATGAGGCTGAAATTATATGAGAAGAAATAAGCCATTGCTGTGAAATTTATTCAGAGTATTAATACAATCCTGTCTATTGTCCCCTCGGTGTCTCCCAGACAGAGGTCAGGGTCAGCCATGATTTTGGGCCACTCTTATGCCTTCTGGGTCTGTGTAGCACCTACAGCCATGGGACACTAGTTCTGTGCCAGAGGGTGTTGATATCTGAGACTGGTGTTTCATGATGGATTAATGAAAATCTAAGCATGAGAAAGCAAATACAGCCAAGAAAATCTCAAAAGGAAGGTTTCCCCTGCAGCATAACCGGCCCTGCACTGCTTCAGTATTTTGTGGCCCTTGGAGCAGAGTGTGACCACAGACACGCACAGGCACTTTAGCAGGTGAGGCAGAGTCATGGAGGCTGCTGCTCCATGAGCAAGTTTACCTCTGCAGGAGGAACCTGGACTTCGGCTGTTTCTGGTCACAGAACATTTGTTCAGTTCTCCTTTCAAACTATTTCAAGACTGGGCCTGATATTTGGATATTATAATCCCACTATTTTCACTGTACATGTGAATTTGGAAATTGCAAGATTAAAATCTCCAAAGTGACTTCTGTGGATTTCTGAAGCAAAAAAAATAGTATGAAAAAAACCCCAAAACACAGGGTCTGCCAGGTTTATAGAAAGTCCTTAGAAGTTTATGGAAATATAATTCAGAATATTTCTATAAAGAAAGATCATGTCCACAAGCAGGTCCTCTGTGAAAACAAATCTACAAAGTAAAAAATGCCAGAACTATTTGTCAACTCTGATTTTGCATCATTCCAGGCATTTTAACAACAGTTACTACAATACTTTGCCAGTTTCTCCAAATGAGGATTGATTTTTAAGTCTCATTGAATACCTTTGTTGAAAGGTCCTTTTCCCAGGCAGCTTTAAATATGCAAGGGTAGCACTCTGCTGTGAGGCTGTTTGTGCTGACTAAATTCAGAACTTATCGATCTGAAAGCATGGCACTGACCTCAGAAATTAGCTGGCTTGGGAACAGCATCAAACTCCTAAACTCGTATCGGTGTTGACATGAGTGCGTGACAAAACCCAAGCCAACTGAGCGCTGTGCAAAAAAACCAATAGCTGGTCCTGGTCTGGGGCCAAAAGCTTGACTCATGCCTTGGACCACGGTTTGGAGGAGGCCTTTTCATTCAGTAATTCCTGAGATCCAAAGCTTGGTGTAAAAGAAAAGCACATATCCTTGGGTGTGCATTTGGGTTGAGGGGCCGGAACCAGGATCCACCCAGGGATGCAGAGCCCCTGGAAAACCCGCCGGTCTAAGAGTGAAGTAGATGGATGCCCCACACTGGCTTGTTACATGCCTTTATGAGCTGGTATTAAATTATCCCTGTTTCTTTCAATATGCACTGCACTGTCCTGGTTCCAGTTGAGAGAGACAGTGAGGGAGAGGGCACGGGACCGAGAGCAAGGGGGGAATCCACTGCGTAACCAGTATTTGTCAGAAATGGGAGTAATTGCTGCTCTTTGGTGTGATTTATTGAGGTAACAAAGGTTAATAACAATGCCACTCAGTCGGTTTATTCTATTCATTTTCATGTCATTACAACGTATCAGGCACGGTGCATGTTGCAGCTGGGGTAAGGATAGTGTCTCTCCCGGAGAGATGCTCCTGTCTCCCTCCTGACCACCAAAGCCCCTGGCCAGGGTGGGCCGGGGGCTTGGAGCCAAGCTGGAGCATGTCCACACAGGGTGGGCATCACAGGCGACAAAGGACTCGCTCTTTGCATCTCCCAGGCCTGAAATTTCAGACAAATTAGAGAGGAGTCATCACGAGGAGAAGTTAATGTGGGACCAACATATCAGAGCGGTGCTTTGCTGGGAGCATGCAGGAGCGAGGGGCAAGGGTGGGCAGTGAGGGGGTGGAAAGCAGCCTTCGAGAGCAGATATCCCCACGGGATGCCCGAGGGATGGACGGGGCTTCTGTGGGAAGAGGTGCATAATGCAAAGGAGCCGTCTGTCATGCAAATGTAGAGGCAAGGAGAGTACTCCTGGGTGAGCTCCCCAATGGCTCTGGGGGAGTGGGGAAGGTTTTATAGTGGGATGCTGCTGCTCCAGCCCCTGGGGCTCTGCTGGGGATGCCTCTTGCAAGGGGAGCAGGAGGAGGGGCAGGAAGGAGAGAAGAGCAGGCTGGGATTACTTTGTTGTTTTGTTTAGGATTTGGCAAAAGCCTAAAACCCCAACTGAGAATTCTGAAAGTGAAGGAGGCTGGCATTTCAAATTGAAGATGTTCCTTTTCTGTTCATGAGGTTGCCCCTACCTACATGAATTTGTATCTATGGTTTAGGGATTTAAAACACGATCCATGTTGAGCCTTCATTTATCAGCAGCTTTCACTGAAAACTTCTTGTTCCCACAATCTTATATTGCAAATATTTAGCTGATCTCAGTA
Organism: Oxyruncus cristatus; assembly: GCA_013399855.1. Taxonomy (NCBI): domain Eukaryota; kingdom Metazoa; phylum Chordata; class Aves; order Passeriformes; family Cotingidae; genus Oxyruncus; species Oxyruncus cristatus. The sequence goes on from VXAY01000995.1 coordinate 659,105, forward strand.
TCTTCTCAAGACTTGGAAATTTAGTGGCAACAAGATTCCTGCCCTTCAGGAATCGGGGTTTGCTGCTGAACTGTGTGCAAAGTACTGCAGGAGATGCAAAGGCCCAGAGTTTCCAGAGTGGCTCAACAACCACAGTCCCCTGCAAACCAAAACATTTCCACAAATCATTCAGCACTTCAAGAAAGACCCTTTTCCCCCAACACTGAGTACCAATGTCCACATGTGGTTCATCTGCACACACAACCACACCAATCTCCTCTCGTGGGCTTAGCCCAGACCCAGAAGCTCAGCTTCACTTAACCTGCACCCAAACATTTCCAGCCCTTGAATCTCCACGGCTCAGCTCCCCCACACGAACAGCGCAGGGGCCGTTCTTTGTGTTGAGAGAGGGTTAAAGAAAACCCAACATCTTGCTGCAGATCATCCCTCCCTTCCACCCACTTTGGCGCTGGCAGTCTCACTCTGTTCTTTCATCCAAGTGGGCAGCAGCACCAGCCCCATATTCATAAGTGTCAAGAGGTGTTGATGCGTACGGCAGTCGGCTGCTTTTGCCCACCCCGGAGACTAAATGCCTCGCACCTCCACTCGGCTGCTGGGACTTGGCTGGCTTTCAGGTTTTAATTTTTGGAAGGACTTTGAAAATTTTCCAGCTCTTTCTCTGCTGTTTTTCACCGCTTGCTCAGGGAGGTACCTGGGCTGCTTTGTTCTCAGAAATGCACTGATAAATCAGCAGTCGCGAGCTACGGTGAATGCCGGGTTTTCACGTGCTTTGACCAGTCTCAGCTCCTGTTCTAAGGTATGAGATGGACAGCAAAGGACAGCAGTGCTTCAAAGTGCTAATAAATTGTCCATCTAAGTGCTCCTGCTACAGTTTAGGGGAGAGAATATGGATACAGTTAGACAGAAAATGGAAGAGAGAAAGACCACTATGGTCAAAGCCCTAATGCTAATAGTGGAGCACCCAGCTCACATGTCATCTCAGACCCCAGCTGTCCAAGAAAGGTGTTTCCACTCAGAAATCTGCCTGCTGCAAGATTTCAGAAGGGTCTATGGCAGTCTTAGGTACTGAAAGAATTTTCAGTGTGAGTGAAAATTTCTTCAGACATTTTTTGAATACTTTGAAAGTCCTTGAGTGTTTTCTTGGTGTTTTCTAACCTTTTGGGGACAGGCCACCTGGGTGCATGTTTGATGATATCTCACAGACATGACAGCAGCCCATGGAGGAATATTGGAGCCAGTTAGCACTGCCTGGCTTGGGACTGAGAGCAGAGTGGTGAGAAGCTGCATGGAGACCCAGAACTCAACCAGGAGTAGTTTGGCATATAGCCCAGTAAAGAGATCTGTGCTTTTACAGGTATCTGAGATAGCTCATTTAAACCCTGATCTGTAAGTTTTTGCTTCTTTGAGGTACTGGCAGCATTTTGTGACTAGATCCAAAGTTGTCTGGAGAATCAAGTTTTCAGCTCTCTTAGCTAAAAAAGAAGTCTCTCAGTAGTTTTCAAATATATGGGGCTGTGAAAGGCTGGGGCACAGCCCAGGGTTTGCAGCACTAATCCAGGAGGCTCTAGAACCTGAGTTCTCTAGGCAGGATGGCAGAAATCAGCCCACGAATATCTCATTCACCCATCAGCTCAAAGCAGAACCATGAACTTGTGCTGAGTTTTCAGAGAGCTGTTCATCCTACAGGCTCAGCCCTCACTTGAGCAGCTCCAGCCACTGCTTTCAGGTGAGAAGCCCAAGGGCTGAATGGTTGCAAAGCAGCACAAACTGAGGGTGGTTCTAGATTTTCCCAACACTGCTTTTGAATCTTTGTGTATCCATTTCCACCCTGCACTGCTGTGATACCTTTTCCTTCAGATACCCTCCATTTCTCCAGAGAATGAGAAATCCTTTTACTTTTACCTCACGGCAACTCTCAGCCTCTAAAACACAACCGTGGACATATGTTTGCCTTTCCTTTAGTAGGAAAGTAAAAAACATCTCTGTTCCCCTAGAGCCAGATCCTGTAGCCACTGTGTGTGAAGAAGACCTTGGGCTGGAGCAGGATGAGTCCTGCTGACCCAAGCTCAGCTCAGGAATCACTGGGTTGCTCCAGGCCCTCCCCCATCTTGTAACATCAAGGTCTTTCTTCTCTGTAGCAAGGTTAGGCTCTATATGTCTTAACCATATGCCCCAAGTGAGGAATTCATTAGCATTCATTATGCATTCATAAGGAACAAATGGGCAGAGGAGTGGGAGGTATTGCAATTCGTCTCAGCTGCTCCTTCACACCCAGCGTGGAGGGAGGGGCACCCGCTGTGTGGGCACTGGGCCCCCGCCAGCCACGCTCCTGCCAGCACCACTGGCCACTGCTGAGCACCCCTGCACCACCGACCACTGCTGAGCACCCCTGCATCACTGACCATCCCTTACACCACTGACCACCCCTGCACCACAGACCACTGCTGGTTGCCCCTGACCACCACCAACCACCCTGGCATCACTGACCACACACCACTGACCACCCCTGCAGCACTGACCACCCTTCCATGCCCACCCTTCCACGCTCTCCTCACACCATCAGCTGATTTACAAGTTCTCAGCTGACAAGCCCCACCCGCCTGTGTGAGTTCCCAGTCGGTTCATTTAACTCTACAACATAAGCTGATTATGGAGGGAAATGGCTGAAACATAAATCTGGCTTCTTTCTTTTTTTTTCTCCTTCTCTTTTTTTCCCCCTCCTTGGTGGTAGCAGCTCACTTCTCTCCCCTGCTTCACTTCTATTTGTTCCCTGTGCAGGGGAGGCCAACACAGACAGATACAGGCACTGCCATCCCACAGGCCCCAGGACACCACTGCGTGGAGGAAAGGAAAGGAAAGAAAATCTTGATGATTTGAAACAGTAGCAAATGTTTTTCACTATTCAGCGACACAGGGAGCAAGTTGGCTCAATCCTTAACTGTAATTAACATGTGGGTGAGAGTCTGGGTCAAAACAAAGCCAAATACATTGTCACAGGGTTATGTCCCAGGACACAGGGAGAGCCCATCATCCAGCTCTTGGCTCTCACCAGTGCAAAGTGCTTCAAAGTCACCAGTACTATAACAAGAGCAGTTGTGGGTTATTTTTTGTCATGCCTTCTTTTCACTTACAAAGACCAAAAGGTTTCAGGCTACCTGTGGGAGTGTATCTTGAAGACACAGGTAATAGGCAGGAAAGGGGTGAGAAGAGCTTTGATCCATGTCTAAGGAGCTCCAGGATTGGGTCCAGCATCTCACTGGCAGGTCTCCCTTAAAAGTGATAGGAATATCCACCCAACACGGGAGAAAGTGTCTGAAGAGAAAGATGGCTTAAAAAAAACTCCTAAAGAGAAACACAGTGTGTTCTGTCTCTGCCCATGGGCTTCCAGCTTGATTGGGAAGTTTTTGAACCTGTCTGGGTTTTGGCTTGTCATTTGAGAGTAACAGGGACTCATTTCAGTCTCCTTTGACAAAGCCCAGCCCTTTTTGCAGGAAAACACTGCTAACACTGCCACCTGCTACTCTGACAACTTTTTCAGGAAATCTACTGAGCTAAAACTAGAAATCCAACCCAGACAAAAATTTGTAAGTCTCATCTGATGCATTCAGAGATAAATTCCTGCTGTCTCTGGTACCCGAGCATCATCTGGGAACCTTCCGTGGTGAAAGACAGCTCCTGTCTACAGCAGTTTCCGAGCTTTGCTGTGCCGCTGGGAAGCCCGACTTGCCTCCTGGTGGAAGGTCTCATTACAGCAAGGATGCTTCCCGGCTCCAGGAGCTTTCGCAAAAAGCAGGACGTGAGCTGCAAACACCTTTAGAGGAGCCTGACAGGGAGGTGGGTGCCTGGCACGGTGCTACACCAGAGCCAAGAAGTCACTGTATGGCCCAGCTCCATGCACAGCACCACAGCAGCACAGCACCGTGGGCTGCAGGAATCGGGTGTCCCTGTCACGTATTCCAGCACAGGAACCTCCTAACACAGCAGAGCCCAAAGCAAACAAAATTAAAGACCCCATGGCCCTGGAAGGCAGTGTGTGCCTGCTATGCTGCAACGCTGCAGTTCTCCCCACAGCTCTCCTTTGGACAACAGAATATTATATAATATCTCTTAAAATGGAAAAAAAAAATTACTTCTGTGTTTTTTGTCCCGCTGAATGAGGGCAGTACCAAGCCCTCAGGTTCTGAGGAAGTCTGTGTTAGTGCAGCTCAGTGCTCAGCTGAACTTACAGATGCCTCATATGAAGGTTCACATAATGTTCAACGAGGTGGGAGGACTTTGAAGTCTATTTTTTCTAGGTGATCAGAACAGAGGTTTTCCTTCCTGAGTCACAGTGACCCAAGCAGAGCTGTGCACTCATCCTCCAGTCCTTCTTGTTGGTGATTCCCCTCTGTTTGCCACTCTCTCCTTGCAGTTTGATCTTCTTTTCTTTGTGGGGTGTTTTTCTGTTTGTTCATTTGTTATGTTTTTTTGTTGTTTTTTTTTTTTTTAATGAAACCAACTAAATCTTTGTCCTGGGGGGAACTTTAAACGTTTGGTAGTCACCAAATATCATATCAATAAAGCTCTAAGCTAAGTCCACAGCTCTGGCTGTCTACCTGCCTCTCCTTCCCTCAAAGGGCAGCGAGGCAGGGAACAGGCATTTGCCTTGCACGGAGCAGAGCCACTCTCCAAACAAACACCAAATCAGAGCGGTGTGGCCCCTCATTAGCAGTCAAACATCAAGGACCTTCATGCAGCAAAATTAACTATTTTTTGTAGGATGTTTAACAAAAGAAGAGATACTAATGAGGTTAGTTAAAGGGTGGCCCTCTTTCATTAGCTCTGCTGGGCTAAGTCTGCCAGTGAGGAACTATCAAGAAGATTGCTTTTTTTAATTACTCTGTTAATTGATATAAAACAAAAAGGACGCAGATTAGTTGCATGCAATTAGCAAATTAATTCTTGGCAATTACAGACTTAATAATGGAGTACTTTTGCTGCTGTGTGTTGGATTCTGTGGCCTATATTCATTGCCTGTATGAGCTGCATAATTTCTTTTTTATTTTTTTTTTTAAAGAGGAACAAGAGTTAAATATAGACATACACACATTTCTTTGGAATTCTCTCAATAGCGTGATGAGGAAGATAAAGTGCATTTTTCACCTTTGACACAGCAGTGCCTCACAGTATCTGTACTGGCTTGTTAACACTGAAACCTAAGGTGATGCAGCAATGCCTTCTTACTTAATTCTGACTCCCGTGCTCAGTGAGACAAGTCAGGCACAAGTTTCAGTTTCTTTCTGAATGGGGCCAATGGGCAGGAATATTGGAAATCAGGTCCTTAGGGTCTATCCTCAATCTAGGACTCTTCCCAGGCTGCAGCACTCTGGCAGATCAAATAGGCTGAAAAACACCCCAATTCTCCTTGAGAAGTCACAGTTTTGGGGTGGTTGCTATTGAATGACTACAGCGGAGCAATGATGAGGGCAAATTCCCTTTGTGATACACGGCTGTCATCTGGAGTGCGATGCTCTTCCCTTTCCTGGACTCTGTAGGAGGAGGAGCTGGAGGGCTGGTGGACAGCTAGGCCTCTGGTTGTTCCTGGTGTGCAGGATATTGGGATGGAGAGGCAATGGTATATCCCTGTACAAGGAGTGAATCAGCACAGAGATGGAAATGCCTCACTGTGCTTGACTCCAGACTGATTGAGTTTGATGTTATTTACCATTCAGCCTAAATGACCCCTCTGCAAAACCACGTGGCAGGTTAGAGCATTTTGGAAGAGGAGGAGAAAGCAAAACAGGTGGGAATACCTCCTCTGAAACCTGCCCTAGTTCAGGGGAACTGGGCATTTCTATGACCCACAATGGCAGCAAGCCAGTCATCTGTGCCCTCAAGACTCTCCTCAGCCCTCAGCTTTCCTCCTGCCCTCTCCTCTGCTTTTTTCTCCACCTGTGCACTCTCTTGCCAAGTGAACTTCCAGAGAAGACAATGGTCACATCTGTTGCTTTGCTCATGTTGCTTTCCAATATTTTTATTTTTCTCAAGACTGAGCCCCTGTGTTTTTGCAGACTGGTTACAGGCAAGGAGGGACTAGGGGGAGGAAGAGTCTTGGTGATAAAACACCCACACACACATAAGGGGAAGCATATACACATGGAAAGGCTGAATCCAGAGAAGTTCAGAGGAGAAGAAGGATTTTCTCACTGGCTTTGGTCTCCTGGGGATCCTCATTCTGGTCTGTATGTGGACAGCACCTAACATAGCAAAGGGCCATGACAGAGGCTCCTGCTTCTTTTTCTCAGTCAAATCGGGATTAGCATTAGGAATTCTTTATTTAGATTGGGAAATGTCAGTGAGACTGTCTGCGCAGCACAGGCTATAGAGAGGCAGTGAACAAAGAAGTTTACATCCAGTGTGATTGATTTGCACACTGAAATAGCAGCTACATGTTCCATGTTTCCCACTGACTCCAATCTTTCCTGGGTGTATTATAAAATGAAGTTCCTCTGGTCAGTTGTCAAAGACTCAAAAATGTTGGGAGACCGTATTCTGCTGGGTAATTGCCTTGATTCCATATACTAAAATAGTGAAAATAGTCACTGAAAGCATTATTTGTGCATCTCTTTCTACCCATACAAGGCCTTGTCTTGTAAATGGGGGGGAGAATGAGACCCTTTGCAGAGAAAAGGGCACTCGGGTATGTGAGCAGTGGGAAGGCATGGGGAATTTCTTATGGGAACAAACAGCGTTGCAGGGTTTCAATGCAAGAGCACGAGGCTTTCTGCAGCCACGTCTCCCTTCAGCTATTTCAGAGCTTCCCAGGTTGAAATCTAGCTTTAAATACCTATTTTCAGAATACCTGTTTAATTTCATTGTTACTTTTTAGCTCATATTAACAGTGTTTTTTTTTTCCTTTAACCCATCCCTTTTGCTGTTAGCTGCTCTGAGGAGCTTTTTGCCAAGAATATGGAATTTTCATGTATACAAACCAGATTGTTTCCATCTGATTTCTTCTAAAAACCTTTTGACTACCTTTTAAATGTAAAAATATTGGACCTGCCATAAGTGACTCTCAGGCAAGCGGGAAGATGATCCGATGCATCCAGTGTTTTGCTTCACATGAGTTCTCAGTATTGACAAGGAGGAAGAAACCTGCAAAGGGAATAGATCAGACTTGCTCTTAAAGATCTCTTAAAGAAGAAAATAACCCAGCAGCCGATAATTAGATTGTTTTCTTCCAGCACCCAAGCCCAGAGTTTATTTGCAAAGCAGTTTCTCAAAGAGTGGTTTAGCAATGAATTTCTGATTAGTTTGGGCACTAGGAACGGGCTGAAGCACCCGCAGAGATGCAGTGGTTGGGAAGTGTCAGCACGGGGATGTGGATACAGCCTGAGGATCAGATCCTGCCTTATTCCCTGCTCCAGCCAGTGTGTCTAACCTGCAGCAGACTGTGGCACTCATTGCAGAACCCCAGATCAGAGACTTTCATAGTGCCATAAGAACTCTCCACTGGAAATTCAGCTCTTGATCAAGGTACAAGGGAGAGCACAGGCAGGACTGAGCTGGGACCTGGCCCTGAATGTTCTTGTGGAAGTTGCTTCAGGCAGAGCCACCAGTGCTACCCATGTCTGTCCTCCCTTCCCAACCCTAATGTCTTTTCCCCTCCACAAGGAATTCCAGACTTTGCAGGCTGCTGGTAGAGGCTGCAGAGGAAACAGCCATGCAGGAAGGTAGCTTACTGCCTCATGCTTTATGTTGGTGGTTGTTTTCCCTTTCCTCCTCTCACTTGCCTTCAGCGCCCAGCAAAGCCCAGCTATGGTTTAGGATGGACTCCTTCCCATGTATCCAAGCTTTTCAAGGGGAATTAGTCTGTGTAACTATCCTCTTTTCAACACTATTCCTTTCCTGCAAAACATGTGCCTTGCTTTAATTTTTTTTTTTTCCTTACATGAGACATCTTGTTTATTTTTCCCCCCTGTCTTTGCTCCCCCCTTGGTGCGGCTGCTTCTCCTGCTGGTGCTGCATTGCTGGTTGCCAGAGAAATGTTTTTCTTTCACATTTATTGTAATTTACTGATTCCCGCCCCCCCCTTATGGGCTCAGAACCTTTTGCTTCTACCAAATGGGGCACGAGGCATTAACAACCTACTGTATACAAACTTAGAGTTAAATAAAAATAAGGCATGCTCATGTCAAACACAGTCAGGTAGAATACAAGAAGACCTGAGCCACAAAACAGAAGCCAGCAGCATTTTTCTGTCTGACTTCTCCCTCTCTTCCCACACACTGGGGACATTTTTTCTCACACTTCTGAGGGCTTTCTGCCTCCCCTGCTACCTGACTCCGTAGCCAGCAGTCCTGCCTGCTCTGCTCTCCGTGTGGAAATGGGTTGTGATTTGTTGGATTCAATCACTGCTTCCTCTCCAGAGGCTCTGGGCAAGAAAGCCATGAGCACTAACTTCAAGGAGTTTGCACCCTCTCGTCTGTTCCTGATGTAACTCCCTCCTGGCCAAAGCTCACAGTCCTTAGGGAGAACTTTAATTGTTATTTTCACAGAATCTCTACAGAACAGGAGAGTTTTCCTTGCCCTCCATCCCTGTCTCAGTGTACCATGGAGCCATACCCTTCTTTCCCTGACATCTTTGATTTCCACTCCCTGTTGCAAAGGGCAATCCCCACACACGCCAGGATCTCCACACAGTGATGCAGGAGGGTACAGTCTTCTCCATCACAGTTATTTTGGTCCTGGTTATCTGAGATCATGTTTTCCCACAGATCCCACTGGCTTCAGAGTTACATGAGTTGAGATCTTACAAATCCAGATTTTTGGGGATTAACTTGTGCTAAATCTGCCCCCTGAGTGTCTCTTCCGAACTTTCAGAGACCCTGCTTATGGGAGGCACAGAATGTGAACTGGACAGTAACTTACTGTAATGTACTATATGTTTGGCATTAATTTAAATGAGAAATGCAAAGTATCACCTTTCTACCCTGCTGCCAACCCACAGATCCCTTCTACCACTCTCCCTTCTGACCTCCAGTTTCTTGACACATCATCTATGTGTGCAGCAAGAAAGAAATTTCATCTGTTAGTGCCCAATAATGTTTAGGGCAAGACTCTTCCATAAGTGGTTTTGGACTTTTTATGCTAAGAAAAATCCTTGTGGAACAGAGCGCTACTCTGAGACTGAGTCTCCTCAGCACTGTCACATAACAATTATTTTTATGTTGTTTTTTCTGGATTTTTTTTTCCCCTGACTGCAGCAGGACTGCAAAATAAAAACAAAACCACAAGCCAACGTTTGAAGTATCAGCATCTTTTCTGCAGATTTATTTTTTTTGTATACACAAACCTTCAGAGACTGAAAGATGCATTTGCCAGCTCATAAAGATATACATTAGTCTTCATAAGTATAGGTTCAAGAAGTTGGATCCTCCAAGTTTTTCTTACACCTACGACCATATTTCATCAATAAATTTGCTATCTAGACAGTACACAAACCTAAAATTGGACCAGCAGCTGACAGCCGGGGGACTGAGCTAGGGACTGTCAGAGCTGGCAGTGTTTGCTAATTGAGTTAAAAGAAAGACATTCCTTTTCTCTAACTGGGAGAGTCTCACACATTTTCTGGGGTCAGGGAAAACGGGACCCCTCCCTTAAAAAACACTTGCCAAAGAGTCTCTTTGTAAGCAGCAAGACAGGCTTGGATGCAGGTATCCGAAAGCCTGCCTGCTTCAGACTGTGTTATTTGCTTTTTCACAGTCAATAGGCAATCGTACATGACAACAAAATATTGGATCTCGCCTGCAGCGCCATATAGCCTTTTTCTTTAATGTGCCAGCACTGAGAAAGAAACTTCCACAAGTTGTGGAAATCACTGCTGGTCGAACGAAAACTTCGCTGTAGCATGAAATGCGAAGTGGCACCTTGGATGCAACTAATGGAGCTATCATGGTCCTAAAAGTAACTCTCAGGGCACCTCAAAGGGATTCGTTTCTTCCCTTTCAGCCTCCCTGTCTTGCGGGGACATTTTTCATGGCTTGTCTCTTAGTCCCCGTTTGGGCTTTTGTTAATCATCAGGCGCTGGGACTTCCAGGCATGTAGGAGTGTGCTTGGAGGGAGCCTGGACAATGCATCATTTCAGGTAAGGGTAATTCTGGGCTCATTATGACCTTGGATATACCACAGATAGAAATACTGTTCAGGAGGGTTTGGGGATCTGTTTTTGGAAGAGGAGTTCAGCTCAGGCAAAATATCAGGAGTGCTGGAGCAGGCACTGCAGGCTGGCAGGGCCAAGGTGAGGACACACAGGGGGCAGTCCAGCACAGGGCAGCCTCTGCCTCTGAGCCCAGTGCAGGGGATGGAGTCCAGCCACAGTCCCACACCCAGGTCAAAACTGGTCCAACAGCAGTGGATGTGGCGTGACTAGCTCACAGCCCATCTTTAATATGCCAGAAACCCTTTCGTAAAGAGAAAAACCTGATCGTGGAAATGGAAGCGGAAACATCATTACATTTTCAGAGTAATGGGCTTGGCCCCCACCCTGTAGCTAATTAAAATTGTGGAAGTCTTATTTCAGCTGTAATCAACCTAAATCTTAGCTACAAGCATAGCAAATATTTTTTTCAGTGTGTGTGGCTTTGCTTTTATGTTGATAAGTGAGTAGGGGAGGAGACAGTGTGTTTTCCTCCATGGCAGGAGCTGTTTTGAGCTTATTCCTTGACTGTGCAGGTGATGTAGTTCCTACAGGGGCAAACACAGCCCTTCTGTGCTTATTTAGGTACAGTTACCAAACACAGAGATATTTCAGTGCTCTGGGGTTTCAGCCTGATTTAGGATGAGCATATACGTTAAACATAATAATCAAAAAGGTAGAAAAATAGGTAACTCGTCTCTCTTGAGCTTCAAAAAGGGATTGGTTCAAATTTTAGGTACACTGTTCCTCACTTCACTGGTGTTGCCTGTTCTCCCCAGCTGAGCCACATTAATGCAGAGATTGAGATCCCCTTCCCAGCATTTTTAAATGGATGGAGGAATCCTCCTGAGGCACATGCGAGGTGAAGATGTGTAAGAAAAACCTCAATTTAGTATTCTAATAAGAATTAGGCATCCCTATTTCTTTAACAGCTTTGCAATATCAGACGTGAAGCACAAAGGGATCTTCTCCCTAGCTCAGGGGCACGACGCACTCTGTGGACCAGGCACAGCAGAAGTGCTCTGGTCTTCCCCACTCTCAGCAAATTATGGTTTTCCTCTTCAAAAGCTCTTGATTTTATTTATATCACAAAATACGGAGTTGTGGGGAAAAAAAATCCCGGTCTTTCAGAAAGCTGCAATACTGGCAGGAGGGCGGACGCTGTGTGTGCTAACAGGGAAAAGACAGAGAGACATTTTTCTGCTTGCTTGTTTTGGGGGGTGGTGGGGAGGGGGGAAAGAAGGGCACGTTCAAAGCACTGAGCACACAAACGTGTGCACACACAAACCCTCCAGCCTCTGCACATGTATTCACCAGGGGTTCAAATTAAACTCCAAATCGTGCAACCGTGATCTGTACAGATTAGAAGCGGACTTAGATTGCAATTAAGTCAAGGGAAGTCAAGAGCTTAGATAACGATTATCATTTTTTCCTATTTGGAAGAACCAATCAGGAAAAAAAAAAAAAAAAAAAAGAAGGGAAATAAAAATGAAGATTAAAATACAATATATCTGTGCACACGCACTAATAAATTGTCATTAAACAGTTCCATCCTCATTGTACAAATGGAGATACTATGAAATATTTGTAATTAGCAACACAATTTATTAAAGCTGCCCTATCTTGGCTTGGTGCTGTTTCACAATCAAATGCAGTTTGGGATTTTGCAGCCAACCATTTTTTAATCACCGGAGCACTTCATTTTTAGTAAATCCAACCCTAATTTTTGTTATCCCCTGCTGGGCTTTACTCGAAAAAAAAAAAAGTTTAATTTGGTTGAGATCCCCTCAAAATCATCTCTGCTTAATGCCTCCCAGCCTTCTGCAGTCTGTCTGCCTGTTTTGTACAAAACACACACGCAAGCAGTAATCAGCAAGTATACCCCAGCCTTGCATTAAATGTCAGTTTTGTGCTTTGAGATTTTTCCTGTGCTTTTGAAAAGGGTGTAGCAGGATGCAGCCCACATATNGAGCCACCCCAAAAATAAAAAAAAAAAAAAAAAAAAAGAGAGATACAGCAGAAAAATAGTGTTCATTATCGGGGAGAAGTAAGTAAATGATAAGAGATGATTTAGAGATCCGGAAAATGTAAAATGCATGATGCAAGCTTTCAGAAATGGACTGCTCCTAGACTATTAGGAGTTGAAGGTCACGCCACATGTCATTGGAAAGGTAATTTTCTCTAGATTTTGAAATAGGATCTCGGATTTGACCTATGCCCCCCGTGTCAAGAACATCTGGGCATCCTTAATACATCTATTCCCTTTCCTTTTTTCCTTATCCCTTTGTTCCCAAAGCTGGAGGACAGTCTCTGGTTTGGAAGAAAGAGAAAAACAATGGCCAAATTTCAGTTTTAGCCTTGTCATGGACTTGTCTGAGACCCTGGACAAGTCATTTCATGCCTTTTGGTTCCCCCTTGTCAGTAAGATGGATTTGGCATAGAAATGCTCAGATAGCTCATGCTTAGGTCTCAGTACTTGATTAATTAATGCTCATAAGTTATTTTGCGATCCTTATATGAAATAAGTTATTCACTGCACATTCAGATGTGGTTCCATTGGTTTATCAGGTTTGAGAATGAGATTTGTTTTCCATAAATAAGTTATTCTTTATCCATATAAATAGGCATCTAAGTGTGATCCCACAGGGCACAAAATTGTATGAATAATTTGAAATACTTTTATCAGATACTTTTCATTACCTTTGGAAAGAGATTTAAAATGCCCTTCTCTTAAATCTTCTTCTCATAGTGAGCTCAGCTAGAAATACAGGTGTTTAGTGCATCCAGAAGCCAAAGCACCCAAAAATATGATTTTCTTTGGAAGATGTAGGTGCCTATGTGCTTTCTTTTCTCTCATCTTTAGACTGGGAAAAGTGAGATTTATCTGTAGAGACCAAAGAGAGAAAGGAGAAAGAGAAGCAGAAAAGCTTCCAGACAGTTCCTGCAGACAGCTTTCCTCAATATTTTGGGACAACCTCTCCATGCAAGTCACAATTTCTGTTCTGTGCAAAAATCCAATTCTTCAGCATATTTGGCTTCCTGATTTCCAATGAAATCTTCAAAAACTGGAGGCCAAAGTTGCTCCAAGGCTCGAATTAAAATCCTTCACCTTCAAAAAAAAGCGCAGTTCACACTATTAGCAATGTTGCAATGTAAAGAGGGAGAATACCCATAAAATAAATGTTTTCCCAAGGGCAACAGCAGTGTTTCAAGAGGGGGGAGCTCAATCTGCTGGTGCTGGGAATTTGCACTGTTATTGCTGAATAATGTCAGAGACTAAAATCAGACCTAAAATTGTCAGTGCTTCAAATCTGCTTTAGCATCAGCCTGTTCAGGGTCCTGTCTGAAGCAGCACAAGCCTGGAGAGTGCCAAAGCAGAGCCTCTGCTCCTCCAGGATGCTCTTCCCAGCAGCCCTGTGGCAGCCACTGGGCTCCTCTGCTCAACTGCTGCCCCTTCAGTTCTCCTTTCTTTTTTTCTCCTCCTCATGAATGGAGCCCAGCTAATCAGCTAGATGGCCAGGATGCCTGCCAGAAAACATGTGAAAGGATTTAAATCCCTTTCCCTCCCTCAGGAAAGCTTTTCCCTGCAGTGGGAAAAGGGTTCATGATTCTGACTGTGGAAGAGAGCAGGGGGATCCCCACTCAGGGGCAGAGCAGCTCTTTGCAGTCCTGGACTTGGGGTTCATGTCAAATTCCCAGCTAAACATCCTGTCTAAGGTGAACTTAAAAACAAAGTCATCTTGCAAATGGTTCCCCCAGCAGGTTGAGACATGCTGTTGAGGATAATGTGAACTCCCTGCAGTCTCAGAGAGACAGGGAGAAAGCAGCTTATTTCCATATCTTAATTAAAATTTCCATTAATCCCATCTGAGGCCTCGTAACTTCAAAAACTTGGACAAAAAACCCCAACACTTATTTCTGATAAATATTTTAGACTAATTGTTCTGAGGTGGCAGACATCTCTGGCTGGTGAATATCAACGAGCCGGGGGTCCCGCCAACTATTTAAAGGGAACCCGCCAGGGTTTTGTTTGTTTGTCCTCTGAAAAATCACTGAACACCTCGAGTGCCAAAGATAGGAGACACCGAGAGCAAATGCACTGGGCTGAGCAGGGCGGCTGTAGATCGTGCAGGATTGTTTGGAGGCTGCTTTTGTGTCTTGCAGGCACCTTCCTGCAGGCTCAGAGCCCTGGTGCTTCCAGAACACGGGGAGCTGCCGGGCAAAGGAGCTGCTGGCTCGGGGCAACATCTCCTACTGATGCTCCGTGCTATGCCTTCGTGCCCTAGCTCAGGAGGGCATTTGTGAAAAGAGTGATGAGAATCAGGGGCGTAAAAGCAAAACACACAGTTTCCTCAGCCAAGCACTGTGCCTAGAGGAACTGCTTTTTGAAGGGAGACGTGGATCTGTGGTATGAATCAAGATGGAAATACTTATGTCAGGGGAGAAGCTGAACATTTGGGATGTGACCGGTCACTGTCTTCCTCTTCTGCCCATCCCAGAGGCCATGGGCTGCTAATTTTTCTTACATGCAAAGTCTCCATGAGGGATGGAAGAGCCACAGCTCTATTGAGCATTTATCAGGAAACCAGATGAGATAATCACTTCTCGCTCTGAGGAGAGTTTCTCCTCTTCTAAACCAAGATCACAGGCAATACTTAATCACCTTCTGCCTTAATTCCACCAGCCTTTCCATCTTCCCATAGCTCCTGCAGCTTTTCCAGCGGTGGCCAAAAAAACTTTCCTAAAGAAACAGAAGAAAGAGCACAATTAATGGTAGTTTCAGCCACCTGTGTGGCCACAGGAGATGGCTGAGAAATAGCAGCAAGGTTTAGAACGGGTAAAAGAAAAAACATGACAAAGGGTTTTCCTTTGCCATTTAAAATCATGCTTCTGACCTATTCTTAGACTGGGCTGGAGGGGAAGGAGTGGTGGTGTTGGTGCTTTTCATCAAGATGAAATCTAACATTTTGAATATTTTTTAATTATTATTCGGTGCACCCAAGCAAAGAATTGAAAGCACTGGCTGTGGATTGCCTTACAGCAGGACCCTGCAGCCAGCACAGTTAAGCCAGGCCTATAATTGGAGCCTAATGAGGTAAAGTCCCCCTTCACTCACCCTCAGGAATGCAAAGTCTCAGTGTGCTTGAGGGCCTCACCCAAGACCCAAGCCTGCAGCTGGGCTGTCACCATCAAGGATGGCTCTGGGATCTTTGAGCATGGGTTTTTTTTCCAGTCCCCTCTTTGCCAGGGGGTGGGAACAGAAGAAATACATTCTCCTCTGGCAGTGGAAACTGGAAGGCTGAAAGTGAGGAGGAGACTGAGAGTCACTGTTCCTGCACCTCTGCCACCACAGGCACTGCAGTGAATTGTCACTTCTGTGACAATCAGAGGAGATTCACAGGAAGGCATCCCGCCCACTCCAGCAATGCAAAGAGATTTTTAACGTGAGTGAAGTTGGGCAAGGTGAGCAGGGGGCTTGGAGGCAGAGCCAGCAGCAGCCTGAGAGATGATCACCAGGGTCTTGAATGTCCCTTTGGCTTTGCTAAGCCAAAGCTGAAACCCATCTCTTACATCCTCACTTCCCCCTCTGCTCACTTTTGTTGCTCCCCAAAAGTGGGACACTGGTTTGGGATAAAAAAATACTGATTTAGGCTTTGTGTGTTGGAGACAGGTTTGGGGATTGCACAGAAGTCTGAATCAGCTGTATTGGGCTTGGGCTCTTTCCCCCATACAATGCAGCCTTGCAGACAGCTTAACAAATGAATGTAATGATCTTTCACTTTATTTTAAATGCTATTAATTTAATCCATGGAAAGAAGCATTTATTACTGTTTGCATGCATAAAGTAGTAAGCAAAATGCATTCAGGTTTCTGTTGGGCACCCAAGTGAATTTGGGGATGCACAGAGAGGGATCTGCATCCATGTTTAATGGCTTTTCAGGCACATGGGTGAGAAATGAACCAGGAAACAAAGATGAAGCTGAAAGCTGCAGGGGAAGGGATGGGGTGGAAAACAGAGCAGGTCCTTCAGATCCTCTGCTGGGGCAAGGCTGGGGATTTGTGTGCAACCTCCTGTACAGCAGGGCTGCTGGGGTATGGAAATGGGAGAGGGAAGAGCTCCTCTCTGGCTTTGCACTTAGCATGTAAGTGGCAGCCAAGGAGAGGAGCAGCCATAATTAAACCATGATGCTGAGCCCTGGTGTCCCGGAGGTAACATCCTTGAAATGAACTGAACATTGAGAATGGCAAACTGCAAGGGACATAGTGACAGGTTCTCCGTGGTCGTCGATCACCTCTGAGTGACAGAAAATTGGACACAGATCACAAGGAAGGCAGGAGAGAGCACTGGGGAGGGGGGAGGAAGGGGAGAAAACAACCATTCCTAAAACGAGCCTAAAATCTGCCTGGTTGCTAGGGGAAGTGGGACTCCTAGTAAGTAATTTCAATTTGTACCTATATTTATAACAGTATGAAGATACGTTTTATAATCTGTGTAATAAAGAACCTCATCAGCAACTTCTCAAAGAAACTTGTTATTACGGAGAATGACACTCTAATTGCCTCCAGACATTTAGCTTGTCTAGTGAGTGAAGTAACCTGATAAGCTATTGAGCTATTAAGTGATGTAGAATCAATTAATGTAGTTAGATAAGAAAGTAATACCCTACCTGGGTTAACTAAGTAGTATGTGTCAAGCGAGTCACTATTAATTCAGGTCCTGAACAGCATAGCAGACTTGTATAATTCCCAGTAAACTTCATAAAATTAAGGAGGTTATATCTTGACCAGAGGAAACTGGTTTTTTCAAAGATCTTTTATGGGAAAAAAAGTAGAGACAAACACAGAATGCATTTTACCAGGCTCGTTTTTTCAACAATATTTTCCATACCTTTAGGATATAAATTACTGAATAACAGTGCTGCAGAGATGGTTAAATTGTAGGAACTGACTCTCCTGAAATTTGGAAAGATAGACATCAGGACAACAGTATGGGAATGCACACAGGACCCAGATAACGGGGTGTGCCATTGCTTTTGTCACCTCGTGCATGTGCAGGCTCTCACACACAGCAGTGGAGAACAGCACACACAGAACCATTAGTGCCTCAATACCCTCTCAGTTCAGCAGCAGACCAGCCTTGCATGGCGTGGTGAAGCTGGGCTGTGAGTAGAGCTGACGTGGGGACAAGGTGACAGATGGGGAAGGGTCGTGGTGCCTTGTGTAGATACAAGCAAGAAACGCGTGAGGACCGAGTTCTAGTTCCAGTTAATTTTGTCCCTGTCTGATCTAGCTTCGGGTGTGATTATCTGGAGTGTGTTAGAGCAGAGGAGAACGGGTGAGAAATTATCATCCTGTCTGTCTCGCCACTGCTGCAGGTTTCCTCTCCTGATATATTGTCTCCGTAGCTGGGGAGTGCAGAGGGAGGTTAATGAATCTTAAAACATTTGTAAGTGGCACAGTGTAGCTCCAAGCAAGCTGGGGTATGTGGGAAAGCGAGCGTGAGTCCCCAGTCTGCGTTGCTGTGCTAATGTGCTGCTCAACAAGAGCTAATTAGCCCTACCTGGGAGCACAGAGCACCAGGGGACACGGTGGCACTGCCAGCTCCAGGGCTGGCTGTGCTGCCTCCAGCACCGCTGGCTCCACATCTCTCTTTTAGGGCTTTCCTTCCATCTCCTCAAGTTTTTGGAAAGGGGTGTTTTCAGCTGTAAAATTGCAATCGTCTGGGTATTGCTGTAGGGATTGTTCTCACCCGTGTATCCAGCTGTCTGGTTGTGTCCAGTATTTTATGTATTAAAAATCATAGAGTCATAGAATATCCTGAGTTGGAAGGGACCAACAGGGTTTTTTGCCCTGCTGCAGTGTTTGGAGCGGCCTGGAGTGGATGGGCCAGAGTTTAAGACTGACTCCAGGAACATTTTGAGCTTTCTCCTAAGATTAGGTCCATCATAGGGGGACTCAAAGCAATGTGTCAGAGGTGGGGCAACACCTCCAGGTCCTCATGGGTCAGCTGACAATAGTATAAGCTGCTGTGCTTTGGTAACAAATTTGCTTAAATCTTTTCAGAAATCCTTGGAATGGCTGTTTGCAACTTTTGGAAACTCACAGTCCTTCGGAAATCTGGGCTTGTAGGAGAAATGGTGAAGTCTTGCTTTACTGTGTATTACGTTGTAGATGATCTATGACAGAAGAATATTTAGGAAAAAAAACATATCAACACCCCTAAAATGTCTTTCTCCCAGCCCATTAAATGAGGTGTAACCATATGGAAAACTTGGTATTCCTTCTGTAAAGGACCACAGCAGTTCCCTACGGACAACAGGGCAGCAATAAAAGACCAATCAGCTGAGTGAAATGCAGAAAAATAAATATATCAATAGTGAAGGTTTTAGTGCTTCATCTGGAGCATTTAGATGTGGTACAGGATCGGAAATTTTGTTTCTGATCTTCTTTAAACAAGAACAACTCAGAGCCATCTGAACTGATTTGCTTAATGTGCTGTTCAGCATTCACAGCATAAATTGAATTGTTAGCCTCTCTGTCTGTGCTTTTGAATGTTTTGATTCTGATATTATCAGCAGAGCAACCTTCCCTAACTGAATTGTTCTCACAAGTAATGTTGATGCTTTGCACTCCCACTCAATTGATGTCATTGGGGCTACTGACAAGGAGGTGCCTGTTACAGTGAACAGGTTGAGACCGTGCAAGAGTGGAAAATCAGAAATATATCGTTTTTCATCAATGCCCTTTATTTCAGAAATTCTTGTTTTGCAATTTCTAGTTACTCACTTCCTGCACTTCTGACAGGGATGGGCTTGCAGATGCTTTACCCACAGCTAATGCTGCTGAGGGCCCAGCTGGGATGTGTGGACCTTCCCACACAGTGTAGAAAGGCCCATCAGGAAGCCTTTGCAGTTGATCATCTGCCCCATGACACTTGTGTGTCTGCACAATCTTTGTGTCCAATAGTGGGAGAAAACTCGGATCACCCTGGGCCAATTGATGCAGATTGTCCACAGTGCTGGAAACCAGCATATTCTGGGGTGGCTGAGCTTCTCCCAGGTCATCTCTAGGCCCATTTGGAGTCATTGTAGATAGATAAATATCTATTTCAGAACAATGGACTCGAAATCACAGAGCAACATGCAGCAGCTTGACAGCTGGGGACTTATGGAGAGTAGTTGAAGACAGGAGTTGTTTGGGAAGTCTGAAGCTGCAAGACCTTGTGGGGGTGGTGTTTTAGTGCTGCTGTGTGGGGAGACATTTCCAAGTGTGTCTCTGGTGCAAACATTAGCACACAGATGGTGTCTGGGTCTCTGTAAGTTGGATTTTGGTAGCAAACCAGCAAGGCTGGGACAGAGACCATCAGGGACCAGCTGAGGTGGAGAAGTGACAACGCAACCATGTTCCCCGAAAGGAGGGGATCTGCAAGAGGTGTAGAAAACAGAATGGAAGACTGAACATAAGATTTGGGATGTAACAGAAGTGAATTTGTCACTACCAGATCTCAGCAGAGTCTCAGAGATCCATGAAGGGAGAGGCAAGACTCTGCTCTGGGATCCTCTGTATGTGAGTAACTGTTGTGACCGACGTGGTTTCCAGTCCTTTACAGGGTTTGATGTTTCATACGTAGACAGTTGCCAGCGGAAATTTTGCTTACACTGCAATTTTCCATTTGCTGATGGATTTCAGACAGATGAGTGCAAACTGTTCTCTCTGCAACTCAGGAGATAATTTTACAGTCAGTGTGAACACTTCTAGTTTCTTATTTTTCTTTTTCTATAATAACAGTTCGGCAAATCAACGTGTCTGTTTAGTTAGGCAGGAAAAATACCTAGGAACCATGAAAAAAAATACAGAGGCATAGAGCTGGACTCCAAGCTGGCTGTGTTTCAGATTAGGCATTCTCAGTGATTAGGAGTATTGACCATTTTCCATTTCATCTTGTCTGCATTGAAACAGAAGTGTTGAAGATGATTTTAGAGGGAAGGAACTAACACACACACACACACACACACACACACACACAGTTCCTAAGTACTTTTATTTACACAAATTCCTTTGCCATATTTTTCAACAGGGTAAGGCAATGGTCATCAAGGTAAATTCAGAAATCTGGTCACTACTGAGAAGTCAAATGGGGGAAAAAATGAGGAAGTGAATTTTTGTTGTTTGTATGGTCGAAGTTAAGGATACATGAGTGCATCTCTTGCCTTTCAAATAATTTCTGTTTTAAGCCAAGAGCCCTGATGGTGGGACAGCAAGTAAGAGGTAAGGATTTTCTCAGAGAATAAATTTTAATTAGTTTAAAAAAAAAAAAGGTAAATTTCAAGACATTCACCCAGATTGGTTTATCTACAATAAATAATAGCAATAAACTCTCCCCCTCTACTTCCCTCTTGCAAATATACCAGCACATGCAAGCCCAGGTTAGCAAAACCACACTTTCTTTTGTTCTCTTTGTTCCCTTTGTTCACTATGCAGTAACGAAAAATGACAGCCATATTTATTGTAACGTTCCTCCAGGAATGCAGAGATAATTACCTGCCCTTAGCATGGGAGAGGAGAACGAGCATGAGCTCCATCTCCTTCCAGCTCCCTGGAATCCAACCGATGCGTTGGCATGGAATGTGAAGCAGAGGATGTTGGGAGCAGAGGAGATCTGCTGCCTTGTATGGTTGTTTTTAGGGTTCACCTTTTTGGCTGTTGCAAAACAACAGCTGAGGAGAGCTCAAACACCCCTGTTAAAAGGGGATTGGTTTGAATTCCACATATACCTCACTCATTTCTAAGGAAAGGCCTCTCTGTGTTGATTTAAAATAGGCTTGACTTTATTGCTAATACCACCATTTCCATGAGGACTTTCTCAGGGTCTGCCTTCAGCCTTGGTAATTTTTGGAGTGTTTTTGCTTTCCCTTAAAGAAAATCCAAACTTCATCCAGTCTGCTTTTAAGACGATTTGTGTTATTTTTGAAAAGCACTACATTAACAGGCATTGAAACTGAAAACCTCTAATCTAACAAAATAAAATAGTCATTTTGCTGCTGTAAGAGTATGTGTGAGCTGGTTCCTGTTCACCCTCCTGGTGTGTGTGTTGGTGGTGAGTTACAGCCTGGGCACAGGAATCAGAGAATAGTTTGGCTGAAAACCGGAATAGTTTGGTTGGAAAGGTCCTTAAAGCTCATCTCATTCCACGCCCACTGCCATGGGCAGGGACACCTTCCACTACCCCTGGTTGCTCCAAACCCCATCCAGCCTGGCCTTGGACGCTGCCAGGGACGGGGAAGCAAACGTGCTTCCCTTCCCACGGCGTGGGTGGATGAGCTCTCCCTGTGGTGGGAGCCCAAGAGTCAACAGGGCTCCCCTGCCCTCCCTGCCTCTGCTTGTTTGGGAAAACCTCCCTGGATGAGCATGTCCCCATATCTAAGACCCAGTGTAGAAAATTGTGGGGAACTCTATCGCTTTTACTCTTTTGCTCAGTAAGAACAACCCATCTCAATGAGATCTGTTCAGGTGCTTCCCTGTGGCTTTTTATGATTATCTTCTTCTGCTGTTGCCTGTAAAATGGAAATTCAGAATTTGGTGGATGAAGGATGAATTGGTTAGTGCCATCACGATGGGATAGTAATTGAAAAACAACAGAAAATATTCTATAATATTGTATTATATTTTATTATATTAATCAAAGTGCCCAAGTGTTTAAGGGACCTGATTCTCTTTATCCCTCCTCTCCCCTTTTTCTCCCCAGCCCCAGGAACTACTTCTGTTCCTGCAGCTCGTATTTTCAAGTTTTTAAATAAGTGTTTAATGGGTTTTATAAAAACACCTGAGCAGGTTAGATGGGTTAGAATTCCCGCTGATTTCACTGACCTCTCTGTAGATGGAACACAGGCTCCTATATCACACAAGCTTATTTGAAAATATTAAAGTATGCTGCAAAATATTAGTCCTATTAGATCTGTGATTTAAATTTTGGGAGGTGCCATCAGAGTTAGATGGGTGCACAGAAATATAAATAAAAATAAAAATATATATGTGTGTTAGTACCTGCCGCTGTGTGTGTGTGTGCAGTCTTTATTGGTGACTAAAAACCCAGTGCCTGCTCTTTGGTTTTCCATTTTAGCTGGCCTATTATCAGAGATTTCTGGAGTGTGAGTTTCATAAGTAGAGGTTATCATACATTGCAGGCCATCTCTCCTGCTGGGGAGCAAAATGAAGGTTTGATAATGAGATCGCCCAAAGGCAGATAAGAGCTCCAGCTTGCTGAACAGTCCCTCAAGGTTTCCTGTGATGGCAAAAAGGAGGGAATGCAATTTATTATCCTTCTCTCCTTGTACCTTCCCATTGTTTGAGAAGTCAAAGCAACAAACTACATGGGTTCAAAATAAATAAATTAATAACCAGAGCAGTGGTGTGGTGTTGTTTTGCTCTGAGGAAGAAGGTCTGTGATTCGCTCTAACACCATGAAGGAAATTTCTGAACTCCAAATCCTGAAATTCCATTTAAAGGACAGGCTCTCTCCCCCTCTCCTCCCACCTTCTCCCCGCTAGGATGGATATTCTAAAATTGAGTCAAGTGCTTTATCTCGATAGAGGGTGTAGGGTGGCCCTGTAACTGTGGTGATAACCTCCCCATCTCCAATTCTGTTTGCTCTTCTTTCATGCTAAACGCTGCAAAGTGCATTACAGTAAAGAGAAAGGTCAGATTTGAGCCGTAAAACACGGAAGATTCAGCACTGAAGTTGCCACATCATTAAGTCACAGCATCTTCATGCTTATGTTTTCTAGCACATATGGTATATAAAATCACCTAGTGTTTCACAACCCTCTTAAATAATTAGGCACAACAGGGTTTGCTGGGTGACCACCTGGATAAAGTCAAAACAGTGGCATCTGCATCAACCAGATGGGAGTCTGCTCTTCGCTGCCATCAGGAAATGGACAGCCAACTTCCACTCGAGTGAACCAAAAGCTACCTTCTTCCAGATAAGAAAGGGAAAGGACAGTGTAGGAGAGAGCAATAAATGTGTCTTCCTTCAGTTTTCAGGTTCCTGAGTCTCTAGTGAAACCAAAAAGAGGAGATCCTGTTCCCCAGCTGGAGAAGCGGCGGGGAGGAGGTAAGTTGAATTTGTGCGTCATCAGCAAACCACACACCTGGCAATGACATTTTCAAGGCAGGTTGAAAAAAGGTTTAAATTTTTATTTGGTTTTGTCATTAAAAAAAAAAATGGAGAGGCAGAATATTAGTGTTTAGCGTGAGGCTCCATTAGATCAAATCAGTGCCAGTGATAGTCACTTATTTCCTCCATTTCATAATGATTTACTCTATAAATTAATGTCTGCCTATTTAAACACCCTCAGTGATTCAGCACTGGGTACCATGGCAATATGTGACAGGGACTAGGGCTGAACCCACCAGTCATATGGCTCTCAGTGCTGTCATTATGTGTGCTGGTAATGGGGGGCTATGTGGGAACACAGACAGATATTATGCAAACACATACTGACTTAAGTATCAATCTGTCACTGGAGTAACTCATGGTAATGGCTCCACCAAAGTCATTACAGAGGAATATGCATTACAGCATGTTAAACATCTATCATGGGTGGAGGTTCAGAGAAGCCACGAGGAAGATGTGAGAAGATACCCACATCCAGATCTGGAAGATGCTCAGATGTGAGGTTTTTTAGTTCAGCAGAGCCCTGAAAGAACATACATTTTTCTCCCCCCTTGCACTCCAAAAAGATGAAACTGGGAAAAAAAAAATCTCACAGCCTAAAGAATAATTTAAAAAAAAAAATCCTTTTGATCTTATATGTGTGAAACACAAGCAAGTTAACTGCAGCAGTTCAGTTCCAATCTCTTTTTCATAAACACAGGCACAAATAGGGTTTGATGGTGGGAAAGCCTCAGCCGGGCTGTACTGCACAGCAATTTCAGGGTGTGATCCATTCTCTTATTACCCTTAGAAGTCACTCAGCCCAGTTTTGTGATACAGAAGTGGAAGGAGAAGGTAACTTCTGTGTCCCTCTCCCTAACACATCTGGATTATGAATATATTAACACATCCAAAACCCAGATCAGTCCTTTCTCCAATATAAATCAGCCTGGACAGTCACCACCAGGAGCATTCATTTCCCAGTTTTGCGGTGGTCTTTCTGATGAGCAAGATCCTGTTCAGGTCCAGAAAGGGTAAGGTACTTCTGGGATAATGCAGGTGACTTGGGATAAGCTCTTTTCCTACCCTGCATGTTTTGGTTGCTTTTCAAAGAGCGCTGCTGCAGCACTGGCTCAGCGATCAAAGGCGGGGAGAGCGTTCTGGCATGGGCAGGGGGACATTTCATTGCTCAGTGCAGACTTGGCTATTTTGCTAGCATAATATACATCCTTCAGCCAATCCAATGGCTTAGAAAAGCACTCTGTTTAAAGGTTAAATAGTTGATACTGCATCAACATGTATGAGAGGTGACACACAAATCCAAAGCGATCCGCAGCGGTTGGCTCGGTCTCCAGCCAGCTCGGTGGTGTAGCCAAGGGTAAATGCAAGTGCACAGATTTCTAAAGGGGGTTTACCCACCGCTTGCTGCTCAGCTTGGGCACTCAGTGGTGCACTTACTCACTTTTTTGTGTGTAGTAAAGCAGTACTGATACAGCTCACAGCATCCTCAAGCAGTTGTATAGAGGGTCAGGGAAGAGGCTTAATAGACTGAAGGTGCCTGAATGCGGTGTTACAGTAAGTAACCGACTCTCATAAAAAGAGAGACTGGTAAAAGAAAAAGCCCAGGGAACAAACACTGGATCTGTTGTGCTGTTACCATTTAACCTGCATTCACTGCCAATTGAAATGCACTTTACATTACTTCAGTCAGATACTTCAAAGGAAATCCTGGAGATGGGAGCACTTAAGCAAGAGCACTTCTGGTGGTAATGTGTGTATTTGAAAGCCTGGCAATTGGGAAGGTTGTGAATGCCGCAGCGTATCCAAATATAGCTGTGGCTTGTTATATGTAAACGGCAAGACTCATTCTGATATTCCTGCTCCTATTCTGCCCTTCCTTCCCGCAAAACAGTGTGATTCCTCCATCTGTCAGCATCTCCAGTATTTGTGTTTGCATGTAACAATGTTTGCCTGGGCACATCATTCCACACAGCAGCTCGGTGAGAAGAGTTGATGTAGTACCAGGTTATAAAAAGCCCAAAGGAGACATTTGAGGGAAGTATTGCTACTTCTGCAGTACTGCCTGATCCTTACAGGCCTGTGGGAGAAGGCAGCAGGGGCAGACAAAGCTGTGCACACAGCTGAGGGCAGGCAGAGTGGGTGCAGGGTTGGTGCCAACTTTGGGCTTGTTGGGTTAAGTATAACCGAGATTATTGGGAAAAGCTGTAAAACTAAAGCAAGTGAAAGCCTTGAGGCTCCTCAGTTCACTGTAGCTAAATCCCCCTGAATGAGAGCATCCACATGGAAGTGCAATGTGTTTTGTGGGGCTGGGTGTTGAGTCCACATAGCTCCACCATGTCCTGCAATGTGATGTGTGGGGTGTTTTCCCCTCAGACCTCATGCCCTGACACTTGCACCGGGACTGAAGACCAACAATATCTGCCCCTGCAGCTAAGAGGCTCTTGCACAGTTTGCTGGGACACAACCTCTCCCAGTTCCCACCACACACTGGTGCCTGCTAGGACTGCAGCACGTGTGAGGTGTGCAGGGCAAGGTGCAAGATGGTACTGGCGAATCTCAAAGAACTTACTGTTGTTCAAACATTATTAAAGGGTAGATCTGCAGCAGCTCACTGTGAGAGGTAAAAGACACAGGACCAAGGGACGTACAAAGCACATCACATGGCAAGGGCTGTCCGTGACATGTTGGACAGCATGTGGGCAAATCCCACTGACCTGAGGAAACATTTATCAGCCAAACTTTTCTGATCAGCTTTCCTGGAGAACTGCTGTTGCTTCGTTGCCTTCTGCATCTAGGTGCAACCTAGCCTCTGTCTTTGTTGTCATGGTGGATGAGTTTAAAAGACAAATTCCTTTTCCATACTTGGCAAGAAACATCTTTTTTATGAAGTGGGTTCATAAAAAGTAGCTGAGAATACCTGGCTGTAGAATAAGGGAGTGTGATATCCTGGAGCTGGGGAGAAGAGCCACAGCTGCTCTCTTTCCCTCAACACAAATGGCAAGACTGTGAGAACACATTGACCTTTATTCAGCACAATCAAATGCCATGCAAATAAATAACTAATTCTGTTTAACAGCATTGCTGCTTTTATATCCCTGTGGCCAAAGCCAGGTAAAATTCCCCTTTGCTGACCTGACTGTGTGTTGACACATTTAGGGCTGTGGCGTCCAAAGGAAAGGTCCTGTTTGCTCCATCCCCAAGCTGGGATGTCTTCTCTGTCCCTGAGAAAGGATGTTTTTTACTTCCTCCAGACTCATATATTGGACAGGCAGCTGAAGGGCTGGTGCTGGGGCCCTTCCAAAAGGCAAGGAGCAGAGAAGGTGGCTGGGATGGTTCCCTCTTTGCAGCAGGAAAATCAGAGGAGTGACTGTCCAGACAACACACACAACAAACCTCATCCAAGTAAGGGATACAATCAGGGAGCAGCATCTCTTAAAATTTGCTGCGAGCAGTCTGGCAGCTCCACCTCCTGTGAATTTTGCTTGACTTGCAAAGACAGTTGGGAAGACTCTGGTCCAGGATCTACCAGTACTGTCTGTGGGGTTTGAAAGTATGATGACATCTATTTTGTGCCATTCACATGCTCACCCATAGGGCTGAAATCTTCCTCTTCTGGGAAAAGCCTGCCCCATCCCACATCTCACGCTGATGTCCCGAGCTGGAGTATGATCAGCCCGTGGGTATGGCACAGCTCCAAGCTGCTCAGGTGGTTCTCTAGAGATTCTAGCTGCTAAAAATAAAATTAAAAAAGACTCTCCTGAGCATGTGCAAATAGTAATTTCACAAATGCATTTAGCACGGCCAAATTTGAACAGATTTTTATGGGAACTTCAAAAGGCATATTCCCAGCATAAAATCCTTCCACATCCCCCTGTAATAGTCAAAAATTGAACAGAGCAGATTGCTGTTCATTCTTTCTTTTTTTTTTTTTTCCCTCATAAACCTCTAATCTCTATTACTTGATTTTTTTCAAAATTCCCCATCAGTAAATTTCGGTCCAAACCATAAAGTCCCAATCAAAACAGCTATAAAGGTAGGTCTAGTTTTAAGACAGTTCTCTCCAAAGACTTGGATAATGTCCCCACTTTTACCTCCCTCACAGAGTTCCTACGTGAGTTTCTAACATTTCTGGAGTCATTAATAGATGCCAGCTGCTCACTTTGGGGTGCTGAGCTCCAGGTAGAGTAACAGAACAAGCACCCCAGGGCATGAGATACCCAGCTCTGCATCATCTCAAATCGGGCACTGCAATGAGTGCATTTTAGTGAACTTTCTCTTTGTGACTCAACACTTTCCTCTGTAAAGTGGCAATAATGTCACCCTCCTCCTAAATTAATGCTAAATTGATGAATTCAACAGACAAGCCTGAGCAGAAGTTAGTCATTGCCTCCAGAGCAGTGTTTAAGCAGCTTCCTGGAATTAAAATAGCAAATAATTCCTCTTTAAAGGAGCTCTGTACGTTGTGCGTGTGGACATTTTGGAAATATATTTAAGAGCCCTGTGATGAGATGTACAGTTCTTGTCAAGTCCTTTCATGTCCCAAGAAGTCTGGGATCCCAGTCTTCAAGGCCTGTACTGCTGAGCCCTTCCTGGCATCACCCCAACCCATCTTTATCCTCTCTGCAATGGAAAACTGGCTGTTTCCTGCTGTCTGGGGTGGCATCCCACAGTCAGTCTGGTTTTCCCCCACTCCCACTTGCTTGTTGAGCCCTGAATACACTCTACTGATCCACCACAGCCAGCTGGATTCTGACCTGAAGTCCTACTCCTGATTTAAAGGTGAAAACAATCATGTAAAACATCTTTAGGGTGATCGGGGCTACGATGCAAGTTCATATTTTCAAGTTAAATTTAGGGAATAAAAATGCTGGTTCACCAGCCAAAGAGAACTCAGAAAACTAGATATTTTTGGAAATGACAATATACTGGAAAAAACCACAAATTTTCTTCTAGAGATTTATTCCTACCTCACAAGCAAAGCAGCTTTGTTGCCACTTTATGTATCATTTCAACAGATAAACCTATTAATTATTTATAGCATGTTCAAGAGTAAACACAGACTGCAGGGAGGAAGCCAAGGCTTTTTAAAGTTCAGCTGGTACCCAAAAATCCTAGGAGCATCATAGAAAGGGCCACAGTACAGACAGGAATTTTTGTTCATTTGCACTTTTGTCACCAGTTTATAGGTAAAGGCACTTTTTTAGTCCGTAGTCTGATATCCCATGCTCAAAGTAAGAAAAGCAGCAGTATGTTTCTCCCTTGGCAACATCATCTCCAAGTGAGTCTCTTGACTTTGTTATCAATCAGCAGGGACAAGTCTGTGGGCAAAATACCTCCTTGTTCTCATCTCCAAACCCACAAAACTCTTGAATCGATTTTGTTTCTAATTTAATAAAATAGAATTGATGCTTCAAATAGGAAATGTCTGAGGGCAAGTTTCGGCTCAGAGTACTTTATTATGGCTGAGTTTTAATCGTCAGTGCATAAGAAGGATTATGCTGAGAACACTGACATCACCTTAAATATAGCAGCGTGAATATGCCACTGCAATAAATCTTTTCAGCTTTTAATTTCAATTCAAGAAAAATGTTGGTCAAAAATATCTTCCTTCCCAGTAACCTTCCTCTGTCTCAGACATGCCCACACTCCCTTGCACCATCTGACGCAGTCCTATCAGTCAGGAAGGTGAAGAGGTGCCATCTCCACCACGAAGCTCAAAAAAGTCTTTTGCAGATCCAGATAGAGCAGCAAAGTGCTGGTTTTACCTGTTGCAATCAGCATTTGGGGACGGGGTGATAAATCATCTTGTTAAGTTGTAACAAAAAAAAAAAGGCTGACCAGCAAAATCTGAGCTCACATCAGGAAAATTTGCCCTTTACATCTATTTTTTGGGGGAGGCAGAGTGAAGGTGGAGCTGGGCTCAGTGCTCTGCAGGAACTTGTTCCCACAGCTCAGGAGGAGGATTGGACACAGCAAAGTATCCAGGAAGGAGAAATTTGATTTATGAGTGAAGCATCGGCAGATGTCTTAAAAGGTCCCCTGGGAGTTTGTAATACTCTGGAAGAGCTGAGATTAATAAAATGGAATAAAATCGATGACAGAGCCAAGTTTCTATCCCGACCATCACACCAGCACCGCGAGCGCTGCTGCTGGTGGGCAGAAGGGACTCTTTATCAGGGTCTGGGTGCTTTCTCCCCTCAAAGACAAGAAGCTGGGGATGGTCCAGCTCAAACTGAGGTCTGATGACCTTCACCAAGAGGACATGGGCTTCACTGGGTATCAGAAACATCCTCCTGAGCATTCCAGTATTCCCCAGCACTCTCGTGACCTCCCAGGGAATTTGTCTCTTTGTCTTCCATATTATCGTGGGACTGTAGATTTATTCAGGGGTTTGCATGATGACTGCAGTAAAAATAATATCTGGGTTTCTTGCAGAAATATCAGATGTTGAGAAATTGAACCATAAGTAACCCAATTTTGTGCTCAAGGAGTATTTGCTGCTTGTGTTTTATGAATTGGCGTTATAGTTGTCATCAAAGGAGTGCTAGAGAGCCAATTACTACAGCACAGAGATATCACCAGTTTGTGCCTGCAAGTGGTGTGCCGGTCGTATCCTCCCTGGCAGGAGATGTGGAATGTTACAGCGCTCATTTTACTAGGCGAAAAAAAATCCCAGCTATGATACCATCCATCTTTTCCTGCACATGAAGTAATATCACCAAGTGTCGATGGGAGCACCTTGCACTTCCAGCCTGGCCTGATAATCCACCTCCCATCCGAGATACGTGCAAGACAAACACGTGGAGCAGCACCACTGATCATCACTGCTGTGACAGCCAGTGCTAAAGGTACAGATCCATGGAAAAGCACAATCCACAGCATTTGTGGGTGAACATATGCAAACCAGCACTTAAATCAGGTCGCTGGGGCTGCAGCAGCCACCACAAACCAAAAATAAGTGTGTCTTTACACTTTTGGGCAACACTAGCACTAGCTGGAGTAACAGCTGCAGCAGCCTGTTGGGATCTGAGAATACCATTAGATTCTCTGGTTTGGAGCAGAGTGGACAGAATGCAAAACCCCCTTTGCACATTTGTGGTCCTGCTAAGTTTTTTTGGGGTGGGTTCATCAGCACTGGGCTGTTATATATGTTTTCTCAGCCAGGGCTGTTACCTACACATTGAGGGGAAAATGACTTTTTGCATTATAATTCCTGGTTTGAAATGAACATTGCAGTCTTTTAAAACAGGCTTAGTTTAGAGCTGGTGAAACCTTTGGTTCAGCATGATCTGTCTGCTTTAAGGCTGTCAAACTGAAAGGAATTAAAATGCAGAGAAAATGATTTAGAAAAGAAAATGCAACTTTGCAATTTAACTTTGCTACAGGGATGAAGTTTTAAGAAATGATTAGCAATTTGGGTGTCTTCCGTCTCGGGAGCCTGAGGTTGGACTCATTAAAGAGAAACAATTTTCAGAAAATATTGAACACTCACCTTAGGAAAAGCCATTTTCTGCAGGTAGCTAAATATGGGCCCTAAAATCAGCAGTTTGTTTGAAAGGCTCTGATTAGCCTTAAATTAAAAAATAATAAAAATAGTAGACATAGAGCGCTAAACGAGGACGTGGCCAATCTTCCTCAGTAATGAGGACAGAGACCATGAGGTCTCCAGGATCTTGGGACTTGTTGCTGCTAGTTGTGAAATAATGAAAATTGGAGGACCCCTGTTTGTGTTTTTAAAGGGATCTGACTAGTTGACTTCCTTTCAAAATGATAATTTTGATGATGTTGGGACTTTGCTGCTTTAAGAAAGATGAGTTAGGGAATTTAAAGCCTTAGATGTGCATCTCATCTTCTAATTTAAATTTAAATAAATAAATAGTCAGGAATAGAAACAGAGTGATCCGATGTAATTTCCAGAGCTAAATAAAATGCTGAACCTAACCGAAATCCACTGATGGTGAAAAAGAAGTGAGGAGTTCAGAATTAATCCCATTATCATGCTCTAAAACATTAATAAGTACAGAGGTTTGGGCAAATCCTGTTATTTTAATACTATCCTTCCTCCTAAATATTCTATAGCTGATTTTTATTTCTTCTATTAAATAGTCACTTCAGAAGAAAGATAAACTCCCTATTAGTGCCATTCAGAACCACATAACCTGCAGGGTCTGGCGATGGAGAATTTTTGAAGGATCTGCAGGAATTATCAGCCGCAGCAAAGGAGTGAAGAGGGAATCCCTGAGCGCGAGTGGCCCTTCAGGCGGGGTCATCCCACGGCTGTGCAGCCCCAGCACAAGGCCACACACTCCTGCAGGAGGATAATATTGCATTTGCAAGATGATAATATCATGCTGATAAATTCAGAGCCCCAGCAGACCACATTCTATAATCCCCGTGCAGGCAGAATAATAACAGCACTTCGCGAGTAGTCCCATTCATTCCAGTGGGACTCTCTTGTAATCAATATATTTGTTTCCAAATTATAGTGTTATTGGTCCAACTTGATCTTTATTCCCGTGAACCAATTGGATGTGCAGAAGGCCTGGAAACGATGCCACAGCGAGGGCTGCTCTCGTCCCACTCCCATTGTTCCAGGACTCCAGTCCTCGGAGTTATTGTTCAAGCTGCCAGTTATCTCCGAGTGCTCCCAGCAGATGTTGGGGGGGAGGAGGCAATTTATTTTTATTTTTTTTTATGAATTTTGCCTCTTTAAGGGCCAGCCCTGACAAGAGAGTAATTCTTTTTGCCCTCCCCTGAACTGTGTTTTGCCTCTTTAAGCTGGAAAATATTTAGAGAGAAAAATGCGTATTCTTGCTGTTCAAAATTTGCCTGTGGAAATTCATTACTGACTTCAAAGGGAGCCCTAAATTTGCTGATAGTCAATAAGGGGCAATCCTGCTTTCACTACAGTCAGTGTAGCTGTTCTTGTGGGGGTTTGTGGGTGCTGATTTGGATGCAGAGGTGTCCACAATGAGGTGCTCCCATTCTGTGAGCATCCACCAAAGTTCAGTGTTTATTTTTGTCTGTATTGGAACAAACCCAAAGAATTTGGGGCCAGTTTTTTAAGACATATGATTGTATCAAAATATAAATATATTTTTATATAAATATTTTTTAAAAGAAAAAAATATGTATTTGTTTTCAAACCAAAACCTAGTTACCATAAGAAGGTTTCCTAGATTTGGAAGTGTTGGATTATCTTAATAAAAAGAAGTGACTTCTGGGCCATAACCTGGTCTCTGGGGTGGTTTTCCTAGTCATAAGACAGGCAAGGTTAAAGCTCAATCTGAAGAAGGGTTTTTCACTCTACATCATGTGTTTGATGATCCACTCAACCCCGAATGGGGTATGACAGCTCTCTCTTTTCTGCTCTCTGTCATGCGCACAATGAGAAATAAGCAGGGAAGCCCACAAGAAAGCTGGTTGATGGAGATCTGTCTCCATGGTGCATTTTACCCCTAAATCATAGAATCACAGAATTACAGAATGGTTTG
Organism: Oxyruncus cristatus; assembly: GCA_013399855.1. NCBI lineage: Eukaryota > Metazoa > Chordata > Aves > Passeriformes > Cotingidae > Oxyruncus > Oxyruncus cristatus. The sequence goes on from VXAY01000995.1 coordinate 691,953, forward strand.
GATTGGAAGAGATCTTAAAGACTAATCTTTTCCAGCCCCCTTCCATGGGCAGAGACACCTTCCACTAGACCAGGTTGTTTAGATCCCTGTCCAACCTGGTCTTGAATACTTTCAGGGATGGGATGTCCAGTAATCATTCATCCTGTTTTGGTGACATTTCATGAAGAAAAACAGGTCCCAGCCAGTTCTGCTTTAGTGCAGGGGGAAGTGTAGGGCACCTCAATGAACGAAGCCTATGGGATCCACATGGAGAGCTCATACCCTTGGAAGTTCACATCCCACCCAAAGTTGGCTTAGCTCCCCGCCTAGCCCTAACCTTCTTGCTGGATATTTTACCAGCAAGAGAACAAAATGAAAAATAATCCATGCCATGCCTTGATTAGGGATTAGAAATGTTAACTGGCCAGTGCCTTTTCCTGCAGGGGCACGCAGCCCCTACACCTTTAATTAGGGTAGCCCGTGGTACTTGCCATAAAGCTGATAAGTAATAAATAGCTGCCTTTGTCACATGCAAGTTCAGCATTGTGAAACGGCACACGGACAGCTTTAAAAAGCCTTTGATTAAACCCAGCACTACAGTAAATCTACAAACACAGAGGAAAGAAAAGAAGCTATTTAGTCTGTGCCAGTTCCCGGCATTAAGTATGCAAATTTCTCGGTGTCTTCAGCTCCCAAGAACAGCAGGCGCTGAATGCAGCAGCAGCAGCAAGCGGCACGACATCATTCATTTCAATCATTAAAACAAAAGCGGGATAAATCGCTACCTAATTTGTAAAATATGCTTATCATATAGGCTCTTTGGTCTTTAAGAAAAGCACCAGCTGAATGAGAATCACTGAATTATTTTGGAAAAAAAAAATAAAAAAAAATCGTAGAATCAATTCCGGTTTTCCCCCTTCTCCCAGTGATTGTTCTTTTATTTCTTTTTCCTTTCTTTCTCCTTTCCCTTTCCCTTTCCCAGTTTCAGGTGAACCCTATCTGTAACTTTCCCTCAAGCTGTCATGCTAAGCCACAGGAAAATCATGGCCTTTTTCCCTGAACATGCACAGCTTGACATTCCCAGATATGTCTTATATCTTTCCAAAAAAAAAAAGTAAGATAGCACCGACCAAAGCCCAGCCCGGAGCTCTGTGCTGGGCATCACCCATCACCCCGCTGCCACTGTCCCATCCAGCAGCCCCCACAGCCATCCTTGTGCAGTTATTCAACAATCTCCATTCCTCCCTGCAGGGGCAAATATATATCCAGACAGCTTATCCTGCAGCCTGCCTGGAGTTGCCTGCCCAAGGAATCCAGCTGGGTGGTTCATCACCCCTGCACAGAGCCACAAGCTGTCTCTGGCTTCTCTCCCTGGTCCCGGATGCTCAGCTCAGACCCCATCACTCCTTGCAAACAGAAGCAGTGAGGATTATTAGAACCAAGGGAGCATCACCACTGGATCCCTAAAAAGGCTAAATTCTATCCCATCTGAATGCGTGGTGGCCTGCAGGTAACTTATTTTCCCAATTAGACTGTGCCTTTTACATGAACCACTTCACCAGCTTCTCTTTGGCTCGTGGCTACTTTGGCGTGCAGAGGATGCAAACTGAGGCTGCCCCTATAACATGTCACTGCCTATGTGGCTCCTCTGCCTCTGCTCCACAACGTGTGTGTGATGAGAAACGGGGCCAACAACCCTGCTCTTGTATGAAAAGTGTCCTTTGATGCTTTCCCAGCTGTTCAGCCATTCAGCTGTTCCAGGATAGTGCCTCTGGCAGTACAGCTCCCCGCTGTGGCTATGCTGGGGCGTCAGCAGATGGAGCATATCATGGTTATTGAAGCTGGATACAGTGGCTGTCAGCAGCCTTGCATTGCCTGGCGTATGCAAATAGATCCCAGGCATCTGGTTGTGTCTTGGGCTGGCCACACTGAAAAATATTAAAAGAAACCTCTTGATTTGGGAGCTCCACTGGCTGCGGATGTTGCCCTGCAATAGGCGCCGTGTGATTCGTGATGTGGTAGACAGGAAGCCAGGGAAGGAGGAGTTTTCAAGGGGAGTAGATGTACAACTGGCTGTGCAAAATGCACTCTTGACAGGTGACCTGGGTGATGCTGGGGCTGGATGGGTGTGACAGCACAGCCACAGGTGGGTGCAGCACCAGCACGGTGCTGCAGTGCTCAGAGGCTGTTATTGGAACAGGGATTCAAATGAAATAAGACAAGAGGCAAGGGGCAGAAACTGATACACAGGAAGTTCCACCTGAATACAAGTAAGAACTTCTTTTCAGTGAGCACTGGAACAGATTGCCCAGAGAGGGTGTGGAGTCTCCCTCACTAGCAATATTCCAGACCCATTTGGACGCATCTCAGAGCTATGTGCTCTGGGATGACCCTGCTTGAGCAGGGAGGTTGGATCAGATGACCCACTGTGGTCCCTTCTAACCTGTGATTCTGTGATTCTGTGAAATGCTTGATGTGCCTCAGACGCTTGTGTCTCATTTTTCCTCACTTCGGTATCATAGAACCATAGAATATCCTGAGCTGGAAGGGACCCACAAGGATCAAGTCCAACTCCTGGCCCTGTGCTGGACAATCCTAAAACACCTGCTCATCACTGGCAGGATACTCAAGAAAGGGAAATTAAATGTTAGCTTATCTCCAATGTTCTTCAGGGTGGCCATGTGTCACCCAGGCAGATTTTTCAGCGTGTGAAAAATCCAGACCAAAGTGGTGCAGTTTCCAGCTGAGAGTAAACTCCGTGCCTCCCTACATGGAGCTCACAGTCCTGTGACTTTCTACAGCCGCATTTAATGACTGTCCAGTTGAGTCTGAGAAAGGATTTTCAGCCCCATTTTTGCCTCTAGGGTGGCTACTCTTACCACTGATGCGTTGAACAGCATTGAGATGTTCTTGCATTAAACAGCATCATCGTAAACCACCCAAAAAACCCCAGCTTGATGCCAAAGCGTTTCATTCAGATACAGGTAAGGGACCACTGAGGTCAAATGTGATGTACAGATATTGCAGGTGCCAGTGCCACGACTCGGCAGATGCAGCCAAGTATAACCCCACTCTTTTTCCACGGGGCAAGTTGAGAAAATAATGTTTTTTTTTCCACCCTAGCAGTGCCTGGCATGACAGAACAGCCACCCAGAGAGTTTTCTTTGCTTCTCCTCTCCTCCCGTCTGCTGTCCTTTGTCCTGGTTCTGTGGGTGCTGTGAGAGGAAGCTCAGCATCCCAACACACTGTGCAGCTGAGGGATGTCTCGGGCTCTGGTGTGGCACATCAGATCTCCCCTCCTCGGCCCTGCAGTCTCCTGCCTCTCTCTGCCATGCAAATGCCCTTCCCAGCTACCGCCTGCTCCTGTGCTTCATCCTTGGCTCCTTTTGCAACATCAGAGGAAGATAAAACGGGGAAAGGGAGAGAAACAACATCCTGAATATTGTGCCTTCTAATTAGGCTGGCAGTGATCAAACAGCTTCTCGGGAGCACAGAGTGTTAGGCTTTCTGGCATGGGGCTTTCCAGCCATGCCGGTTACTGCTAGAGGAAAAGCAAGTTCCATCCTTGTGGAAGCTCCTGTGGTCTGCTGGGGTCACAGAGCAGCTTTAACCGATCCAGAAAGACCTGGGGAAAAAAGGTGAAATCCAGATTCCTTCCCTGCCTTTGGTTACGGTGTCCTCACCGTAAAGGGACTTGTAGAAACTTCAGCAGCACAAGCTGTTCCTGTGATGTTGTATAAATATGTTTTATGTATAAATATGCATTTGAATCCGTGTTTGGACTCAAACCTGTCTGTTCATCCAGCTGTCGAGTAACCTCTGCAAACAGCAGGGTCCTTCGTGACAGATTGAAACCGAGAAAACCGCTGCCTGTTCTCCAAAACATATTTAATTTGTTAAAGAGATGGGAACTTTGTTGAATTAATAAGATGTGCTAGAGAAGGGAGCAGCTCTCCGAAGAGCTGAATCCTGGTTACAAGTGCAGTTTGCAGCTTGCTGGTAATCCTGCAATTAAAGCTACAGTACCAGCGTATCACAAAAATGGGATTTGCATAATTTGAAATTTGAGGAAAATCTCTAAATACTTTAATTTTGATAGAAACTGTTTCCACTGCTGACATGTGTCTACACCTATAATTTCAGTTGATAAATTGCTGTAATTTCTCCTCCATTTCATGTTCTTTCTAACATTAATTGTCAGTTGTAGAGTAAAACAGTAGAAAGAGAGAGAGAGAGGGAGAGAATAGTGTCATTGTGCTTTTGTGGTGTGAATAGCCTTCCGAGGAATGATTATCTTCCACACAGATGCAAACAAAAAAAAAAGAGAGAGAGACCTCTTGGTTTGCACAAAACTACTGTGATGGGCATGAATGTCTCACTGTGAGGTAGGGAAACGAGGAGTTAAAGCCAGGTAAATGTGCCTGGGAGTGGATGTGGCCATTTCCCAGGCTGCTGGAAGGAAAGAGGGGCTTTCTGTGGATGTGGAGCCACAGAAGGTGCACAGCTGGGTGGGAGGAGGCCTGAGCTGCAGGATTCCAGGGATTGAATCCTCCGTGCCTGCAGTCTCTTGCCACAAGCAAGGCCCTCTCAGAGCCATCAGCAGTGAGGGCCTCACCTGGTTGGGTTTTCCAGAAGGAGGTTTCCCAAATCGTGAGGGATAATGGCAAGCAGTTGAGTCTCTGCAGGAAGCAGCCTTACAGCAGCTCCTCCACCCAGGGTCTGCTCCCCATCCCACCTCCCCAAATGCCACTTTTCAAGCTACTTTTAAATAAAATACCCTTTCAAACAGAGGGCTAGTGGTACTAAATTATTCTATTAATTTATTATTCATGATGAAAAATTATTCTAATAAACGGTGAAAAATTATTCTAATAACATTCTATCCTATTAATATTCTGCAGCCGAGCAGTTAAACTCACTTCCTGTGGCTGCTCCCCTCCTTAGCACTGATCTATTTTCTTACAGAGTTTATTGAAATTAAAATCTGCTTCTTTGGAAATGTGCTGCATTTAACAAAACCAGTGGGGGGAGATGAGCTGTGAGCAAGGAGAGAATCAGGCACTGATTTTTCCCTTGTGCTGACAGAGCAGGGGGATGCCCGTCGTGGTGGGAGCTGGGCTAATCCAAACTGCAGAGTCAGGGATGGCCCACCCCGGGTCATTTGGGTGCTGTCACCCCATAGACCATTAACTCTGAGCATTCAATGCTGTTAATCCAGTGTCTCCCTACATTTCCCAGTGTAGGGAGGTGGCTCCTTGCCTGTGCCTTTCCCTTGGCTGGAGCCCTGCAAGCCCCATTCCTGCACCTACCTCAGAACCCTGAGTTCATGTCTCTTCTCGCCAGTTCCTCGCTGCAGAAAAGCCCAAGGAGCTGCACTGCCAGAGCCTGGACATCACCTCCATGGGAACAAGTGGAGCTTGTAGCCAAATCAAGGACGAGGCTGGGGACCCTGCTGTCACCCAGAGCCCAGGGCTAGTCCAGGCAGCATCCTGCTGCCCCTCCTCCTGCAGCTCCCTGTGCACTGGCACCACACGCCTGCCAGGCTTCCTGCCAGAGATATTTTTCTAATGGTTCCTCTGCCTGCTCTGCTCGCAGCCCTCCTTGCCTGCCAGCTGGCTGGTGTGGTCCTGGGCCCTTGCAGGCAGCTGGGGAGGTTTCATGGGTATGCAGGGCTCAGGAGCCCTGTGTACAGGTGGCAGAGTATTCACACAAGGTCCCTGGGAGCTCCCTGCTCCCCAGCAGGACCCAGAGCACTTTCTGGGTCCCCACTCAGGGCAAACAGATGTGGAAGGCTAGGATGGGGGAGTTCATGGTCCCCAGAGCTTGAAAGTCCACACAGCTGTTAGAGATGTACTGCAGAATTGTCCCACAGAGCCACTGTAAAGGGTCCCACGGTTTCTCTTGCAGCTCAGCGCAGCATTTGGGTGATTCTGGAGACCAGGCTGCAGATGAGCAGCCACTGGGCCCTTCTGAACCTGCCTGTCCAGCCCCTCAGGAGCTGTATCATCTGGCTTTGGTCCCCGAGTCATCCATACGACTTAGAGGAAAAAAATGTCTGACTTTCCAAAGGAGCAGCACATCCACGTCTACAGGTCTGTTGGCAATAGGTGTTGCTTTCCCCAAAGCTTCCCTGCACATCCTTGGTTTTGTCTGCACCTACCTGCTCCATGCCTGAGCTAGATCATCCTCTGACCTTTCCTTTGTCCCTACTTTTTTCTGTCTCTACAAGCCTAACAACTCCTTTCGCATATGTATCAGCTCCTTCCTGCACCTCCCCACCTGGCACAGGTAGTTATGCCAATCGCACGGCGAATTAGATGCACAGGTGTGTGTTAAATGTTCTGGTGACTCTAAGTCCTGATCAAAAAGCTAACCTCCAGGTGACATTATTGCAGCTTTAACAAGTAGAGTGCCTCAGTAAAAGGACTTCATCTCAAAGGACTTTCACTGAAGCCATCTTCTTCTTTGTGTGTTCCTCCCTCGCAGCGTGGGTAATTAAAGGACCAGACACAGCTCAGAAGATTCCTTAGCTTTTGTGTTTGAGGATATCTTTCCCTCTATTTTTTCCCCTCTTCTCTGATGGCATATTAGATCAAGCCATTAAGCAACATCCTCTGTTTCTCCTGAGAATATTCATCAATAATAATGAATAGTGCTTGCTTCAGGGCTGCCCCCTCCTTGCCCAGGAATATCGCTGGTACATGATACAACCCTGTTGGAATAACTCTGGCATTTGTTTTTATTTCTGAGATTCATTTAATGTGTAATTTTTTTTTTTTTCTCTCTGGGATTGTGGATGCCCTGCTTTGTTCTGGGTTTGGAAGCTGACAGTCAGCTGAAGCTGAGAGTTCATCTGATCCAGTAGGGAAAAGGGTTTACATCAAAGTAATGCACAAGTGGAAACTCCTTAATCCCAATTGACTGTGGTGCTGTACAGCTGCCTCACCTTAATTACACATAGACTCAGCTCCATCAATGCATTTCTCTTTTTACCCCAGTACAATACACTTATTTTGCATGTTTACATGACAACAGAACAAAATCAAAATATTTTAAACAAAAATTCTTGATATTGGGTTGTCTTCCCCAATCACAGAGGAAGGCACTGTGCAGCCTGTAAAGGGACTTCTCTGAGCGCTTGTCCTCTGCTCCTGTTCAACAGATGATGGATAAAACCTCAAAATAATCACTCAGAGAGTAAAGGACTGGATTCAGGAGGTGTGGACAGTGCTCCGGAATCAGGAATAGGAGCACACATCTACAGCATCTCTGAGCACCAGTGAAGTTTGTCCTGCTCTGACTCTGTGCACACCAATTTTCTTTGACCTGGTTATTTTTTTAGATTCAGTCAGACTCTGAGAGATGTAAACCTTGCTTTGCACCCTTCCTGCATCCTTGTTGCATAAGGGGTTTTCAAGGAAGCAAATACATCAGTCACACTAGGCAAAATTATTGCAGGCAGTACCTTAAGCTCCATTTTCCTCATACTGATTATTTCATCTTTCTCCAAAAGGTTAATCAAGAGGTTTAGTTCAGTGACATTGGTGAAGTCATTCAGCCAACCTCGAGCATGTGCAGCCTCCTGGTCCTGTCCTGCTCCATCACTGGGATGGTTCACGTTACTCACAGACTTGAAGGCACAGTAGGTGCGACCACTGCCTCAAACCCATCCAAAACCTGCTTGTGCATTTGACTAATAAGCTCGTGTTCCTGAGCTCTGTGTTATCCCAGTCCCTGCTTGCCCACAGTGTTCACAGCACGAGCTGCTGCTTTGCAGTCACCTGTGCTTGCTGCGAGCGAGCGACTCCACCGCTCCCGGCCTCGCCCGGTGACACGGATCAGGCACTTTGGGCTGCCCGGGTTTTTCTTAGGTTGCTGTTTTGGCAAGATTCTTTTTTCTTTTTTTCTTTTTTTTCTTTTTTTTTTTTTTGCAAACATGATTTCAACTTTTGCAAGGTGAGCGCTCGTCCCCGAGCCGATTATCACAGCGGTGAAGGGCAGAATCCTGCTTTGTGCCAGAGACTCCCCGGCTGCTCTCGAGGGCCTTTGCGCATCCCTCCTCACTGCAGTGCTTTCATGGTGCTCTTGATGTGGGGATGTTTATCTTCGCTCAGTTCGTGCCCATTGGTGCATCTCTCAGCTAAAGTGCTTTTACTCAGATTGTGAAACCCACTGTAGTCTTGTCTTTGTTAAGAAGATAAGCTACAGCAGGAAAGCAGAAGCAGCAGCAGCGAGAAAAAAATTCCTCTAGTGTGTTCTATCTTTTTCTCCCAAGGAATATCACACAACTTGGACAGCTACTGTAATGCTAATAGACAAATCAAAACTCTGAGGAGCAAAATAGAAACATCCAACTGTATTAAATAAGGGGGGGGTTGTGTGTGTTTGAAAGCTCACAAAAAAATCTAGATATTAAATTGATGTCCTGGCACTTGTGCAGTGTAATGGGCAGATTCAATTAAAAGAAGAAAATATGTCCAGCCTGTAGTGTGGGCTAAGCAGCAATAAAAAAGCAAATCAATTTTTCAGGAGTTTCAAAGCCTGGTGCAGATTTCCAGAAGGCAGAAGCAAAAAATATATTTATTAAAAAAGACCCCAGGGGCTCAACAGTGTCATTTTAACCCAACTACTGTACCTTCAATATGATGAAGTGTCATGATATTTTGAGAAATACTTTGCAAATAATCCATTTTTGTGTATAGATATAGCATGTTCTGTATGTATAAATAAATGCATGTGCTTCTGTTGCATATATACAATACCTTTGATTATTTGAAGGAGGTGCAATGGTAAAAAACACACAGATCAAGCTAAGTTATACTCATTTGTGTTCTCAGATACCCAGTGTAACAGTAGGGTAGGGTTTTTCATATGGCATTAAATTAGGGAACTGTATATGTTTAAATACATATATACATGTGAGTGTGAGTGTATATATGTCTATATGTGGTTGAATGTGTGCACACACGTATATTTATTTGCAGAATATTCCAGATGTAACTCTACCAAAATTCCTGGTTTGAGGTTCTTAGGCTGAAATCAGAGTTTATTCAGCCAGCCCAGTGCAGAACCAAGAATGGCAGCTTAGACTTCCACAATTCCCTCCAGTCGTACACAACAACCTTTAAAAATCAAAGGGTGGGGAAGTTCCCACCCCCCCTTTTACTGTTTAATCCTACCCAAAGCATAGTTATGACACATTGAAAACAACTGCAGAACTACTGGGTGAACAGAATAAGGGCTTCCACTGAAAAAAAAAGGATTTTGAGGGATCTGTTTGAGCTTTTGGTCAATCATTGGCTGGATCAAATCCAGAAATCAAGAATAGCAAATCCTGCTGCCAGCCATGGACTCAACCTGCTTCAAGGCCAGGTTGGAGCAACCTGGTCTGGTGGAAGGTGTCCATGGTGGGAGGGTTGGAATGAGATAAGCTTCATGGTCCTTTCCAACCCAAACCATTCCAGGATTCTATGATTCTGTTGTGTCAACAGGGAGGCTCTGACACCCAGCCAGCTTCTTACATTTGCATGAGGGATTTTTACTATCTCTTCTCTTCCCCTCTTTGTTTTTCTGCCGCTGTTGTTGACAAAAACAGGTGATCATGAAATGTTTCACTGTGTTCAGGCAACAAACCGAGAAAAAAATAATTTTCTCTGGTTACACTGAGCCATAGATTTATTTCCCCGAAGAAACCCAAGTGTGACTGCAAAGACAAAATAAGCAAAAAAAAACCAAAACAAAACAAAAAAAGAGGAGTAAGCAGCACAGTGGTGATGATTAAGGTGCCCTTCCAAGAAACAAATAAATACATAAGCCCAAGCTCTCAGCACCTCCACGTGGGTCACACCACACCCCGTGTCATTACACGGCCTCTCTGTGCAATCAGGACAGGAAAGAGCTCGGCAGAGTGAGGACCTCCCATTTCAAACTCCCAGTACTAGAGACAATATATACCCAGCTGGCAGGATGGATGTGGTTTTTATTTAAAACACAGAAAAACATACACACAGAGGGAAAGAAACCCTGCGAAGCCAAATTTGCTTCTAAATCTATTTACATTTGGTGAGGCTCAAGATCACCTTGAACCATCTTTGCTATTTCCTTTCCTTTTTTCCTTTGAAGTTGCAAGTTCTGCATAAGCCCTTCAGAAAAAAAAAAAAAAAAAAAAAAAAAAAAAAAAGAGAGAAAAAAAAAAAAGAAAAAAAAAAGGAAAAAAAAAAAAAAAAGTGTGAAAAAACAC
>VXAY01000995.1:702187-716449 GCA_013399855.1 Oxyruncus cristatus
AAAAAAAAGAAGTGTGTAAAGACACCATTTGTGATACGTATTTTTTAATAATGACATTTTAAAAGGTTGAAATGTTGTGGTGTCTTTTGCAAAGTTATGCCATTTAAACAAGATAACATGGCATTTTACCATTAAAGACAAGACACTCTTTTTCACTGGTACCTTTGAACAGCTTATAATTTTGCAATAATATCCTTCAGCTATATAGCTCTGTTCTTTTTCAAACGGAGGACATGTCTTCTAATTGTGCTTATGATACCAGTTAGCATTGGGGTTTTCTGCTTTTATTAATAAACAGCCTTTCTAAGAGCACCATGGCTGTCCTAAATATTTTTTTCTACTATATGGGATTCAGGAAAAAATTGTAATTAATTCTTCTTTCAGGGAAAAAGCAAAGCTATTTTTAAATTGCAGGCCTGATAGAATTAACAAAGTGTTAGACAATCAACAGTCTTTCTTTTTATTTTTTTTTTTTCGTTCTTTAAAATACAGATTCAGTTTAGTACTGTTTTCCCCTTCATCCTTTTCTTGTGTCCTAATTGTTAGCTAAGTAGTGTCAGGGCTGTGTGTTATCGGCCAAGGCAGGTGTCAGGTTTAATATTATTAAAGATGCAATTACTCCTTTCTCAAGCACAGCTTGTCAGTTTAGCTCATCGATGTATATATCAATACAATTTTAAACGAAAAAAACAAAAGTAAAATCTCTGTTTCCCATCCATAATTATCTCCTTGGTATCTTGCCCCCTATTTTGGAAATGTCTCTCTAACCTCAGTACACAGGAGTCCTGGGAACATAACGAGCTGTGACAGTCTGAATGAGCTGCGCAATCATATTCCTCAGCTTAGAATCATGAAATCATTTAGGGTGGAAAAGACGCTTCAAAGCACCCTAAAAAACAGCCAGGGAGGTTCTGAGGATTCTCTACTGGGCCACTTTGAACAAGGGCACCCATGAAAGCTTGAGGAGCTGATTCCTTGACATCGGACCTGCGTCACTTAAGGGTGCTGGGAAAGCTGTAAGGGAAAATGTTGATTTATGGTGCCAACACCCATAAAGGAGATGTGAATGCAGGGCTGGGAGTTCATGTGCTGCCAAGCAGAGCTCCAAGTATCTGCTCTGGAAGCATCACAGGGGAAATCCTCTGAGTTATGTGGAGCCAGTGCCTGAATTCCTCCATCTCCATCCTTGAAAAGCTGATGGGCTCAAAATGCCACCCTTCACGATTGCACCTTTTGGATTTGGGTTTTTCTTCAATCACCATTTCAGCTATTGTCCCTGAGAATGTGCTGGATGGATGGTTTAGTCACTAAAAATCAGACTCAACAGTTAATCAGAACTGTTCGCTAAATATGGCTTGAATTAATGAATCATTTTAACTAGCAAAGGTGGAAACACTGGAATAGGATTTTTTGTTAGTAACTCCTTAAGTTATACACTTGCAAAATTTCAAAATCACATTTTCTTTTCAGCTCCGGATAAATCTTATTTTAAAGAAGCGTTCGGGAATCAGACATTTCATTTTGGACTGAACGTACTCTGTTTGACCCAGAACGAAGTACAGATGCACACAGCCCTGCAATTTGGCCACCATTCAAAAAATCAATTATTCTCAAAGCTTACACTGTGCCCCTTGAGGGTAATTGTGCTCTGACCACTCCTGGTCAGATGAACCATGTCCTGAAGGGTATAGGAGCCGTGAGCAGGTAACAGTTTAACAGATCAAGTTATGGTACTCACACATCTTCATCCAGCATCAGCACACCATAGTTATTTTCACTCTGACACTTTCTTATTAGTCTACACCCTGTTCTCTTTCAAGATGAGTGCCCAGAATATCCACAGCCCATAGTTATTACCATCCCGCCTTGCATCTTGCAGATTGGTCATTTCATCATGAGGATGATGCTCATTGCCAGGTCAGCTTCCATTTACTCTGGAAATGCGCAGATATTCTTTGCTGTGGGACCTAATTTGCAACCTAAGAGCTTCTGAGCAAACACAGATGAGAGTTCTCCAGTTCAGAAAAAAAAAATAAAATGTAATGGGCTATTTTCACAGAATCCCAGGATGGTTTGGGTTGGAAGGGACCTTATTTCTCGTCTCATTCCAACCCCCCTGTCATGGACAGGGACACCTTCCACTAGACCAAATTGCTCAAAGCCTCATCCAACCTGGCCTTGAACACTTCCAGGAATGAGAATATTTATGGGAAATATGTGTTCCCTCACTGTTTTGTCTGAGAATGTCATAATCAAAAAGCATTTCCAGCAATGGAAACTTTGAAAATAATTGGCCAAATATGTGAAAAAAATAGCTAATGTCCCTCCCCAAGCTCTTTCTGCTTTCCACTGACAAAATTCAAGGCCAAAAACCTCCCCCAGCCCAACGCTGCTTCAGCACATCATTCCCTCCACCCTGACATTGCCACGACAGGGGCCACGATTTCAGTGCCACGTCTGGAATTCAGCTGATCCACTGGGCTGTGATGCACATCAGCCAGTTACTTTTGTGCTGGGAGCAGAGCGGGAGGAGAAGGGGTGTGTTTTGGGATCATAACTTAGTTATTTGCAGGCATCCTTGTTTAGTGACAGTGTTTCCCCGCTCTGGTGGGTCACACGTGTCCTCTCCATGCTGCTCCAGGTTTGCCAGTGGCTGCACAGGTTCAGGTCTCTCCCAGAGCAGCCGCAGGATGCTCTGGCTGCCGGCTTGGCAGTGCACGGCTGGAGACTGACAACTAATGGTTAGTTTGCAAATAGCTGCATGAGAGATTAGAGAATAATGTGTGAGGGGTGGGGAGAGAAGGGAGGAAGGGAAATGACTGATAGAGAAAATTGATTCCTGTTTAATTTTTATTCAGTTTGATATTCGTTCTCAGAAACGGGACTCTTAATGCAGGTCCTGCTCATAGGGGATCAGGATTAGGCAGGGTAGTAGAAACTATAACCATAATTAAAAAGGCCTCATATTCATCTCCAACTTAACTTCTCCAAGCTTAATTCTCTTCTCAACCCAGGACAAATCAGTAGTTTCATTTCCATTAATACAGATGCAGAGCTGCTGCAGGAAAAGCTCCTGTAGGTACCACGGTCTGGTCACCTGCATCTGCAGATGGCAGTGGGGAGTCTTCAGTGGAAAAGACTATACAGTGGGAGCTCTGGGAAAGCACAGGTGATTTTGGGAAGACAAGACAGGAGGAACTGTGTGTGTGTGGGCTGGTAACAGACTCTGTGTCCAGGAAGGGTAACAGAAAGGTTACAAAAAGGGGAACCTGCTGCCTGGAGACCCTCCAAGCTTCTGCACAGGAGGCTGAGAATGACTGAGAATGAGGGTGGAAGGAGGAATGTGAAGGAGGAGATGGCTGTGAGACACTTTCCATTCTGTGGGAGCTACCTGGGAGCTACCTGGCTGCATCTTTTCCTCACCTTTGAGATTTGCCACCTGTGAATTTTAGCTCTGAAATTTGCTGTCAGGATGCCCTCGTATTGCTGCTCTGCTATAAGACCCTTTGCGTTATATTGGCAATAGCATTTGATTGTTGCACTTTGATATCACTGAATAGGTAATCAGACCACTCTTTATTTTAGCCTGAGGATATGCCTTTGATTTGTAGAGGTTGGCCATTTCTTATCTGAGTTTGAAAATGGGATTATTTAAATGTGTATTGATGTTTTTCATGTGGTCTAACTGTGCAGTTCAACATGGTAATTCAACTCGTAGCTATACCAGATTGTTATCTAATCTGATAAGATATGAACAGCACAAAGCCAAGATGATGAAACAATCGGGACTGTTGACTCACTGGGGTCCTGCTAAATCCAGTCTGCTTTCATACTTAATTATCCTGTCAAGTTCCTTGAATCTTAGCTCCTCCAGCACTGCGATGGAGAACGGTGGTAGTGACACCACTTGGTGAATACATAAGTTGATCGAAATAATTTCAGCAGATACAATGGCTATTTATGCCTCAACTGTGATATGAAAAGCTACTGATTCAAATACCCTAGACTGCAAAATTGTCCCTCTTAGCACTTCTAGGTTCACTGAAGGCTGTTATTAAAGGCCTCTGGAAGTTAATGTTTTTTCTAACATGAGCTGCCGCCTGGCTGTCTCATACCAGAGTGGGAAGAGAGCAAGTGAAAATGAAACCTTCCTTATTTTCTCCCTAAACTGGTCTTTACCAGCTCCCTACTCCAGGCACTGTGCCTGACCCTTAAGGCAGTTGGACATCTACAGCCCAAATGATGCTGCTTGCATCATATTTTTTCCTTATTATGACTGCAACTTTTATTGAAATTAATTAATTAATAATATTAATTAATTTATTATTAATTAATTAATATAATAAATAAATAAATAATCTGTATTAATTAGATATAAAAGACAAATTTTAAAGCCTACCACCACCACTTGAAAATAACTCATGTTTTCACTTATTTTTTGATTGTCTATAGGAGTAATCATGAGAGTAAGAGTTGTATCACAAGAGGTAATGGCAGAGGTAATGATGTCTATAGCAGATTAAAACAGGCATTTCAGGTATTCAAGAAAAGTAGCATTAAGGATCAAGCAGAAGTAGCTGAAACATTTAATGGTCTGAACTGAAATCATACTCCCATAAGTTTTACAAGGGTCTTGTCTTTGCTGTTAATTTGAGGTCAGCATTTTGCTGTTAGTCAGTATTAAGATGTAGAGTAATCTGGGTATGAAGGAGACCCATTGATGATGATGTTTTAAGTATTCAGAGAAGAAAAAAAAAGGCCCATAAGTGTTCACAGAAATCCCAAAGATCAAAATATCAGTGTGTCAAGCATCTTCTGCTGATTAACTCACTGGCGGATTCACCTGCGGATGTATCTGAAGCAATCGTTAAGAGCTTTGTTATGGTGTAGAGCAGCCAGTCAAGCATCCTTGTATTTAAAATCGACTCTAAAAAATATCCAGATATTGAAAGATGCTGCGTTATCTACTCAGTGTGTTTTAAAAGGAGAGCCACAGTTTCGATTAAAAGCGTTATCAACTGTGAGACTCAGTGATTTGGATCAAAGCCATTAATGTCCCCTTTGAGAGGCAGCGCCAGGTAAAAATTTTCAGATCACTGAGCACCTTGCAGTGAAGTAAGGGCCATGGAAACTTCTGGCCATGAATGGTACAGGAGCCTAAATCCACCAGATTTTCATGTTGGTCGTCTTGAAAATTGTAGCTATTATGTTTAAATTAATTATACTATTTTCTGTTGAAATTGCAGAGTGCTGTGCGGGAGAGCCTTGTCCAGCCCCAGTGCACAAAGAGTGATGGGAGGCCCTGCCCTGGACTTTCAGAAAGGCTGTAATTAGCATGGAAAGGAAAGACCAACTGTTGTTTGAAAATGTTAGTGCTAAAGGTCTCCTTCAAGCTGAGGTCTGTAGTAGAAGCCTATATCTCCCATATTGAAGAGAAAAAATTGTTACTTTTCCGTTCCATTTTATTCCTTCCCTGCTGTGGGGACATGGGCCTTTCAGAGGCTCTCAGAGTTGGGTTTGTGCCTGCCCTCCCACTCAGCCCCCTCCCTGCCTCCATCCATACCATTTCTCCAGCTTTCCCATCCCATTTCCATGGAGCTGTGATGCCACGAGCCTTTCCCAACCTCTGCTGCTGACCATGCCTCTCCCACCTGCTCTTCAGTCCCACTTCATCCTTCCACTGAGATACTCCACCAGTGAAGGATGCAGCATAGATCCAAACC
The DNA here is from genome assembly GCA_013399855.1 of Oxyruncus cristatus. Classification (NCBI taxonomy): domain Eukaryota; kingdom Metazoa; phylum Chordata; class Aves; order Passeriformes; family Cotingidae; genus Oxyruncus; species Oxyruncus cristatus. The sequence continues at coordinate 707,911 of VXAY01000995.1, forward strand.
AACCCCATGGGGAAAATCAACGGAGATTGACCAACAACTGCCCTGTGAAAGAATAAGGTGATGGGAAACCCCCCTGCCTGGGCACACACTGAAGCTGTGACCCCCCCTCTGCTTGGGACTGCCACAACTTGTGGGACCCCAACCTTGTGCATAGAGCTATAACTGGGCTTCAGCACCAGAGACAGACAGCAGAGCAGACTGATGCTGTAGCTGCAAAGAGGGTGCTTTGTCCATGCTGTCTCCAGGGATTACAGCCTGAGAAACCCAGTTCTATGCACATATATGACAGGGTTTCAGAGCTGGGTAAGAAAAGGTGTGTGAAGGGATGGGGTTAGAGTTGTGTTTTTCTCTGCTTGTCCATATTCTTTGCATTTCAAAACCAGGGGTTGATCAGGGCAGGCCCCATGTTCGTAAATGTTTTTTGATGTAGCAGAACTCTGTAAGCTCATACCCCTGGGGCATCCCTTACACCTACCTTCCCACTTGCAGATGGATGCAGAGCATCACACTTTGGGGTCCACACTAGTGTTTGGGCTGAGCAAACCTTGCTCATTCGGGAAAGCACTGAGTATTTATTTACTTTTTGTAAGTATAAACCCTCTCCTCATCAGATTCATCTTCCACCCCAAGAGCTCCTTTGTGTGGCTGCCACCTCCCCGGGGCTGCTGTCACATTTTCCCTGTGCACGTGGACCTGGTGGTGACCCTCATTCCCAGCCACACCTGGGCTTGCTGATGAGGTTCAGAATGCCTTAAAATAGGTTAATTTGTAGGAAAGTGACAGAAATAAATTGCTGGCACTTTTGTGTGCTGATAAGTTTAACCTTTTTTTTCCCTGAGCAGCTAAATTGCCAATCATCCGGAAACACACTGGAGTTCACCCGTTACATAAAGGAAGCTGTTAGTCTCATTTAAAACAATATTGACCTTTTTCCTGTCCTTTCCATTTTGACTAAATTACAGGGTACATTTTTTGAAATGTGGCTTTTGTCTGACTGTAACCAGGTGACCCTGATTTTTCCTCCTTTTTTTTTTTCTCTCTCACTTACAGCTTTCGACCTTTTCTTTCTACTTCCAACACATTTCTTAGTTTAACCACTGGAATTTTCAAATCCAGAGATATTTAACAAAGGGTTTGCATGATGCATATATTTTCAGGTTCACCTGGAAACTAAAGAAAGCTGAGCTGGTGCACCTTGAAATACATGGTGTGGGAGTAGCAAGGGGTATTATGAATCATTATGAAAATGATTGCAAAGTGTCTCTGTTCTTCCAAATTCAGATCAGTGAGTGTGTATGAGTTTTCAGTTTCACTCAAAATTAATTGCAGATGCAACATTACCAATAGATTGTCTTCTGGGAGACAAAACATTCCTGCTAGCAATGAATTGGGGTTTTTTCCGTGTTTTTCCCTTAAATCAGGCTGTGAGTACATGTGCCTCCTTGTAAAAAACAACGTAACTCATTTTGAGAGGGTTTTTTTTCCTGCACAGAAACATTTTTTAGCTCATCTGGGGCCTCGGGCTGAGCCTCCAATGTCAGCAAATATGAGAATGCAAGAGTGAAGCTCGAGCTGTGTTTATTGGACCCAAGCCCTCTAATAGCAGTGTGGCCTTAACAGATATATTCTACTGTGTTTCCTTCATTATTTCCTGAAGAAATACAAAGAGACAAAGTCTCCCTGCTCTGCCTTCCTTCCTTCCTGGTCAGTGTCCAGTGGCCAGTTGACATCAACAGTGTTTCCCCAGACGGAGCTGAAGCCTCGGCTGGGGTAAATCCCTTCATCTCCATCAGCTGAGAATCTGAACCATCCCCCTGTACTTTCATGAATGTGCTTGCGGCGTTTGTTTCTTGTATTAATTTTTCCTAGGCAAAACCCAAAAATATTCCCATGTACGTTCTGCTGGCTCTTGGCTCATATAGAAATGTGTCTTCTAATGCCAAACTGAAATTAATACAGGCATTACAGGCATTTGTGTAATTCAGATGTATGGTGGTTCTTTATATTATTTTTTTCTGCATCACTGCAGTGTGGGGGTTTTTCCCCAGTTAGTCCTATTTTAATAGTTCCAGGGTTTTTTTGCAGGAATCCTGAGATGTAGGAAGCCTTAGGAAGGTTTGGGATTCCCTGGCAAAGGAAGCATTCGTGCTTCCATTAAACTTAGAAAATACAGGCCTCTTGTTTGGGAGCATTTATCCCACAGGTTTGATGCCACAATACTGAGGGGCCAAAGAGAACATGTCTTCCAGCTTTAACCCCATCCCTTCAATATTTGATTAATCTGAATCAGTGACATCGAAAACGGCTTGAAATATTTAATCATCTAAGAGATATTCAGAGACTAGAGTGCCTTTCAAATCACACTGCCAACAGAGAAAATCATTTTTTCAATTGCTTACTGGTACAATGTTCAACCCATCTGGGAAAATATTTGGGTTGCATTGCTGGGATTTGATTGACTCTCCTGCCAATACCAAAATTTTAATAAGCTACGAAGGGACGAATTATTCCAACCACCACCTCTATGTTTCATGACAAGGCTTTGGGAGGGGAGGGAGATGCTTTGCACTTGACTGCAGGTGCGGCTGTGGCTGCGGCAGCTACGTGGGCTGCAGGCAAACAAGTTCCTGGGGTTAACTAGCATGTGCTCCTGCAGTGTGTCCCTGCCACTGCCTCTCCTCCTCACCTTCCCGGGAGATGAGCAGCCCAAACCCTCCTCTGAGGGACAGAAGCATTGCATTTTCCCTTTGGGCTGGCAGACCTGCAGAAAAGATGCTGCCTCACTAAAGGTTTTGGGGCTTTTATTTAATTCTAGTAATGCTAGTAGAGCAATTTCTTATCTTTCAGTTCTGCTTTAGAGCATAGGATCCAAATATCCCTTTAGAAGCACAAGGCGCACTGATGTGCACACTGGACCTACACAGTGACAGGAATCAAATCGCCCTCCCTGCTCTCTGCAGCCTTGAGGCTGCCTGGTTTTACTCAGCATTCGTATGTGCCTCCATGTAAAATTGCCCCGCACAATTATTCAATCTCGTGGCAACTATTCAGTTTGCAAAGCAAAAATAATCATATGATTACCCTGTAATTAGCTGATAGTTACTAATCAATTACATCTGCAGAGTTTGCCTTCCATCGAGGAGGTGTGTGGTGGTGGTTTACGGGTAGAACTCGGTGCCTGCCCCGAGCAGTTCACAGACCTCCAGCCTGGGTTTGCTCTGTGGCTGAGCAGGTGCTGTGGCTGGAGGAAGAAATATGGGACTAAACTCTCTGAGTTTAACAGCAGGAGTCAAACACCATGGAGTTGGAGGGGTCTGGGTAGGATGGGCCTCATCTAATTATGGAGGGATTTATGGTGAACAGGTTGGCTGCAAAAACATGTTTGAAAGAGGCCTGGTAAAGAAAGCAAATGCATTATTCCCAGGGCCTTTCCTGTGGTCACTTGTCTCCTCCAAGCTTAGCACATCCAGGGCTGCTTCATTCACTGGGCTGGTTTGATACTCTGCAGTAAAAACAAGCACAAAGTAATATGTATTCTGCAGGTATTTATTTACCTTGATATTCCTGGAGGGATGAGCATTACAGTCTACAAAAAGTAAATATTCATGTGTGTTGGCAGTGCAGGTTTGCTCTTCTTGCATGTGGCTGCAAGTGAGGCACTGGGATACCTGTCCCCTCCCTGACAGTGTCCAGGCCTGGAATATTTGCAATTGTTGAGAAAAGAGGATTAGAAAATACCTTTGAATAACCACAGAAATCTGGCTGAGTCCTTCATCTCTGGACACACCCTCAAAAAACTCTCCTAGAAGATCCATGGCTGGAGCTGGAATGTTCACTCAGTGCATGGAGGAAGGGATGATTTTGCAATATAGGGAGCAGTGCTGGGAAAACTGAAGGGAGAAGTGAAGCTGTCGGCAGGTTTGAAGAACAGTTTGATAAATATTTCTGCTGTGAAAGAAGGAAGTAAGACATGACAAGAAAAGAGATGTGTCCGTGAGAAGTTAGACAGGAATTTAAAGGGATTTGAGCTTGATGCTGCAGGGGAGAAGCTTATTTTTGAGAGAGAAGGAGGGAAAGAGTGAAAATACTATGGAAGAGGGAGAGGGACAAACCCTGAGGTTATAAATTGGGAAGATCTGTGCTCGAGGGAGCAAGAGGAAGGAGGTTTAAGGGCCTTTGGGCAGAAAAACTTGTCATTGGGTGCAAAAACATGTCACCTGCCCAGCCAGTCGTGAAACCTGGCAAGACTGCACCATGGTCCCTCTGCTCTGGTCCTGGGTGGCTGCTGCCAGCTCCCAGGACCACGGTCCAGCTGGGACAAGCCTCACCGCTGGGAAGCGGGGCTGGATGTGGGCACCCCATCCCTTCACACCCGCACAGTGCGGGCGGAATCCGTCCTCCTCGCCAGCGCCTCCCTCCCTCCCTCCCTCCCTCCCTCTCCATCAGCCGAACCTCCTGTTTAGAAAGATCCCGACGACACCATTAAAACGTCTCCCGTCGGTTGCAAATTCGTTGTTGGCTAAAAGCTAATCCGGGCGCGGGGAAAACACAATGGCCCCTTTCCCCCCAGCCTGACGTTTCATTTACACAAGAGCTCCAGCCGCCGCACCGGCGCTGCCACGCAGCCGTCAAGCATTGATTGTGCTATTCAGCAGGATGGCTCAATAATTACAGCCCCGCATCTCCAAACCCCACCAAAGAGCAAGCTTACCACCGCCGGCCTTTGTTGCTAATTGTCCTTCAGGATACTTGAGATGAATTACCGTGGCTTACATTTTCCTGGTTTTCCTTTCCCTTCTATTGGGTTAATATAAAGAGAAATCTTTCCACTTAGTGGAGCTGGACGGATCAGGCAAGTGTAGCATTGACTGTTGACAGCACTTCATAAGAAAACCCTCTGACTGCAAACTGTCTCATTGATATGTTCAACTTGACACATGGGATTGATTTTTGATTGTTTTACAAAGCTCGCCTGCGCATGTTTTCATTATCAAGGCTGGGCAGTTTTCATACCAACACTTAGAAAATGTTAGAGCTATTAATATAATTTGATATCATCTATACTGCATCTAATTGTAACAAGTAACCCAACAAATTAAGCCTCTTTCACCAAAGCTCTCCAAAATGGATTGCACTCCTGATTATTCTCTTAGTTTGTTTTGTTTGGGGATGCATGATAGAGCAGCAAAATTATTTTAGTTCAAACTTTTTAATCCTGCTTGTTGTGAAGACAGAATTAGGGCTGAAAGCTTTAAATTCAAGACAGGCAAATGCAATCAGCGCCGAATCCATGCTTATTCCAAACAACTTCATCAGGACCTGGATCAGCTCCCATGCAGACTGTGCCGGGCTGCAGCTCAGGAGGTGATGGCATGCTCAGGGAAAGGACATTGTCAAATGTTCCCTACACACATGGACCAGCTGGATTGATGCCTGTCTTTCATTTATTAACTCTGCAGTCCCTAACTGTCCCTGTAGTCACCCTGCAATCCCATTCCCTCTGCCTCCAGGCCCTAAGCCACCCTTCCCCTTGCTCTTTCCCATCTTCCTCTGCTACTTCCTCACAAGCCTCCCTGATCATCCAGAAACCACGGAAAGGAGCTTTGGTGTTCCTTGTTCTTTCCCCTACAATCACTGTGCTCCTTCTGATGGGAGTCTTTGCACAGCAGTGGCCTGGAGCCAACCTGAACTACCCCTGAAATTTAGGAAGAACTTTTCTCCCTCCTAGGACAGATTGAAGCCACGGGTTATGGTTGAGTACCGTCACTGCTGTGGGTAGCTGGCCCACGTAGGGAATAAGCTCCTTCTGCTAGTCCTGTTTAGCAGTTACCCTTCGGAAAAAAACCTGCCTGCACTGCCTTTGCCTTTTTTTAAATGCCATATGTAAAAGGGAGGAATGAAACCATCTCAGCTGAATTTTAGAAGCAGGAGGCCCACAGTCCATATGTAAAACCGTTGCAGGTTTTGCTCCCGCGTTCGTGTTATCCATGTACGCAGCTGGCGGGATCACCCACTCAGGAACCTGGCAGTACATGCTGACCAGGTAGCCTAGATTTCACAAGACTGCCCTTTTTTTTTTTCTCCAAAGACAGAGGAAAAAAAAAAAAAAAAATCCATCACTTCCCCCCTCCCACCCCAGCCTTTTCCCCCAATAATTAACATTTCTTGGTGCCACGCATCATTTTTCTGAACCCGAGGTGCGATTGCTTCAGTCGCCATCAGCTGGGCAGGGTCTGGGAATTTCCACTCCTGAACAAATGCACATCTTTGTTTTCTTTTCATAAAAAAGCACAGCCCTAAACAGTGTGTAAACACTCTCCTGCGACTGTGCACCCTCTTCATAACCCTTCCACTTGAACAAAGTGATTGTCTGAACTGAAATTGCTTCACTGAGATGATTAAATTAGTTCCTACATGCCAGAGATGTACAGAGGTCTTGACATTTATATTTGGGTATTAGAGTCTGACATTCAAATGTATTCCTGTTTGAAAACAGTGTAATTTAAAAAGTAGCATAAAATCCATTAGTATAATAGGGAGAGAGGGCGATGCTTTAATTTGGGGGGGGCTGTGCAGAATGATCATTTCCAGGGGCTGCAGCAAGGGCAGCGCTGCGCTGGCTGGGCTGGTGCAGGCAGGGGGGGTGTGCTCCCCCAGTGTCCCCAGACACACCAACACCCCAAATATCACACCCACAGAATCCAGGGTAAAACCAGCCGTGGGCTGCACGCGGCTGAGGTGTCTCTAAACCACGGTGGGTTTGCTTTGACAGGATGCAATCCGCTATTTCTTCCTCCAGCTCGAAGCACACCTGTGGCTGGGGTGTCAAACCAACATCTCCAAAAGGGCAAAACAAACAAATAATGGCGTTCTCAGGGATCCCAGCGAGTGAAAAGTTGTGATACAAACGCAGGCAGCTTATCCCAAATTTACCCAGCACCCCTATAAAGAGAATCTCACCCAACATTAAGTTCTGTATTATGTGATATGGATGCTATAGGCTGTTGGTTGCCACTATTTAGGGACCAAAATTATATAGTTTTTAAAGTATCTTTGGCCCAATGCTACACTTATTTAATGGGTTTATTAGAGCCCTTTATCAGAATCCAAATGACATTTTTTTTATCATGGCTTGGATACCCAAGCAGAGTCTCTTTTGCCTGGAAATAGGATTTTTAACTTTAACACAAGCAGTTTTGCCACTTTTCAATGTTATTTAGAATGAGTGAATGCAAATGACATTATTCAATTTGCAGAAGCGGTTTCATTCACGAGGTGACATTAACATCTGGTACCTAAAGGGAACATTGTTCCCCAACTAAAACAAAGAAAAAATCTGATTGATAAATTCCTGAGAGCAAATCCCCTGCTACACGAGCAGTGAAGCAGCCCAGTAGTTTCCTTCTTTCTCACCAAAGCACAACTCTCTGCTGGGATAAATGTGTTTTTCCCAGGACATCCCTCAAAAGTAGCGGGAGAAAAGAATTTCAAGGTCTGGGCTGGAGCACACGAGCGCTGCAAGGAAGAAGGAGCCTGTGATAAACGTGTTTGCCCACGTTCTGCTGGTGTGTGTCTGCACATATTTATTATTCTCATCTGCAATATTGATGACCAAGGACCAGTCTCGCTGCACATGCGTCTTCCTCCCCTTCTCCTGACTTGCGCAGCTGAAAAACGCTGGGGTTTTTTTTTATTGCTGTTTTCTCTTTGAGCAGTGAGCAAAACGCCCTGATGGTAATGCCAATTCATTTTCCCAGGTGGGGGAAAAAAAAAAAAAAAACAAACCAAAAATTAAGAAAAAGAATGAATATAATAAAATAAAACCAGTAGAGGAATCAGGGCAGGCCACTGCAATCAATAGCGACCAGAGCTGGAAGACATTGTTCTGGCTGTTGGAAGCAGGTCAGGAGAGGGGGATATATCCTGAATGTTAAATATGAGGATTTTATTATGCAGGGGAACCCTCATTTTAAAGCAACGGGATAAAAACACATTCAGGATCAAGATGAGCCTTCAAAATAGTGAAAATTGCTCACACAGCTTGGGTGGAAGGTATCTCTGTATTGGAAAAACAACTCTTAATTAATTGGGAAAAAAAATGGCACAAGAATTAAGTGTGGATATACAAATGTATACACGGGTGTGAGTACATACACATAATACACTTATTTATTATGCACGTGCTGGGGTGTGTGTGAGTGTGTGTACGTATGATAAGAATAATGAGATATAACAAAAATGAAGGGACAATTATTCTGATCTTTTGTAACCCATCTAGACTGGGCAAATTATCATTTTGAGCAGTCTGAAAACAGAAAACTAAGCATAATAGACGTTAGGGAGGCATATTTAAAAAATGAATTAAGGAATAAAATGCACAGAGACGGAATGCCATGTTTTGTTATGTCATTCCCTGCCTGCCTTTCTTCAGGAGAGACATTTCAAATTAAATTCAAAGACTGTACTCTTAAATAAACAATGAAAATTGAAAATAAGCTTCCTTGTTAAAATATATATATCTATTTCCTCTTTTTTTTTT
>VXAY01000995.1:716455-792722 GCA_013399855.1 Oxyruncus cristatus
ATTTCCTCTTTTTTTTTTTTTTTTAAATCAATGCAGTACTGTGCAACAGTACAAAAAAGAAAAAAAAAAGAGGGCATTAGGTAGTAGGATTCCAAACGGGATAGTACATCTTTAATGATATATATGATAATTAAAGAATACAATAAACACAATTAGCATATGTTTTAAACAGTTTATTAGTGAAGCTTACCATAAAATCAGAATATATAGAGCTCCAGGGTTTGTTGGGATAACAGCTTCTAATCCTTAGAGTCATAAAATCCCTGGCTTGGAAGAAATGGGCATCTTTAAAATGATTGAATCAGCAGGCCTCGAGTGAAAACACACAAATTAGCAAACTCCAGCAGTTGGGCACCGTGCGATGCTGCAGCGCACGGAGGTGAAGTCATCGCTGCCACTGCCCCAGCAGCTCTGATGGAGCTCAGCAGGGATGTGGTGCTGCAGTGGACATCGAGGAGATAATGACTTTAACTCCTTCTAGGCCAGGGATACCCAAAAAAAAAAAAATAAAATTAAAATAATAATAATAAATATTTGAAAGAATTTACCTCTATTTTGCAAATAGTCATCATGGGGAGAAACGAATGCCTGAATAAGTGATGGGTATAAGGGAGATCACAGGCTTGCAAGGCGCAGGGTGGGTGCTGGTTTTAGGCTGCCCTTCCTCCCTCCTTCCCAGTCCTCAGCATTCCTGCAAGGCTCTGCAGGGCTATGGAGGGGGCAGAGGGTGGGTGGCACCCACCCAGAGTGATGTAGGAGAGTTGGGACCCAGGAGGACTCACTGCAGGAACCATTAGGGGTTTAAAACTTGAATAATCTCATTCCCCAGTCTGAACAGGGCTCTGGCCACTCTCACACAGCAGACAAATCACATTCTTGGCAGTGGCACTTTGTATTTCCTGCCCTTGCCTTTTTTCTTTTTCCAGTGTCCATATTCCCCCTTTATCTCTTCTTTCCTTCTGACTTAAGTTGGCTTTTTTTTTTTTTCTGCTAATGATTAACATAAAAGCTCTTTACATTCGTCTCCCTACTGTAGAGATAATTTCTCCCCTCTTTTGTTGTTTGTTAGTTTGGAGGGGGCGAAGATGGGTTTAATCCTGCAGTTGGGAAATTTCAGGTTTCTTTAGAGCAGCAGGGAAGGTTTTGGATGAGAGTCAGTGTGGGCTGAAAGGAATGAAGATCTGCAGAGGTTTTTTGAAGGGAAGGGGCAAATTATCAACTTTATACTGATTCCTCATCAGCCATGATGACTTCCCAGCTCTGCAGCAAGGGAGAAGAATAGCAGTAGAGCAGTGTTTGAACACATTCTTATGGGAAAACTGGAGCGTTTAGATCATGAAATTAAGTCTGGAGAGAGCCAAAAATCTCCATGAAAATGGGAGCTTCTCTGGAATGAAGGCATTTGCTCAACTCCTGGTCTAATCTGAAGGAATTCAGTGCAGTGTGAGCATTTCACTTTTCCTGCTGCATGGCAGAACTGGTGGGCATGGTGCTGCTCTGCCGTGAAGTGCTGCCTGCTAATTTGGGTGGTTGGGAACAAATTCTTCTGAGTCGTCTTAAACATGTGAGGAATACTGAAAACACACTGTCTGTGTGCATGTATGGAGAGAACACCTTGCTTTACATTTATCCCATGACTGGAATTTGTGCTGATATTATTTTCCCTAACTTCTGCCCGAGATGTCAAGTCCAGGAGTTGGAAGCACTGTGTAGTAGCAGTGCAAATGCGCAGTGCAAGCCATGCTTTGCCCCATAGATATCTGTCTATTTTTGCCCCATATTGGTCTAGAGACAAAAGGCATGAGCTGGAGGAGAAATGAAGGTCCAAAAAGATGAAGTGACTTCTCCAAGGTCAAACAGCAGGACGGTGGCAAAGGCAGGAATATAAACATGAATTATATTGTCACTCTGCTAGAGGAAAAGGTTGAAATGCAGCTCATTTTTTTCCTGTAGTTTAGACCCAGCTTGACGTATTTGACCTCTATTCAGCTGGCCAAGGTCCAGGGAAAGAAATATGAAAAATAGGATTCTCTGTCTGCTCTGGGGAAAGACATGAAGGTAAAGCGACGTGTGTCACGGGTTAACTCCACAGCACTGGAGTTTAAGCAAGCCAAGGAGTGAGTCAGGGTCTGGTCAACTGGTTTTCTATTGACTTCATTAGTTTTGAGTTATATTTAAAGGGATAAAGAAATTTGGCCCAGCAACCCGGAAGGAGCGGAGGGGATGTAGCAGCACCCATTTTTTTATTGTAGTGTTTCAGCGCTGACATTCCTGCACTAGTTCCTTGCTGCCTGCGCTCTCCAGACACCAGACTCAGCACAGTACAGCGGGGTCCAATCACAAGACCTGAATTTTAGCTCCATCTCCAGTTTTCAGCTGAGGAATTCAGCACCTAGTGAAGCAGTCACAGCGAACTGACAGGGAGGGGCAGAACAAAAGCCACTTGGCATTTCGCTCAGCCTGCACAGCCCTCACCCAGGGCTTGCCCTTAGCTGGAGGAAGGCCCTGCAGACCTCCAGCCCTGCCTTGGCTTTACACACTCCTTTTGGGGAGGAGTTTGTCACCTGGGAGGTGTGACAATGGATGCAACCATCTGATTACAGACTGCAAAGCTACTCTTTTTCATCCAGGTGCAAGCATTAACCCATTTTATTCTCCTCAACCAACCAAACACATGGCACAAGCATCTTTGCATTTTGAATATAAGGTCGATTTAGCATATACAGTATATCCCCCTGTTCATTTTCCATCAGCATTTTATATTTATTACTGAGAAACTCAGAAACACTGGATACTGACTTCAGCTAAAAACCAATTCTATACTGAATATTTGACTAAGACACGACTTTAAACTGTGTTGGTTATTTTTATAGGTATTCTAAAAATAATGCCACAGTGTTTATTACCTAACCCATATCACACAGAATTTGACATTTGAATGTTGAGGGCTCATATGTATGTTAAAACAGTGAGAAAATATGCACAGAAAAATTTCAAGGCTTCTGTAAAATAAAAATAAAACCCCCAGAAATGTATTATGTGCCCCAACTACATTTAAAATTGAAAAACTGACAGTGGTGGGCAGCCTATACACCAGCATTTATCAGTTTGGGTCCTCTGCACGGGCTCTCAGGATGCTCTATCACAGATTAATGTCTCTCAGTTAAGAACGTACTATTAAAAAAACAAGGGATGCAGCTGATAAAAATAATGAAACAAATCATTGTTGTAAACCATTTGGTGAGGTGTGAATTTGAAAACTAGTTTCCTAATATTTGTAAAATAAACAGAAATTAGTATCCATTAATATTATCATAATTATCTTAACTGAGAATATTGAACCGTTGCCTGTTTTGTTCTTTTCAACTGCAGCATCTCACTGCAACTGTTTTTGTGGCTGGGGAATAATCTGCTTGTGTTTGCTGTAATGACACAAGAAATAAAACGCAGTAAAAGGAGTAAAATCTGAATTCCCTTCTCAGCAAAGAGTAATTCCACAATCCATATATTTTTGGTAGCTTTCCTATATAAGGTGCATTATTTCCTAGACCGATTTTCACTGCCACCTTCAGTCAGGCTCACAGGAGGAAGTAATTCTGCTTAATACAAAAACTTTCCCCCCCAATCTTAAAATGGTGCTGAGTGATCCTAAATTTCCTAAAGCCTTGGGGGGTGATGCAGCTGCTGTGGTGGCCTCCCCATGGGATGGTCCCTTCTCACAGCCTTTTCCACCTACTCCAGGCACTCCAGAGGCAAATTCCAGAGCTTCACATCTCTATGTATATCTGCATTTAAGACCATGTAAAATACAAAAAATGAGACATTTCACATAAGAAATGGCTTATTTTTGGTTCTGGAGATACCACAGTAGCTTGCTGGTGAAACCAGACACTGTGTGGACTGAAGTTAAAACACCAACACCTCACAAACTGAAACCACAGACAGAAAAGAGGGAATTTACTCTTTTAATCAGGAAAGCAATGTGGCACACATTCACATCCTGTTGGTTTGTAGGGTTGTCATCTGCCAAACGCAAACAATGTGGTGCCAGATGGTGCTGATGGGTGAAGGGACAAGAGTGTTCAGGCATCCAGGAGGCAGGACAGGCCAAATCCATCCCTTTGAGTTCAGACATCTCGGTGCTAATAACAGGAAGCAGCAGCTTTATCACGAGGAAGACTCCAGCAGCAAGATGGGAGAGTTTAACTTTGGCTTCCATAAGACTTGAGCTCTAATTTGCAGTTTGTTCGGTCCCACGTTAGTGTTTGCAAGCCTGCCCACATAGGGAGGGAACATATGTTTTAGATGGGATCCTGTCTTTGAAGATGTGTTTTTGAAGCAAAAAGAAACATTAAAGATTTTCTTAGCAAATGTCTCCTTTTAAAAGCCTTTCCCTGTCTATCTCCTGCAGGCATGAGTTAGTGTCTGTCCACCACATCACCATTAATGGTCGTGTAAAGTGTCCATCAGGTTTGCTCCAGAGGGACTGGAATTACGGGGATAGCTGTCTTTTCAACCCATTGGCTCAGCACCTTTATTAATTTGGCTTCAACAAAAATATTTCATCCAACCTGAGGGAAAAAAAAAAAAAGAAAAAGTGTTTTACCTCAATATTTCCTAACCACTTCTATTATTACTGCAGAGATTTCAAATGCTGTTTGGAGACAAAAAATCTCTGAAACAGTTCGTTTTGGAAGTGTGGAAGCGAAACTTTTTTTAGCCCCTTTTCCAGCCTGCCACGTTGCCATATTTACCACGGTGCTAACAGTTGTCAGAGATTATCTGGCTGAGTCACAGCTTTCACGGGCTCCACTCCGGTCCTAGAGACGCGGAGCAGCTCCTCTGCAGCCCAAGGTTTATGTTGGCATAAGCCAGATCAGAATTCGCCCTTCTGTTTGCTGTTTAGCTGAATCACCCCATCACAGACCAACTGTCATCTGTCACTCCATACTTTTAATGGTACATTGCACTGATGTTGTCTATTTTTTTCCCCCCTTTCCCAGCAGCCCTGTCACTCTGGTATGTGCTAATCTCCTCTTCCAGGCTTCTTTTGGATCTCTTAATGAAGATGCCATTGCGATTTAGGGTTTTTTTTTTTTTTATAAAGAAAAAATATGGCAAGAGAGACTTTGTGGAGCTGGAGGCAGGATCAGATTTGCCCTGTAACTCAGACTGCAGGCTAAACAGACCTTGGTCTTTTGGAAGTGCATCCCTAGATGTGTTTTATCCGTCCAGACTCAGGCACGGCGTTATCTGGGAAGCAGAGAAGGAACCCCCCCTGCCCCCGTCTCCACAGCCAGAGCTCTCCAACCAAGTACATTGCAGAGAATTAATTAATTTTAAAATTACATTCTGCTCTTAATGCCAGGGCCTCGCTGCAGCTCCGTGTTCCTATGGCCAGTGGACCAGAAATCTTTTCCCAGTGCTTGGCTTCCTTGGGGCCCCAGCGGTGATTAACCCGTGCGGGGACAAAGGACGCGCGTGTCCCTGGTAGGAGCCTCCACTCAGTGCCTGGCTCCCCATTCCCATCCCTGGGTAGGAGGTGCAAGATGAACCATGTTCCCTTTCCGTGTTGTGATGAACAAAAGGGGGAGAGCAAGGAATGCCTTGTGAAAGGCGGTTTGGCTGTGGGAGGAACTGCCCACCCAGGGCAGTAAAAAATATTTCATTATATTAATGTTGTTTCCTGCCCTCCCGGAGGTGTATGTGGGTGTGGAGGGAATTAAAGATACAGCAATCTTCAGTGGGTTTTTCTACCCGTTTGTATATGGTTAGAATGGTCATCTAGTAATTTTATCCTTTTATTATTATTATTTTTGCAAAGAGCTACGAAAAATTCTGAGGCTTGCTCACGGTCTTTCCAAAATCACCCATATGTATGCTAAACAAGCATTGACACTGAGCAGTGAATTTAGTGTGAAGTAGCACTCAGCCATTGTGGGTAGTTCCTGTGAATATGAACCCATTTGGGGGTCCCCACATTTTTTGTCCCTGCAAAATGCAAGTTGAGAATTCAGTGTTCTGATGACTCCAAGTTCAGGGTGAAAATTGTTTCACTGGTTTGATTGCTGTATATATGAGACATCGAGTGTGCAGAACTTGTAGAGGTCCATCTGGTAAGAGAAATAATACTGTGTCATTGCATAGTATGTGTCTGGGTGTGCATGTATTTCTCTGTACTCCTTCTTTGTCATGATTCCTCAGTTTAATTTAAATATGTGTTTCACTTCTCTCCATATTTCAGGTTTATTACAGAGTATGAAAATCAGGAAGCTTTTTGTTCTCTTCATACATCTCTTCCAACAAAGCCAGACATCTAAACCCGGCACAGACTCCAGAGTGATTATTGTTACACATGATCTATGGAGCAGATAAATTACAGCTTGATTTTTATAAGGTATATTGAGCCTGCAGGCTTTGGCAGAAACAAAAACAAAACAAAACACAAAACCTTGGTTTAACTAGTAATTTGAGGAAATATGACAAACCTGACATGGAAGTCACAGAGCAAATAAATATGCACATCCATCATTTTGTAAAATAATGCCTTTGCTAGAGAGACCTCTGCTTGCTGCAGTCTGCAGTGTAAAATTTCTTCGTGGTTTACTAGTCTCAAATCCTGCTACATGGAGAATCAAGTTAGTTATAGCTGAAAGAAACAATTTATGTGTAGGAAAAACAGTGCTGTACAGCAAAATAGTGCAAATATCGATCTGTGTGAGCCAAAGCTAAGCTGGTGTTAGGACGTATTATAATATTCCTGGAATGTTTAGAGGTGTTTTTCTTTGTAATATGATTGCTAAAATACAAGTTGGAGAATCTTTGCTTTTATTGTGAAATAATCTTGTTCCTAGTAATGAAATCACCTGGTGGTTATTGCAGATAGAAAATCCAACTTCATACAAAATACAACAAAAGGCAGTTTCAGAGTCATCTTCTGAGCACAATAGTTTTGTTGGTGCACTGGAAAGGAATTACGCACATAATTCTCACTTCAGGAATCAGCTTTTGGTGCCTACCCTTTTTTGTAGCTTGCCAATATTTGGAAGTTTTTGTGTGATACTGAAAAACTCCATCAGTGCCCTTTGCTTGGGATCTGCCTCTCAAACAGCCCCATCCCTGCAGAGTCAGGGAGCTGCAGTTATCACTGACAGTGAGTTCACAACACAGCAAAATGTACCTGCTCAAAGAGGAGGCTGCAGGATGGACTCTGACAGGGATGTCACCTCTGACACTGGGAGGAGGGTTGTACTCAGAGCTTAACGGTTAAATCTAACAATTCATGTCAAACTGCTTCTGGATAAAGCACCAAACAGAACCAAAATGCTCCACTCATGAAGCAGTGCCTTCATCAAAGCCACAACCCTTTTCGAGCTCCACCCCTGATCCAGTGTGTCCTTAGGTTTTTCTTCATTTCCAGGGATGCTTCTCGAAGACACAGGATGGAGAGAAGCCAGGTCACCACCACACATGTCCAAAATACCCAGAGCATAGAGAAGAAGGTGCTGCCCCATGCAGGGAGGTGGGGCTGGGTCACCCCAGGCAGCACAGGACCTGGATCTCCAGTGCCTCGTGCTTGCCTCCACCACTCTCAGACAAGTCCCAGCAGACAGTGCCTGGAAGAGGGTGGGAGAGCCTCTCTGTGCAAGTCCCCAATGGATCAGGTGTACAAACCACAAACTGAGTGGCTCAGCCTCATCAAAACTGCTGTAAATCTGAGGATATGCAGAATTACTGCTGTGGGTATCAGAGAGTTCTAACACCCAAAGCTGGAGTGCCAAAACCAAAAGGATTTCAGGTAAATGGATAATGAAGAAGGGCTGAAATCCCTTTTGAGGTGTTGTCTCCTTTATTACATCTGACCCACACATCCTGGTTGGGAGGTCTGCAGGAAACTGCCTAAGCTGGACCACGAATCTTATGTGTTCCACTCTTAACCCCAAGTTCATCCTACGTACACAGCAAAGGCAGTGGTCAGAAAAGTGGGTCTAAGTTTAACCTCTAGTCTTGTAGGTTTTGATTTTGGTTCATAGGTATCATCTTATGTTTTGGTCTGATCCTGCAGTTCTTGGTGAGGCAAACCTTACTTGAGCCATGTGCAATACAGCTCCTATGAAGGGTCCATCATCTACTCCACTGGGTCTTCCTGGTTGCATCTTGCAATTTAAAAGCCAAATGCATGATCACTACTCTTAGCATTGCAAAGCCAAAATGACTGGTTTGTGCTTCATCCAGAAAATTGCCAGCTAAATATTCGTTCTGGAATCATTACTCCAGGTGTTTGTCAAGGAAGATGTACAAAGCAGCCAGAACATGTTTAGCATTTCATATACCAGGCTGAGCTGCGGGAGTGACAGGTTGAAAAATCTTGTTTGGACTCATAGACTGAAAACATTTAATACAGAAGTCACCGGTGGACTATAAATATGGAAAGCCAGTGTGCCATATTTTTATGGAGTCCTCATTCTGCATGTCTTTTAAACATATTAAAACTTCAGAGGAGCTGTAGAAGTTAAACTCAATTTTTGCTTTGAACATCTACAATTCTGCAATGGGTGAACCTTCAGAAGCCCAAATGCCTGCACAATATACAATTTATTTGAACGTGCACTTATATTAACTGACCCCACAAAAGCCAACTCTGTTCATTTAGGTTAGGAATTACTCCATTTGTTCACATAATCCCAGCAATTACATGTTCATCTTTTTTTAAATATCAGACCTATGGTGTGATTTAAGTAGTATCTGATTTTTTTACTTAACCTCAAAGATATTAATCTTTATTAAAGGGGATGAGAGGCAAAGAGGGGGAAGAGATGCCAGTGACAGATAGTCTGACAACTAGGAAAAGTCATTTATAAAGTGAACATCAGTAAACATTAAGAGTGACATATTGATATCAGCAGCAAGTAAACGGATGGCCGAGCCAGGATGAGGTATTACACCTTAAATTCTGGCAACCATTTTTTTTTTTTTCCCAAGGTTGATCTTTCATATTTTTTAAAGAGAAATTTACTATTATGCCGCCTGCTTCCCCCATGGTAAAATGCCAGAAACTTGACTGAGATTTACTTAAAGTGACAGCAATGCCCCATTTTGTCCAAGAAAGATGATTACTAAATGTCACGTCCATCTACTCTCATGTGGATCACCTATTTGACATGTTCATGTCTAAGCTTCATAGCAGTTTGCAACATGTTTTCTGGTGCTCTGAGGCAACTGGAAATCTTTGTGGTGAAAGTATGAGCTGGCCAAAGGCGGCTCATTTAAATAAATAAATAATGCAGTTGGGATTCATTGCTCTCCATCTCGAGGGTGTCAGGCCAGAAGAAGGCATAAAAAGCCCCTACAAAACCAGACCAAGAGCTTATGCTTCTGGTCAGGCCATTGCTGGTGGGGTACCCTTGCCATCTCAGCTGAAGCAGAAACACACCAAAAAGAAAACTTTGGTGTTTAAATAGAGAAAATGACCTCGTCCAGTTTAGTCTTTTTAGAAACCTATGAAATGGCACAATCTGAACCAGGGAAGAGAGAGGGTTCTCCCACTTTGCTGCGGGACCCCATTTTGCTGAGTTCCTGGAAGGGGAGATGTGAAACCCAGCAGGTTGCAAAGGAATCATCAGAGTCATGAGCACAAGCTCCTGAGGTGGGGAGTCCATTTAAATCTGCTTTGCTGAGCCTCGGAATTGACCCAAGAAAAGCAAAATGGAAAGCAAGGTAGAAAGGCTTTTTGCACAAAATGGAACAGTAGTCATGAATAATTAATGGATTTTTACCTTCTTTGCCATTTTAACTCGTCTTTCTTAGTAGTTATTGCCTTCCAGCCCAGAAATGTGTCTGTAGATTAATTCATGCATGTTTTGGAGACCATAAGGCAGCAGCCAGAAGAGTCAAGTCACCCACTCTAGAGGATGGGGAATGCTCTCACACAGAGCCAGGCTCTGGGACCACATTAGCAAAGCCAAGACCTCTTTTTCCCATCCTCTTTTAAAAATTTTTACCAATCCAGCTCAAATACAAAAGTTAATAATAACAGAAAGGGCTTCAGTTCTGAATGAAAGGGCATAAATACATGTAATGAGAATGATACACCTTCGGTCTGTTCCAGCAGCAGAGATTCAGCTGTGCAGACCACCACATATTTATGAATTTTGAGGTGAAAATACTGCAGTCATGGAATGCAGCAACAATATTGAGTCATGGCTTATCCTGTTGACTTCCCTGTGCCATCAGCGTAGTCATAACTTCGGTCACGTTTGTGTGATCAGCCAATCTAAGGGCAGCTCTATAAAATTTCAAGTTTTTTCTTGCAGATATTCCCTTCCCTGCCCAGTTTCCATCTCCCACCTGAGCGCTCACCTCCGTCACAGTTTAACTCCCAGCAAACCTGCCGGAGCAACAAAACCTGCTCTATGTAATGAGAAAAGAGGGGGGGCGTTTAAGCATATGGTGGAAGATTAAAGCCATTCTAAATGAAAGTGGAGTGTGTAACTGGGTGTAAGATATCTAAATAGGTGGCACATGTCAGCAGGCATTACAAGAGTGTCTTTAGGTGAGCCTTTGATATGGGCTGCTGAATAGTTCAGTCAGATAGATGCAACCACGCGAGAGTTTCGCAGCCTTGATTTGTTTTGCAGCTAAAATAAATCTGAATAGAATAGACTTAAATTACCTGTGATTTTTCTGTCTTTAAAAGGACACATAAAAGCTCACAAATCACTGTGCTCCCTGGGAAAAAAAGGGAAAGGGGGAGAAAAAGAAAGGGTACCAGGAAAACTATGAAAGATTCATTTTAATGGAATCCAGGTTTAGCTGTTTCATATTTAATAATGTTTAATATTTCATTTACTACTGGGGACTCACCTTTTTCAGAAGAATGTAAGATTCAAGGCACTATTGTGCATTAAGATTTTATGTCTGACTGTAGGAGTATTGTAAGTGTTGGCATTGGAGCTGCCTGAGCCTGATGCAGAAAGCCTGGAAGCAACAAGGTTTCTTTCTCTTTCTCCCTACAGCCAAAATAGGAGCTGAAGCCCCGGAAAGCAGTGGGGTATGGCTGTGAATCCTAGCAACAGGCGGAGAGAGAACTGTACGTTTCTTCACGTCCTCCAAGTGTTGGTGCCTTCTGGTACAGCATTTACAGGAAGCAACAGAGACCCTGGAAAGGCCCTTCTTGCAGATGCATCAAGAAAGGGAGGCCTTTTTTCCAGTGGGATGGGTGGGTTATTACAGTTTGGGGGGGGAAAACAAAGCAACACCCCACAGTCCATGCTGTTGTGGCTGTTCCACTTTCCTTCATCACGCTGCCCTGCCTGTTGGTGCGGGGTGTTTTCAATCTTCTGTGCTTTTAATCTTTTTGAAGCCCTTCTCGGCGATAACGTGGGCTTTTCTTTTTAAGTGAATGACGGGAATTTACACTCGCAAGTGTGAGCAGAGGGTTCTGCCAGAAAAATCTGTAATTCTGTGGCCTGCAATGAAATCATGGGCGCTAAAAGCTATCACCCATGTTCTGCAGAAAGGGAACTGAAACTGGAGCACATATTTCCTGGAAGAGGAGGCTCCTTTTAAATATGCAGCAGGTCTTGTCTTCCCAATACTAAACTAACTTTTCTTCCTAGAGAGCCTGCAATAGAGTTTGACCTCTCTCTGTGGATATATTTCAGAACCTGAAGCAGTCAGCCTAAAACTGTTCCTCAGCACCATCCTAGGAAGGTGTTTTTCAGACAACTGACTTCCAAGGAGCCTGGGACAAAGAGCAGGATGGGTTTCCAGACTCCTTGGTCCCATCACCCTGTTCAGAAATGTACCAGTTCCCAGCTAATGCCATTTTGTTAGTTTTTGCCACCAGTTTTCCTATTGGGAGAAGCTTTCAGACTCTTAGGAGCTTTGCCTGTATGCAAATTGTGGAAAGAGGGTCATGGAGAAGAACTGGGATGGGGGGCATTTCATTGTGCAACAGACCCTGCTGCTTTCTGTTAAAAGGTTAATTTTTTGGTAGGTAGCACCAGTGGGTTGTTCTCAGCCTGGATCAGCTGCTACAGAGATGAAGCCCAGCCCAAGACAGAAAGTTCAGCAGAAGAGAAGGATTTGGCTCCCAGTTCACACTGAAGGGTCCTATGAGACCTTCTGTCTGGGGGGGCCTGTTCAAAATACACTTCTTTCCTGGAGCAGCCACCTTCAAGATTTTATAAAAAGGTTTCTTGCAAGGAGAGGGCAAGCTTTTTTTTTTTTTTTTGGCTAACAATTTCAGTTTCAGATCTCATTGAAGGGCTCTGGCATTTGCATAACTTCCCACGGAAACTGAATCAATGTTTGACATCATGGAACAGAATCTCAGGCGTGATTTAGCATTAGTAAGCCACCAGTCATCAGCATGCTGTCATTCCCCTATAGCTGACATCTTAATAGAGTCAGCCCCATGCACGCACATGTTCACCAGCAGAAAATTTCTTATGCTCTGGCCATGCACAAGATTTTTAACACGGGCTTGCACAAACGAACATCCAAAAGACTCTGGTCCAATATGTTCAATTTTCAGGGCTCAAAATGCATTTTCCTTCTAGGTAAGAAGGGAATTTTAAGTCCTTTTAAATAATTGAAGATACTACTGATACAATCAAAAGTCAAGCTCCCCAAGATGAAAATGTCTAGATGATGAATAAGTTAATGGAACTAAAATCCCAGTCGTGGCTGATTAGGGGACCAGGAGAGTTTATCAGAGATGGGAATGTACAAGCCCAGTCACAGCCTGACCTTGTAACGAATGAGAGCTGAAAAGCAATTAATTGAGAAATTATCAGGGAAAAGCGAAGTTGTATGGTTGGTTAGGTAAAGCAATATGTCAATGGGCCAGGGATTGATTTGGCTGGAATACCTCAAGGTCTCTGTTCTGATGATTCAGGACTTGAAGGAACTGGTCCGAGCCAAGCAATAAAAATAAAACAGGGTCAGGAGAGGGAGTCATCAGTCAGCACAGTGGATCAGTGTTCATGTATTATTTAGCTGGTAGTTAAGGGAAGTTATCAAACAAGAGCAGTCTTTAAACTCAAGGGTTTTTTCCCTAGTGGAGGGGAAATGAAGGGAATGAAAAGCAAATGTTCCGTTGTGCCAGTGCTCACTGTCCTCAGCTCGAACACTGAGCTTGGGAGCTGAGTCCTGGGATCAAGAGTTGCCAGGGCCGCGTGTTCATGGTGAGGGATGGTCAGTCAGTCCTGCTAGTGGGCAGCATTTTTTTGCTGAGATATTTTCTTCCCTCCCGCTGCCAACAGGCTGCACAGGACTTCTGCTCCCATCTCCAGCAGATACCAGTCCCACTCCCAGGCCACAAAATTAACAGTGAACTTCTGCCCCCTCCCATCTCGATTATATCAACTCATCCGCACATCAACTTCCCACGTCCGACACATTTGGGAAGCTCTTGCTGAGACCAAGACTTGAGCACATTGATCTGAACTGCAAAACACGTCTGGAAACGCAGTCCTCCCTCACAAGGTGCTTCTGATCTGAATATGGAACAACCTAAATGAGAACGTAGTATCCTGTAGCTCAGGAGAACAGCAAAGCAAAGGAAAACAGCAAAACAAATTATATTTAAAGTCTTCTAGAAAGATCAGTGGGTTGGGTGAGAGTAGCTGTGTCTTTGCTTGTCTTGTGACAGTTCACTAAGTAACACTAAGCTGTGTCTCTCTCTCGCTGAAGACAGGAGAAAACCCCCGCAGAACCAGACAGCACATCTTTCGTGGCAGGATCAGGGCCTCAGACACCACAAACTGTTCCTTTTTGGGATCAAAATCCTGAGATGTGGCAGAAAATCTAGGCTGGAGGTTTGTTGGAAAACTACAGCTAGCTTTCCCACCAGGACAATCCTTTAAGTTCTGGGGGCTTTTTCTCGAGAAAGGGTTTCTAAATATTTCAGACTTGATGCAGTGTCTTTTTGTCATTTCCTTGACAAAACCTAAATGACAGCCGCCCATGTGGCTGAAAATAGGGACGTCACCAATATCACAGCTACAGTGGGGCAACAGACACTGCTCTGGCAGATAAATTTAAAGTCTCCAGTGATGCAGATACAGGGTGGGTGATTTAATGTTAAGGCTGAGGAGTGCTGGATGGAGGTAATAAAATAAAGATTATAGCTCAGAGAGAAACTTTTATGTCCCGTCACAGCAGAGATGAGTTGTGCTGGGCTCTGCTCTTTGTGCTCCGAGGAATGGGGAGTTCCATGTGGACTTGCTTTGGTTGTGAGTGTCTTGTGAGGGGGGACCCCAAATGGGGAGTTGGAGGAAGGGAAAGGAGCTAAACTGTTCCCCAGTTTCCTTGCTGAGACAGGTCTCCGGCTCCAGGGAACAGTCAGAACCCAAGAACACCAGAGACAGGGAGGTAAAAATCCCACTAACCAAAATCAGAACAAAGTTGTGATTTTAGCTTGTTATATTTCAATACATATTAAATACAAGGAACTCCAATACTTCACTGCAAATAGCCATTGCTGATGCAAACAGAGATTTTTAGAAGGAAATTCCAGCAGCAACCTGAAGATAAAGGAACGACTTTATCCCGCTGCCTATGGACATATCTCGACACATTTCTGCAACTCGCAGCATGTCACACTCCATGTAATGCATTTTCCATTTGTCCTGACCTGAGAGCTTTGCATTCAAGGAGCAGATCCCCCAGGTGAATTCATCAGGAGGAATAATAACCAATGCACAGGCTTGGAGCTGCAGGGCCGGCAGATCCATCCCACAGTTGTCAGTGTGCTGAATTTCAGGGTAGCACAAATGTAGTCTCCTTTGCTTAAGGACCAGAAGGACACAGCAATTTTTTTCCAGCCTATTTTATTGAAATGAAAGGGAAAGGATCCCTTTTTTTGGGATTGCATCATTCCTCTCTCCTGAGGCTGAGCTGCTGCACAGTCTCAGCACAGCGTCTGAGAGTTTGGGAGGTGGCGGTGGAGGTGCTGGCAGGTCCCGGCACTAATCACGTATTATCACCTTATGATAATTATCAAAGCTGATTCCGAATGAATCCTCTTTGGAGCAGGTCCTTGGCTGGCCCTCAGCTCTGCAAAGTGCACCAGGTAGCACTTATGCAAACACAGCCATCCCCAGTAAAATCAGTGAAATCCAGGATGTGACCTTACATTGCGTGAAGCAGTTAGCTGGATATTAGCACTGAGACATAATAAAGTCACATTGTTCTGCTGGGAATCAGGAAACAGTTTTTTGGAGCATCGTGCTCCGCAAGAGGTGTGCTGGGCTGCACTCTGATCCAACATATATGGGGCCATTTCCATAGATTTGGCCTCTTTAATTTCTTTACTGTTTTCGATGACAGTAAAAGTCTTTCAGGAGAAAGGATGTGATGATTTAGATTGTCACGACGTGGAAGGGCAGGAAAGTGTCCAGCCTGGAGTCTGACACAGTTTCCATTATAAATTAAATAAGAAAGCCCATCAAAGGCATGGGGCAGTTCACACCAGCAGTAGACTGGCATGTACTTTCGTGTGCATGATGTGACCCAGGGAGGGAGGGATGTTCAGGTACTACTGACTCCTATTCAGGACTCAGAAGAAGTGTGGTGTGTTCCCAGCTCTCCTATACATTTCTTAAATAGGTTCAGGCAAGCCTATTCAGACAAGACAGCTCCTCTTTTTCCTTCAAGTCTTGTGGAACCCTCATATTTTCATTCCTAGCATCTGCCAAAGCCCCGATGTCAGGTGTAGTGACAGTCTCAGGCACCACTGGAGTGGGGTGTCTAGGACCACTGGTGCATTTGCCCTCCATATTTGCAACAGAAAATCAATTTATATTTGCAATTCTCTAAGGAGAAGGAAAGAACAGGTAGGCTCTATGTGTTTAGGTTTCAAAACATTGTGTACTAGCCTCAAATAGAGCTTGGTATGAGAGACAGGCTTAGTTACATCTGCACATCTCCCATTTGGGCTGCTTGCTGTTGTTGCAAAGGGTTAACAGCCACTGCAAAACATTTCTAGGATGAAGTGCTAAGATTTAGAGTACTGAATTAATTCTTAAATTAGAACAGGGGATTTGCACATGATTTCTAAGGGAAATTATCTTCTGGGTAAAATTAATACAGGAGATGTTTCAACATCTGGGATGGCATTATTATGAGCAGTGATTACCCAGACATTGCCAAAAGAAAGAGATCACAGTAAACTCTTTCTTTTCCCAACCAAAATAAGCTCCTCACCCTGAAGGAAAGAGACTGTTTGCAGAGCCCTGGCTTACTTAGACATGCACAAGAAGTAGAGAATTCTACATGAAAAAAAGAAAAAAAAAAAAAAAAAAGCTGCATGCTTTGTTAATGGACAGTTGGAAAATAGCACCACAGACAGGGAAGGTTCCCTTTCAGGTGGGCTCTGGGTGTCTGGCTGCCTCCCTCGCCTCTGAGCTCCTCATCAAAAATAGGTGCCTAATGTGGTGCTACAGCTGTCCAGGTGTTTAATGTTTGGAGGTGAAAGAGGAAATGCACTGGCAGATGTGACCTGGAACACCTCCAGGAGGGATGTTGGTCCCTCCGCCCCCCACTCAGAGACCACAAACTCATCCAAATGCCTCTTCCTTCCTCCAACCTTTAGAGGGATGGATTTTCCCCTGCCGAAATTTTAAATAGGTCAGGGAGTAAAGCCGAAGCAAGACCTGCGTCAAAGCAATCACGCCCCAGGAGGAGCTTATAAATATTTATTTTCCTTTGGAGTATTTCATTTTGTCAGGAGAAGAGGAGGGCGCCTGAGTGGGAAAAGAAGACCAGTGGCGCTCCGGCCCCTGCTCCCTTCCATAGGGAAAAACGCCAATGTTTAATTTAAAAGGGCATAAATATAAGAGAAAATGCCTCTTTACTTTCATGTTAGTAGCTGGCTATTAAATTACATCACAAGTGCTACGTGTGGGACCGGGCAAGTGCGCGGTTATTTCTGTCTTCTAGACCGGAGTGCAAGTCTCAGCGTAATTACTTTGGATCCAAGTGTAATTACCAGCTGATCTGCAGGAACATACACAGCAGTGACATCCATTCAAGGCAGCATTAGAGCCTGATGATAACACGGCATCATTAACACAGCTTAGCAGTTCCCTTCGTGGCTACAGGCCATGGTTTTCCTCGGGAAAGGGCCCAGGGTTTGTCGACCGAGGCTGGGGATCTCCTCGGGAGTCACCTGAGATCCTGCCCCCGGCCATCGCGGCTGCGTGTGCAGGACGTGTGAGCAAATCAGTGCAGACAATGGCAGACATGATATCCTAATCAGGGGAAATTAGACTGGAACAGACTTTTTTCCAAGATGTGCCTCACTGTTTCGGTATTTCTGCAACCTGTCTCTTTCTTTCTTTTTTCCCAAAGTATTGAAAGCCACGAGAAGGAGGGTGTTGAGTCCCTCTGTCACTCCCGAGGTCACTACCTTTTTGTTTAGCTTTCTCTCTTTTACTCTGCTTCATTGTGACAGCATCATGCTCAGATTTTGGAATATTTTCTCTTGAGTTCACACCTCATCTGTCTCCTTTCAGAAGACAGCGGGTATAGGGATTTTCTTTTCTTTATTCTTTTATCTTTTTTTTTTTTTTTCCAAGGCTGCAAGCATCACAGTAAACAACCCATTTATTCTGATGGTCTTGAAAGCTTTCTCTACACCTCCAAGAAGGTCAGACAAATGCTTCAGAAAGAGAAAAGGAGAAAAAAAAAAAAAAAAAAAAAAATCCTCCTTTCTTTTGAAAATTGCCTGGTTTGTTACCACACATTCCTAGTGCTGTGGTGCTCCAAAGACAATGCAGTAGACCAGCGCAGGAATGAAGATGCATTACAGAAAAATAAAATGGCTTTATTTTGAAGGTTGGTGTTTTCAGGTATCCTTCTCATAAATGCAAACAAATGAAAAGATGACAAAACACAACTTGACATAATTTCTCCTAAGAAGTAAGAGACCTAAGATTATTCAAATAAGCAAGAAAATATCTCCCAGCTCCTGTGAGTAACAATATATTCGCTCACAACTCAGGGTCAGTGATGGTGAAGTGAGATTGACAGGGTAACTAACCCCTGAAGGAGCTTTTCCATTTTGGGCAGTCCTGCTAAGCCATGCTTGCTGCTTCGAATGAACTCAGTTGCACAGAGATATCTTTTCTTTTCCCCCTGATTTTGCTTATGTGCTGGTTTTATCCAAGCAGCTCCGCAGATGTCAGTGAGACACATTTTGTTTTCAGTTACATCACTGTAAATCACAACTGATCCAGTGAACTCAGAGATACTCACTTTGCAGGGAGATCTGTGACACTTTGAGTTTGGTGCCACGGTATTGTGACAGCTTAAAGCCCCTCCATGAAGAAACAAAGTCAGGCTCAGCACTGTCCTGAAACACATTACAAAGCATGTTTGTTATTGCACAGAAGACAAGCATTTGCCTTGGCTGTGAAAAAGAAACCCAGATCTGTAACAGCTAAGATTTCATCTCTACCGTTTATCCAATGAGCTTCCCAATCCTCTTGCACAGATACCCTGCTGCTAACATAGCAGTCAAGATCAGAGCACTTAATCAATCATTCACTGAGGACAAATATGCGTAATCTAAATTAGAACAAACCGAGGCATATTTTATATGACAGCCGTGCAGATTTTTAAGAAAAAGCACTGGCAAGAAAATTGCCTGAAAACAAAATTGTCTTGTGTTTATGCTTAAAGTGGTAGATTTCCTAAAAGCTTCTGTGGCACTGGGTAGCCTTAAATATACAGGGGCAAATTCTGCTCTCACTGCTTTCACTTCCACATTTTCATCAATGAATGGGGGATTCATTTGGCCCCTCTGGCTCTAAAGCAGAAAGCCTGCTGCAGACCTCAATATGATGTAGAGTCCTTCTTAAAAACCTTTCATATTTTATGATCACTGTCAATTCTCTTATGATCAGTGTTGGTTCAGGCTCTCATGAATCAAAAATCAGCTCGTAGCACGCATCTTAGAGCAACCTATTTGTCTGCAGGTAGCAAAGGGAAGTGGTACTTTGAAGAATAAACCCCTCTGCCTTCAGAACAAAGCACAGGCTGCATGGGAGGCTGCAGCAACTTAGACCTTCTATTCAGGCTCCGCTCTGGGCATGCTGGGTGACCTTGTGTTCTCCCATTTTCCTCTGGGTGAGATATTATTTATCCACGATAATAAAATGCGGGATCTTCAACTACAACTCACGGTTTAATCTATTTTGTCAACTTGCACAAGCTCCCTTGGAAAAAAACAAAAAAATCAGAGGTAATAAAAGGAGTAAAAAATGAAGCCTCTTTAACTGAAGCCATACAACTTTCATCCTAGGTCAAACCCATGTTGCCCTGACTCTCCCAGAGAGGAACATCCCAGAGATGGCCTTTGAGAGTAAAAACAGCTCCCACATAGTCCACAGTGCCCATCAGGCTTGGAGACCCTTCAGCTTTGGGTACAAACCCAACAAGCAGCAGGAAGGTTTGAGCCCAGGCAAGCCACTAACAGGGCAGGCAGCACTGACTCCTGAAAGAAGGAATTCTGAGAAAACACTGGAAGTATCTGTGCAAACATCCCTTTCCCACATCCCTCTACATGTCGGGCTCTAAAGAGTTGCTCTATCTTAGTCCTGCCTCTGCTTCTCTCCAGAATGAGAAAATTCTCCCACAGAATTTCACACATCACGAACCCACCACCCCCCCCGGGGTCTGGATTTCAGTTTGTTGACACACCTTGGGACTTTTAAACATGCATTTCAGCCCCTTCATGAAAGCGGCTCTGATCCAGAGTGCAGCGGAGCTCATTTCCTCTCCTCCGGCTTAGTTTTAGAGGGACCTGTGAGGTTTTCCAGGGACAACTGTCGATTTTTTCTCCTAAGCAGCTTGTTGAGGTGAGGCATCCGCCATCAGGGCTGCTGGCATGGGCAGGTTTGATCAAAGTTGTTAGGGAGATGTTGGTAGAATCAACGACTTGATATTGCCAGTAAAGGCAATGGTGAATACCCCAGAAATGTCAGCAAAAAGTAAAGTCAGGGCAATAGCGAGGACTTTGGAAAACTTTATCTTGGGTGTCCAAGCAGGAATTTGTATGCCTACTTGCTTATTTTTGAAGCCAGAGGTCATATATGGACTTTGCTAGGATCTCTATGGAGGAGGAATTAGTCTCAGCCTCAAAGATCAGAGCTGAACGTGAAGCTTCTTTATGCTCCAGGACAAAACAGAGCCTTCATTTTGGACCAAGTCCACCTCTGTTGAGAGAAGCCCCTGCTTCTCAGAAAGGGACAGTTAACCCCAAAGTGCAGACACCTTCCTGTTAGCACAGCCACCCTCTGTGAAGTGCCAAAATCCTGTCTCAGATTGTCTCCAATAAACGAAAGAACCTCTGCCCCTTCCCATCCAAACCCAGATATGTTTTCAAGTGCTGACTTCTTCATTGTTTGCATCCGTTTCGGGCTGCCAGCTCCTGACAGCTCCAATCAAACATCTGCCCAAACCTGGATGGCCCAAGCAACTGGCACGGCTGAGTCACGATTTGGAGCAGTTGGAGTGATATGGTTGACATCACTTCTCCGATTCACCAGCAATATTATTTGGAAGATTTATTAGGTACCACTAGTACTGTGAGTCCAAACTGACACCATCTCGTTGGAAAAAAAAAATCCCCACTTCCTTGTCAACATTGGGGCTTTGCCTTTTTCATCTCCCTCAGTTTTGTGGAGCATTTATACAGGCTGGACACAATTACCCGAAGCACAGAGAAAAAAAAGGCTCTGCAGGTACCAGAGACCTGGGAGCGGGGCTCCCACTTTTCATCACCCATACAGTTTCCAAGAAACACTTTGAATTACATTTTGAACTTGGATGCTTAGTTGATTCCCCCACTGACCCCTGCTAAAGTGCGTCGAGGTGTGGCCTGGCCGATTTTTTTAACTTTTTAAATTTTTTCGAACTTTTTTGGTTTTAACTTCTCATGTTTTGATTCAGTCACTTGACTGGGAGGCTGCTGTGTGAAGGTGCACAAGAGTGGACTGGAGCATCTAAATGGAGGCCCCCAAACATGAGCATTTTCCCCTTAACCTTCCAGCACCATTGGGAATAATAATTCCTCGCAGGGCGGTTGCACAGCTTGATTCATTAAGGCTTATGAAGTGCTTTTAGCTCTGGCACTGGAAGGCTCTGTGCAAGTTATTTTGGACTGCTCAGGTGTTAGGAGAAGAGGCACTGCAGAAAGAATACAAATAAATCAAGAGAAACTGCCCCTTCCCTCCATCCAGCCCCTGCCCCCCACTGTTCTCCATCACTGTTGGTGTCAAACAGTTAATTTACAAGCCCAGCACTTTACAAAGCCCCCAGAGCACCAATTGTCCCTTTCTCATGCAACATCAGCTCCTCCAAACAGCCAGCTGAGTCTCCGGGGGTCAGCCTGCCTCTGCCCTTCCCAAGGCAACTTCAGTCCCTGTCCAAAACCGCCTGGGTACTTATTTTGGAACAAGTCAGATCCAACATCACCCCCTTGCAGCAGGATGCAGTGGAATAAGCCCGGGGTTCTGAAATGTGCCATGTGCCTGGCCCGGGAGGCAATATTCAGTTGGGGAAGGTGACCCAGATATCCCACCCAACACACCACCCGTGAGGGCATCATCCCCACACGCAGGAGCAGGGAGCGCTCAGCCTGGCAGGACAAACCAGGAGAGCGATAGGTAAAGGAACGAGCTCGCGGCTGGGGAAGGTAAAAGGCGGTGGATCTTTCACATGTTTTTTTTTTTTCCCCTCCCTCGCTCCATCTCCCTCCCCTCCTCCAGTCTGTTGCACAGGAGCTGTCGGCCATGCTGTTCCAGTTCAGGGGCTCCTGCAACAGAAAAGATCAGCTGTTGGAGAACCCATGGAAGGCCCTGGGGGAGAGCCATGGCCGCAAGGTAATCAGCAGGCAAAGTTATTACCATTATGCTGCTAATTAATTCCCAGCTCATTACGTTTCCTGTGGCTAATTTGTACTCGCCGCTGATTTGATTAAACTCATCTCTATGCTAATAAATGTGTTTTCCATTTGTTTTAGCGACTGTAGGAAGAGAGCCCGGTATTTACATATTTTGACGTTTATCAAATAAAACGCGGCGCCTGAATTAATTCTGCTCTGATTTATAAGTGGAGGGGGGGGAGGAAGGGGAGAAAGGGGATGCTGAGGGTCAGGCGTGCATCGCGTGTGCGTGGCCGTGTTTGGTGGCAGGGGCTGCGCCGACGGGAGATGCTCCCGGGCATTCCATCCTCACCTGCCCCATCCTGCCCAGGGATGGCTCCTGCAACGTGGCCGCCGCCTCCTTGGCTGCTCCCCTTCCATTTATTTCCCCTTCCCAACTAAGTTTTGAGACGCGGGGCTTCGATTTGTAGGTACATCGCACGGTTCACCGACACCTCGTCAGGTGGATTTTTCTTTGTCTCTCAGAAATTGCTCTAAATGAAGATTAGATTTACACTGCAGCACCTCATTATAAGCAGTGACTGTGTTTCCCAGTTCCGTTTGTCAGGATTCGCTACAGTGATACCACAGGGCTTGAATTCCTAATGAGACGGGGAGGAACAGACACCTTGCCATGCACGCAGATACATTTTAGGGACAGAAGGTAGATAGATGTAAGGTAGGTTAGAGAGGTACCTTTTACCTCTCTACCCCTGGCAAATGGCAGGGCAGAAAGCTCTGTCTGGCCCTCGAGCATCTGCCTTTTAAACCCAAGACTAACTCTTCAGGGCAGATCTTCAGCAAGTGAAACTCCATCCAAAACAGTCCTGTTTTCCTGCAATTAACTGCTGCAGTATCAGTCTCCTCTTCATTTGGGGAAATCCTAACAGAAAAAGTGATCTGAGAGTGTAAGTCAGTGGGATTTGTGCTTTTCATCACTAAGAGCTTGTGAAATCCAGCCTTTCCTTTTCCTAGGATAACTGGTCATTGTCACCAAGCACATCCCGTATCTCTTCATGTGTGTTCACGTGTGCCATATGCAGTTGATTCACACAAGCCAGACCCTCGCAGGCAGCATGGCTTGGGGAGGGCTGGGATGGGGGCAAGGCAGGGAAATGCTCCTCTCCTGGAGCTGGAAAAGGCACACCGGCTCAGCAGGGATGCCTGGGAGCTCAGGACACGTCTGACACCTCCCAGTCCTGCTCCCTGGTTTTGTCTGGAAGTTTGGCTCAACCCGAGAGGATTTCTTTTCCCTCTGCATGCTCATTTTGGGCTGTGTTTTCTGGTTTCTCTCCCAGGTGCTTCATGCTTGCAGTCACACCAGTGGCCCCGGGGCAGCCCGCAGTTTTCATTCACACTCCCAGTAAGTTTCTCAGCAAAGAGGGGCCCCAGCGATGCCACTTCTCACTCTGGCAGTGAGACACCTTCCACTGCCGCTGCTTCACCCCAGGCAATCTGAAACAGCTTCGTTGCTTAAGTAACAATTAACAGCCCTGTCTTTTGGGAGTGCTTCTGGTGTGCAGTGCATCCCCTGCTCTGGAGCCTGCGTGTTCCTGACGTGATTCCCAAACCGTGGGCATCCCCTGGCTCCTGCCCACCCCTCATCCTTCTGTGTGGAAGGGTTGTGGTGGGCTGCACCGTGCTGCCAGCCCACCCCAGACTCGGCCACAGCCTTGCTGATGTTTTCTCTCCTCTTGCCTTTGCTCTGAGGCTGCACAGCCGCACCTGGATGCAGGGGATGAAAGTGTCCCTATGGCAATGCAGCACAGGTCCCCCCGCAGGGCCGGTCCAGCTGTGCTGCCAGGGCATGGCAGGAAGTCCCTGGGCTGTCTTTAAAATCAGGTCCTCAGAACGGAGCTGGAGAAGCCCTGTCTGGCCTGACACTGTGCTCAGCTCCAGGTGATGGGGCGGTGCCTGACCCTGAGCACCACCTCGGCTGCACACCCAGAGCCCTCGTGCTGCAGCATTGCTTCAGTAGCACTAGAACAACCAGCTAAGCCGTGCAGTGGTGGATTGCTGGACTTTTCTCTTCCTATAGAACCTTTCAAGCCTTTGCAAAAGCGGGAAGTGTTACCGACAAAAAACCCGCCTTGTTTCGCATTAGCAGTCTTTGCTTTCTCTGGCGAAGGTGGGACAATGGCCACACGCTGCATGGTATCAGTGTCACAAAGAACAGAACCAAAAGGCTTCAGCTCAGGACAAATAAAAGTAACATTGATTCCTTTTTTATTTTTCCTCTTTTTTTTTTTTTTNTTTTTTCCCAGCTGGTATCAATACATTAAACAACCACGCTGGAAAAGTGAAATTGATTCAAGGCCTTCAGTGCTCCCTGCCAAAAAAGCCTCCTGCAAGGATCTATTCTGTATTGAATTACAGTCTGGAAAAGTTCAATAGGTTATTGTACAAACAGAGAGCAAAAGCCCGTCAACAATGGAGCCAAAGTGATTGTGCAGCTCCTTTGTGCTTGCCAGCCCCGTGCCCCTCGCGAGCTCGGATGTTAAATCAGTTTAATTAAAATGGTGGGCTTCAAATGCCTCACATTTTTTTAATGCATCTCCCTGTGTAAAGACATGTAGGCTGAGGTTTAAAGCCGCCTGCCTGCACTGACAGCCCCTCCATCACTTTCTTGGGCCCTGAATCACAGCGGATTTTTTACAGCTGCTGAGCACTTTGGGCAGGTGCTGGGTCTGAGCAGCACTAGCAGCCTCAGCCCATCCAGAGCAGCTCCATGCTCCCTGCAGCCTGTCCTGCCAGCAGAGGCAGCCCTAGGGTTCATCTCCTCTCCCTTTAGCAGAAGGTGGTGGTGATACCTCTGAGCTGGAGCCGTGCGTTGGGTGAGCCCCTCTGGTTACCCCTTGGCCAGCCCCTGTCCTTGCGGGCTGGACTCGTGCTTTGTGCTCTATAAATGTACAGGACTTGGCTGTGGGACCCTCCAGCTCCAGTGTCCTCCCTGGAGGGACTGGGTGCCCCCCAGGAAGCAGAGGGGTGAGGTCCCTGATGCTGCAGCAGGTTTGTCATGGGTCTCACTGCAGGGTGTCCTCCAAGCAGGCGGGAGACACTCCTGAGCTACATCAGGGTTTCCAAATCCCCCTCTCCATCTCTAATTAAGATTCAAATTGAGTATAGAAATCATGTGTAAGTAAGATGCTAATTATTAAAGTCATTGATCTCCCAGACAATAAAGCAGCCTCGCTTTTCTGGCCTTCCCATGTTTTGAGGCAGCTCTGAGTCCTCACAGTCATAAATGTCTGGGATATCTGGAATCCACACTGGAGAAGTGTGTAAATGATTGATTTTGTGGGGAGGTAAAGCCTCCATCTTGCTCTCAACAAAACCTCTTTACCCCAGCCCCAGCCCCAGCCCCCGCTGACCCCAGCCACAGGTCTGGCTCTCTTGATAGCTCTTCTCCCTGTAATGACATATATTAAACTTTGGTCCCCCACCTCACTGGACATCTGGTGATGCTGCACCAGTGCATTTATTTTCTCACTGGAGTAAGCAGGATTTACTACTCGGTGCATTTACTGGCTTCATATGCTTTTTTCTTTGCTCCAGCTTGGGGCCATCCAGGAGGAGGGGGACAGTGTTTTCCAGGGGTGCAAGGCATTTGGGGTGTGGGGTTCCAGGAGCACCTATAGACAATAACTTGCACAGCTGTGCATTCACACACTCAGCACAGCTATTTATGGAGACACACAGCTGTCTCTGAACTCGCAGAGCCCATGCCTGGCACTCCAACACCCAGGGCTGTGGCCCTCCATCATCCAGCCCCTGTGCCCCCAAGGCTGGGTGCAGCTCCATGGGCTGCAGACATGGTTATCCTGGGCTGGCAGGCAGATGGCAGCCAGCTCAGAGCTCCTGCTCTGACTGGACATCCCACAGTCCTTCTCCTCTGGCCATAAAAATAGCACCAGGAGCGGAGAGTGTGTTTGGAGAGACCAGGGCTCAGCTGGTGTCCTTGCCATGATATCTGTCCATCCCCTCCGCTCCATGGCTGTCCCCTCTGTCACAGTGAAGGAAGGCAGCAGAGCTGGCTGGCTGCAGCAGCAGGGTTGAGCTGGTTTGTTCATGAGCCACGTAGCAAACCCACTGGGCAGGATGCATCAAATATATTTCCCTTGTCCCCAAAGAGGACAACCTTGACAGCTGAATATCCTACCTAGGAGTCATGGGGCTTGGGGACAGGGTGCTCTTAGTTTGAAAAAACACATGAAAGAATGGCTGGAAAATTACAGGGGGGGAGAAATTACAGGGGGAGAGAATTACATGGAAAGCAGAGCACAACCAGTGTGGGGCCAGGCTGGAAGGTGGGGGCGAAGCTGCACCATGGGAGGATGAAGGTGGCTGGTGCTTTAGTGGCTGCAGCAACGGCAGACTCACGGGAAAGAAAAGGCTTGGGCTGCAGAAGAGGGGGATGCTAGCCTGGAAACACAGAGTGCAGTACCACACTGCACCAAAACGCTGGAATTAACATCAAAGCAATCCTGGAGCAAACGAGATTACGGCATGCATGTTAATGAGGCAGCAGCGCTAATCAGCCAGGATGCCTCGCTGGGAGGGCTGCAGTGCCAACTTGTGATTTTTGTTGTCAGGCTGGACCCAGTTTCCATTTGGAGTGAAGATTTTGTTTGGTTTTAAAAGCATCAGTATTTTTGTGGTGTTTCGGGCAATCTCAGATTTGATTTGATTTCTTCAAGTAGATGTCTGGCCCTCCAGGGTACAGAGAAGAACTTGGAAATGGGATTGAAGTGGTCCCCTGGGCCAAACTGAGAACCAGTCCAAAGCCAAGGAGCAGATGAAAGTTGCCCAAAATGTATTTTACTCTGTTTTAAGACGTCATTATTCTTAAGCCAGTCTCACCGGTTTGCAGAGCTGAGTGCACGGCTTTGCACATGAAAGGCAGTGCATTTGTGTGCCAAGGTTTCCTAAGGAATATGAAGCCACTCAAGATGTGAGGGGTTCAGCTCTGCTCACACTTGCAGCAGGTTTTTTCCCAGTGCCACAGTGCTGGTGTCACAGTTATACTTCTCCACTGAGCTCCAAAACTGGAGCTTTCTAAAGTCAAGGACCCTCAAAAAAGCACTTGGTTGGGAGATGGGTAGCTTCAGGCAAAAAGCTGTAAAAGGGGCAGCCCCTCCCCAGGGAGGTTTAGCTGGGCTGGGGAAAAGGATGGAAGGAAGGTAAGGGTAAGAAGGGAATCATGGAGAAGGAAGGAATTGAGATAAGGAGAGGCAGATAAGCTGCTCACAAGAATTAAAAGGGCAGGACCCACAGCAGAGGACAGGCTGTGGTGAGCCCTATCTCTGCCTGAAACCTGGGGTGCTCCCAGAGTCCAGGGAACAGATTCATCTTGGTCAGAGAGGCTTTCAAGCAGGGTCAGGAAAATGGAAACCTTTCTGGGGCTTTTCATCTGTCTCTGTAGCAAAATGACCCCTTGGGAGACGGAGGGAGGTGGTGAAACAGCCACACCATGGTATGGGAATGCTGCAGCATGTGCTGTGAGGGTTCAAACCACTCCAGGGATCAGCCCAAGTCTTTTTAAGGTCCCTCTTGAGCCCTTTTTATGGAGAATGCCTTTCTGATAAACTCGTTCTGCAAGGAAACTAGACTTGTTTTGATCTGTTTTTCAAACAGCCTTTTTTCTTGATTGGAGAAATTGGCTTAAATGAGTCTCTCTCCTCTTTCCTAAGCAAGGCTGCAATTCGTTTCTGCTTCCTTCTCCTTTCACCAATAATCTCATTTGCTGAAATTGTGAATAAAACAGAATTCGAGACATTTGAGTGATTACAGAGCAGAACAACATGTTTTATGCCTGGGTTTGCCAGGCAAATATGTCTCTTCTGCAGGTGGCTCTGGGCAAGGTGCAACAGTGGCTGCCAGGAGAGCTGATACTCAGTTCCCAGCTCTTGTCCAGCTCTGAAAAAACATCTTCTCTCTTTTTGTTTCGCGGAGAGCAGTGATGTGGCTCAGCCCATGGAAACATTTCCTGCCTTACTGCAGAGGAGCTGCAGATACCAAGTGCACAGATCTGAGCAGAGCCGTGGAGGAATGGGGGAGTAACCAGACAGGCCTGAGAAGGTGCAGATGTACTTCCCTTCTGCCACAGATTTCCATGGCTGGGAAAAGAAGCTGTTCAGCAGCGCTTTCCATGCCAGGGAAATCATTAACAAATTAATCATTTACTAATTAAACTGCATGATACCCGTGTAAAGGGAGTGTGATTATCCTCTTTCGTAAGTCAGGAAACCAAGCAGCGTTCCTGATTTTAGACCAAATTTGCCCCTCTTACAACCCCACGGTTCTGCTCGGTGACCAAAGAAGGATCTTTAGAGCACCCAGCTCTGCTCACCAGTGAGAGAAACCACCCTGATGTGCACCATGTCAGGCACCACTGCTGCCTGATGGCTGTTCCCAGGCTCCTGCTGGAAAGTGCTGGAGGCTTCGCTTTGGTTTTTTTTTGCATGACCTTTCTGTATGTAGTGGATGCTGGAGGGTTGGAAGACCCAGGCGAGGAGGTGTGGCTGCATCCTTGCTGGGCATCCCAAAGGCTTGCTGGGTGCACTCACACCCTGCACCAACCCTCCAGACGAGCCTCAGTCTGCAAAAATAATCCAGAGTCAGGAGAAGTGAGGATAATGAGACCCAAAGTCTGATCTTCTTTTCACTCCTCTGATTTTATTTGGATCACGTACATGAAATTAAACCCCTGCTTTATCCCAAATAACAGCCTCTGGCAACAGGCTTCATCTGCAGCGTATGAGAATAAATTTATTTAAGAAGAGATAAGGAGTGAAATTGGGAAGGCAGAGCAGTGGCAGTTCTGTTCATGAAGCCCATTGAACCACCTTCCACTGACTTGGAGTCAAGTCTCTGGGATGCAGTGAAAGAAAATTTATAGTGAAAATGCCAGATTATTGCATTGCAGGAATGTTTGTCCTTGCTAAGACCTCTCATTCAATCCCTACCAAAGGGCCTTCCACTGAGGTGTTCAGATACAGCAGAAACTCCCCAGAAATAAAGCCAAAATTTTCCTCCTTCCTTTGCTGTTGATTTTAAGACTGAAATTTGCAGTTTGAAAACAGACACGATCCCGAGGAGTCCAGCTCACAATGCTGACACAGCGCCGCAGCCCGAGCCCCCTGCACCTCCATGGGGTTGTCACAGGTATTTACTTTTGCTAAGTGCAGCTCATTATTATTGCCTCCTCTGGAGCTGTAGAGCGACGAAAACTAATTCCCCACGGCCTTGCCCAATAACTTTTGGAACAATGTATTTCCCAGTTTTCTTTACTTTGTGTTCTGGTTTCAAGCGCTCAACCAAGTGCGGGTGTCACACGGAGAAGTGGCCCTGCCTGCAGCAGAGAGAAAAGCCTGCTGGACTTTGCTGGGCGGTTGTTTGCTTTGTGTTGTATACACAGAACAAAAATTAATTCAGGAGCAGCCAGACAAAAAAAAACAAAAAAAAAAAAGAAAAAAAAAAAACAACCCATTGAGATTAGGAGCACAGAGATATAATGGTCTGGAAACCAAAGCTTTGCTGACTCCAGGAGAGTAAGCAACATCTAAGACAGCTCATTTCCCCCTCATAACTCAGTACAAATAAAGGGAAGAAGGTGGATGGAAATGGAGTAAATTATTTTGCCGCCTAAAGCGACAGATGAGCAAAAAAAAAAACTGGACTGGCTTCTCCAGGCTTTCGACACTTTTGCATGCCTTAAAAGATACCACATTCAGCCACCTGCTATTGAACTTCATGGTGGCTGTTCGCCCAAAGGTTGCAACAACCAGGCAGCCCAGTATGTTTTCCCAGCTTGATTTCCTCAGCAGGATTTTGTAGGGATAAGGTGGCACAGGGGTGATGTCAGAGAGCCTTCTCACACATTCACAGCTCCTGGGAAAATGAGGAAGCTTTTATCCGTCGGGCACAGCAGCAGAACACAGTTTGAGTTGCTCATTAGGGATCAGATTCAGCTGTTGCTCCTTTCGGAGGCTCCTGCCTGCTGCCCAGTGCCTGTGCACACCCAAGTAAAGCCCCATTTTTCTAAGTCATAGCACATCTCTAATTCAAACACAAAGTGAAAGGATGCTGGAAAGCCACTGGCCTTTATGGTTTATTAAGCATCTTGTGCAGGCCTAATTTTAGACCTCGGGTTTTTCTAGACTTGACCCTTTCACCCTGGTGTTGCACCTCACAAAGCCCACCAAGCCTCTACCTCTCCTGCAAAGAGACGGAAGAATTATGGGGGAAATCCCACCTTCGTTACTGAAAGATTCCATGATTCTGTTTTGTTTTTTTTTTAAAAAAAAGAATAAGAGTCATATTTATAAACAGCTCTTTATTAAACCATCCAAACATATCATCTGCACTGGAGGATGTAAGGGCTGACACCAGACAAAACCATCAGATTGCTCTGAGAAAATGCACTGGCTTGTCTTGACAATTTAGGACTCTGTGGAATACCCTGTTCATATTTGCTGTTGATTTTAAGACTGAAATTTGCAGTATGAAAACAGACATGTCCAAGAAAGCATTGCTCAGCTTAAACTTAAAAGGACAGAGATGCAAGATTACAGCAGAGAGATGCAGCTCCTGGCTCCCAGCCCTTTTTTAGGAACCAGCTTTCACTTTGCCTTGGGCTTTTGGTCTATCAGCATCTAATGAAAGATGACAGTGCAGGCTCCCTTAGGGGCTAACGTGGGCAATTTCAGTTCTGGCATTTTAATTTATCTGTAACCAGCAGTTTTCAAAAGGGTAGAGCTAAAAAAGAACTTGGCTTGGTCACACACACACACAGACAAAAAGGGGGGAGTTGTGACATGAAATGCATGAGGAGGTTTGCTTGGATTTAACTCCTTGGGCTCCTGCGACACGACACTGGAGCCTGGAGCGATGGCTGCATCTCTTGGCATGATGGCTGGACAGTGTTAACCCTATGCAGCTGGTTTCTCTTTAGGTGAAGGGGATTCCTCCATGGTTTATGGCTGTTGGTTTTAGTGCCGGGCACATCTACAATATTCCTGACAGTTAAGGTCTCGACTTTTCTCATTTATTAATCCCCAAAGTTGCATTCAGACACTGTAATGGCAGGAGGTTAGCTTAGGATCAGTAGCAGCCATAAATCCAGAATTAAAGGCTGTGGGTTCATCTCCAAGTCGCCCCGTGGTGCCTGGGTGCTGCGGGGGGTCAGAGCCTGCTGTGGGCAAACATGAGCACTCACATACTCACCACACTTGTGCAGCTGCCCCTGCCCACGCCCCAGGGAGAGAGGAGCAGCTCAGTCCTTACTCTGGACTTCCCATGGCATTTTTCTAGCTGTGTTTCCTGAGATCCCACGTGCCTGGGTGTGCAGAACTGAGAGTTATCATGGCAAGCTCGGTGCTGACGCAGCCGGGGCTGCAGAGCCGCTGCCGAGTGCGCCTGGCACCAGCTCACATCCGAACCTCATCCCCAGCTTTTGACTCCAGTTACTTGTTCCCTTGCCTTGTTCCATCACACCCTCCAGGCACCTGGTGAACCTCTGGGCACCCAGTACCGTCAGTGAGCTCCTGAAGGATGGATCCAACCCAGCCCTTGCCTGCACTGTGTGTTGGGGTTGCAAAAAAAAGTTCATTAGGGATCGAATGGGTTAAAGCTTTGAACATTTATTTATTTAATTACTTATTTTACTTCTTTCCAGGGAAGAATTTCACTTGATTTTTTTTTTTTTTTTTCCCCTCTCCCTGCTGCCTCCAGAGGACCAGGCAATTCCAAGCACAACTCTAGCAGATGGTTTTGGTGATGGAAAGCACAAGGGGACCGCTCCCAGGAGCTGCTCAGGCAGTTAAGTCAAAAATGAACTGATGCATGTAGCAAGCCACGGCCCTGGCCCAGCCGACTCCAGACACTCACCTCTGTACAGGCAGCCTGTGCTGCCCCCGTTTATACACCCAACTTTTCTCTGCCTCTAATCAGAAAATCTTCTGGAAGGGGAGACTGGCCCTTTCCTGAGCCTCCTGAGCCAGTTTGTGTCAGAGAAAACAGCGTGTGAACCTCAGTTCAGCCTTACCTCTGCTGACCTTGCCCACCACAGCATTGCCCTGACACCTCACCCTGATGCAAACCTGACCGTGCTGGACACCAGGAGATTATTTACTTTTTTTTAATGTTTACACATTGTAATGTAAAACCTTCACCTTTTGTCCATGGCAAATATTGCTAAAGTTGTGAAGTAAGAAAAGCAAATCCATATTTTGTCAATATTAGCCCGATAAACAAAATTTGAGAATTAAATGCATTCTGTGCTTAGCAAATGAAAATTAATTTCTGATACGTGACAACTGACTTTCTTAACAACATTTCCCTTGCTTTAGTGAAGTAATCTAGAGGTATATTAGGAAATACAAACATTTTTCAGAAGAACTATACATAATTTATAGAGAAGCAGATCTGAATTACCTATAGCATTGCCCTGAGCTTTCCTACAGTCCATAGGTCTGGATCTCAGCTGTGCACATGGATTTGCTCCCTCTCTCTGATTAAAACCTCTCCCAGAAACAGTTAAACACAAGAAACCAGAAATGATCCATAAATTAGGTCTGGCTGTAGGTTCAAAATCATAAGTTATGGCCTATTGACCTCATACTCTGAGGGGAAATCAGAAGCATTTTTCTAAAGAGCCACCACTGGAGGAAGGGAGGTTTAATATATGGCACAGCAGAGCCCTGCTGCAAATAAATACAGCACTGCATAATTGCAGGGAAGATCAATAAATAGCACGGTGGTTGAAATAAAGATATGCACACTGAGGGTTCGGGTTTATACGTGGGAATGGTTGCTTCCCCAGAAGCGGAGGAAGATTTTTTTCCCTGCATTTAAGCCCCTAAATACGACAAAGGCAATGGCTCCTCCACTGCCCCTTCTGCAAGGAGCAAGTTTCAGCTATTGTCTTCCTCGGAGCAGCTATCTGGGGTCGTCGTTATTAGCATAATTAATAAGTGCAGTTTGCTCACTTGAAAAATCCCGGCGACATTTGCCGCTCAGGCGTCGTGTCAGCGCAAGACACAAAAAATCGCTGTGACAACTGTTTTGCAAGTTCAGGTTTTATTGACGAGCACCACGAAGAGATGAAGCCCAGAGCAAGTCCCTTTTCACTTTAATATTTAAACCTCTTTTAAGAGGACATCAATATTAACTCCCGTAATTGATGCTGACAGGTGACTGTCTGACCATAAAAAAGACAAGCAATAGAATTTAAAAAAAAAAAAAAATCTGGTAATAACAACTGGTCAGTGCAGTGAAGGACAGTGGGATGAGGGATCCAGGTCTCCTGCATTCCTGATCTGTCAAAGTGGACCTGGTGATGCACCCAGGAGTGGATGGGACCCTTTGGCCTCAGCTGATTTCGTTCCCCCAGGTAAATCCCTGAATCTCCTGGATGAGAATCCCATCCCTGCTCAGCCTCAAAACCAACCAGTGCTTTTAATAAATAAATACCAATTGTAGCTAGTTAACCTCAGGATTTCCAGCATTAAAGAGATTTCCCACAGGAACCAGAGAGCACTGGAGGAATGGATAAATGCAAAGTTCATGGGAAAGAGCACAGGGCCCTTTGCAAATCCCAACGTGAGGAGAAAATACCCAGCGAGTGACTGAGAGACAGGCTCCAAAAACACTGATTTATTGGACAGAGCTTTCTGATTTTCATTGATCCTGTTCTGAGAAATGGCTGCATTGTTTCTGTTTAAATCCGGGCTAAAAGTAGTCAAAATTGGGAACAATGTGAAACCAAGTTTTAATGTAAAGAGTTACATGACCTGAGTATGGTTATTATTGTTGCTCCATCTGTAATCCAACCAGAAGGAATTGTTATCCAGATCCTCTCCATTTAAATAAATGGAGATATAAAGTTTTGCTGCATTTGAGTTCTATGCAGAATATGTCATAAAACCAAAACTAGAGCAATAATGTGGTTATTAAAGCTGATAAAAGTATTTTGAATTGTGACTTTTTTTTTTTAACTTTTTGAAATTGAAGGCAGGGAAACAGCTAAAATGTCTTGTACACCTTGAAAACAGAACAGCGTTTGCTACAGGGGAAAATGTTTCATGAATAGAAAATTGGGATATCTAAAAGGGGAGGTTTAATGGAAAAATTATTGGTGACAATGCTTCACTTTTTCTCCCAAGCAGTTGAATGGCTGCACAGATAGAAATCTTTCTCAGTAAACCCAAGGCATTCCAGTTAAGCCATTTTAGGTGCTTCCACTCTTACTGTCATCCTTGAACAAAAACCAGCAAAATTCCTTTTCAGCACTCCTCTCCCAGCAAACAGCTCCTGCTCCGTAGGTTCTTAACCAGGATGTCCCATCCAGTCCTTTTATTTATATCCTATGTGTTTTTCCTCTGTGCTTTGGGGTTCTCCAGGCAGTTTCTCCTCCCTGCAGAGGAAGATGCACTACAGAAGAACTGGGATTAAAGAGACAATAAAATGTCCTAACCGCTGCCGTGCGGCAGGGAGCGAGATACAGATTTAGTGCTAACAACAGAAAACAGGAGAGCTTTGTAGCAATTAAAGCTGAGCAAAACCCACCAAATGCTGGAGAAAATAAAGGGGGTGTGGGGGGGAAATCATTGTGGTATTATGAGTCTCAAAAAAAAAAAATCAATATTCTTATTATTCCCTGTAACAGTCTCACAAGGAGGGAAGAGCCCAAGACTCTAACTGCCTGCAAAATAAAAGATTAGCAGTTAGATCCTTATCAAAAATGGCACTGGGAAGCCTTTGTTTAAAAGGTCTACTTGACTGATTACCACTGTTAGGACTTGAAACTGCTAATATTTACATATATATATATATATATATACACACTGTTAGTATTTAAAAGAAAGATGACCACTGCCATGAGCTAGCTGGCAGCAAATGAGTGTGCTTTAAATAATCCTATTAGTTTCAACAACAAACAATACTAAGTTAAAACTGTATTTGTGTGCACGTGTACGTGTGTCTGTATGCACACACGTGTGCACAGGATTCATGCAAGGGAAAAAGGCTGATGGTGAAAATTTGGTGATAAATGCATCAGCTTCCTCTTAGAGCTTTTCTTTTCCATCCTGGCATCACAAATAAAATATCCTGTGTACTGTACGCTGCTGCTCTGTACAGTAATGCCGTTGTTGCCACTATGGCTCTTATTTAAGCATCTGACTACAGTAATTGTTTTATACATTAACTCTACTCCCTGATGGTTGCTCTATTATCTTCTTTTCCAAAATGGTGCTTGCAGATATTAGCAGTTTGATTACTCGTTTTATTAACAATTTCAACACTGTGTCAGGGTTGATTGGGGAAGCAGGGTGGTACTGTGGACAACGTGGATGTGACGGCGGGGTTGAGTTTCTGTGATGCTTTGGTACTTCACAGCAGCTCTGAAGCCTCGAGGAG
This sequence comes from Oxyruncus cristatus, assembly GCA_013399855.1. Classification (NCBI taxonomy): domain Eukaryota; kingdom Metazoa; phylum Chordata; class Aves; order Passeriformes; family Cotingidae; genus Oxyruncus; species Oxyruncus cristatus. Next base: position 751,809 of record VXAY01000995.1, read on the forward strand.
ACTCAGTTTTGGTCCAAGTTGCAGGTTGACAATCCATATGATGGAGACACTTGGCTGCAGAGAAGCATTTGCATTCAGCTGCCATCAGGTCCAAAGCTGGGCAAAAGTGATTTGAGAAAAACAGGTGTGGAAATGATGGATTAGCAAGGGGAGAGGGATGCACCAAATCGCTGCAAGGCAACGACACGGCTCTTGCACGCACTGTGTGTGTGTGTGTGTGTGTGTGTGCACATCTCTGGGAGGCAGATGAGGAGGGCAGGACCAAATCTTATGTGTCTTTTCACTAATGCCTTTTAAACATGAGCCATTTCCAGTGGGAAATGGAAGGGATCAGGCCCTGGAAGTGGCAGGAGAGGTTTCTGCAGCGCAAAGCATTCCCTTGCCTTTGCTCATGCGTCACTTCTGTCACCAAAAGGAAAACCAGAGGCTGACGCCAGTTATTAAATATCTTCATTATAAGGGCATTCCTTCCAGCTGACTTTCAATTTCGTTGTATCTAGAGGCCCTGTGTTAATAACTGCTTGCTAAGGACAAGTGTTCTTAAAAAACACCGGCTACTGAAATCCTTATAAATAATATGCAGCTTCCTGCTCCTGATTGATAGATATATTGTACAGCCGAGCCACCATAAAGGCAATAAATACATGTACTGTTATGGGTCATGAGTCTCAAAATTAAATCGAATGCAGAAATTGAGTCTTGACAGAATCTGAAGGGATAATGTCTTAGCTTCTCCAATTACGCAGTTCAACATTTGGATAAATCATATGAAAGTAAGTATTTAGCCCCATTTTTCATAATCACTATTAATGAGAACAAAATGGAAGCTGAGGGCAGAGGGAGAGAGTTCTGACAAGATAAATAGCATATGGGGTGTGTTGTCAGCGACAGAAAATCAAGGCTGTTTAAACCCCCTAAACAGCAGGAAGGAAAAATACAGTAAAAAGAAAAAAAGGAGGAAGAATAGTGGTCATGTGTTCTTATCAGCGACAGTCTCTGTGTCAGGGCTTTTGAGATCTGCCTCCCAAACAACACTTAGGGCACAGAAGTATCACCTAGAGCTCCCCAGGAGGGTGTGAATGACTGATATCCAGAGCACACAATTTAAATATCACCTATTTGCACTCTGTAAGCAGCACTAGAAATATTGTTAGAAAAAACCCTTCATTTAAAAAAACCATGGATTTCCCCCCCCAGACTGGTCCCTGTGGGTCTGGGGCAGGTGGCTGCATACACCTTCAGTGTCCACCTCTTTGTGTCAGGGCAATAAAACCAGAAGAAATAGCTTCACTTGCACAGGGTTTTCTCCCGCTCTCATGCCAGGACACGCACAGGGTGTTCAGGGCTCAAAGCAAGGAGGGGAAGGTATAAATTCCGTAGTCATTTTCTGTCATCTTCTCTGTCTTTCCTGCTTTTCAAGTTGAAATCACTTTAAGCATCTGCGGCAGAATTATTCTTAGAGAGTCTCTCATGAAATTAGATGTCTCTGAATTGAATTCATTTCCACTCCATTTTGTCAGCTGCTAACGCAGCGAGAGCCAGATCCTGCTCGTATTGGCTTTGAGACCTGGTCCTTCTTTCTTGGGAGGGGAAGTTGAGGCTTCACAATTGCTCCGAGTTGTTCCCCCATCCTGAGTTCCTGCCCTGCATTTTGGATTCTTAGGGAGCACCCGTTGCTCTCGCTCGGATGCAGCCAGCAGCTGAACCCTGATGTCAGAAATCCTAATGACTCACTAGGAACCAAATTATATCAGAATATTCCTACAATATAAAGTACACGGCCACCTTTTGGCACTGCATTCGAGCTCCAAAATCCCCACCAAAGTCCACAGCAGTCTGTGCTGTGAGCCACACGTATGTATTCTCTGCTGCTCCGAAAATGAGTGTTGTGCTGTAAAACCTCTGCATTAAGCCATAAATATCCCAGCAATCCAGGGGCAAAGGGACCATTTTGATATCTCATGCAACATTAGCAGCTCACAGATTAAGCACGTGGGGCCTGGGAGATTATCTCCTTGAATCAATATAAAGCAGGGAAGCAAACAAACAGCTGGCCAGGTTCCCCAAAATAAAAGCGTTTGATTGTGGCAAGCTTCAAAGCAACTGGTTGACACGAAATAGGTTGGGTGCCCTCCCCTGCTGTGCCCGAGGAGCAGAGGGTAGCAGGGAAATAAATAAACATATAAAAATTACCGCTTACTCCTCCCCCCGCCGACAAACCACCTCCCAGAGAAAACCAGGGAAGCAAGGAAAACCGCCCCAGAACATATGGCGGAATCAAGCACAGGATCCCCCGTAGGTTTGGGTTGTACAAGTAAATATTAATCTGGGGGGGGATACTGGGGGCTGAGATCAAAAGAGCTGCTCCAGTTTCTATAGGGAAAAGGAGCGCTTTGATGTCACAGCGTCTTCCCTGCGCCACCTAATGAACTGAAACTGTGACACAGTGACATCCTGCAAGGTTTGAAAGCACTTAGCACAATGACACATCTTTGGGGCTCGCTGCTCTCTTTTTCCAGCAGCCTCCTCTGCCAGGGGGAAGGGTTCTGCTGGCAAGGTCGGAATGGAGGTGGAGGAGGCAGAGGGGGCTTTGGGGAGCCAGAGGTGAGAGCTTCTCCCTCGATTACACACAGTGAGAGCTAAAGGGGACTCACTGCATCTCATGCCTGACCAGGAAGGATCAGGTAAGGATGCAAACAGAGCATCCCTACAGGGAAGAAGCTTGGCAGGGTGTACACAAGGCAGCGGGTAAGAGAGCCCAAGGCCCCCCACCGTCCAAGGCTGGAAGGACCAGAGTCATCCTCGCGCTGCACTTTATGCCCTCCATCCTACAGCACCCCGCTGGAGTCACAGCATCCTCGAGGGATAACGGACACGAAAAGAGTTTCAGGAAGATGCAGAGTCAGGGGCAGAATGAGCTTCTTGCCCAGGTCCCACAGAGGCAGAATCTCCTCTTGTTCACTTCAGGCCAAGGGAATACCCAGCAGGTAGAAAAACCACCCCACACAGGCTTTCAGCCTGGGCTTGGCCAAAGTGCCTGAATATTTCATCCAGGCTCCCAAGAGAAAACCACTGAATCAAAACCCTGTGCCCCCACCCCAGGGACAGCAGCTGGCCAAGCCCCCATCCCAGATGGCACAGGCTCTGGGGAGGAAACCAGAGGGAATGAAAATAAAATAAAATAAACCCTAATAAACTGTGCAGCCAAACTCTCAGGGCAGCCAAGCAGGGGAGAAAGAGGTGAAAGTGGGAAGAAGAGATGGTTTTTGTTAAGAAGGGTGACTTAATGGAGGGGACAGGGGTTGGTGTTTGGCTTTCAGGTCTACCTGCTTGCAGAGAAGGGCTCTGCTGATTTTGGATGGACCTCCTCCATCAGGAGGTGGTTGCCCTGCTGTTGCCTAGAGAGTGTGGGATGGTTTATTGGTCTTTACTGGGAGCATTCCTTTACCCAACCACGGCTCCTGGCAAGGACAAAGAGCCCAGTAGATCCTGGGCAACACCACCAGTCAGGGCTGCACACAGCACTCTGCCAGCACAGGGTTAAACCCAGTTAATCCCAGGGAATTAGGCAGGATTAACCCAGGGAATTGAGAGCAGAGTTTGGCCCCATGTAAAAGGGTCGGGTCAGGATTTCAATGGCAGAGGAAAGCCAACAGCATCACCCACTCGGGGGTTCACAGAGCTGGGTAAGAGAGTTGCTGAGGCAAGTTAGGAAATGTAATAGAGAAAGAGAGAGCTGCTGAACCAGGCAGGGAAACGAAACTTTATTCAATCATCTGCTTTACTTATTTCATAGCGAGGAAATCCATCTATTCCTTGGACTTGTTTGTGCTGTGAAAGCTCTGTGTTGTCACGAGGCAAAGAAACTCTCAGAGAGAATACAAAGCGTGAGGCTGAGCTTCAACGTGCCTTAAAATGCTGCACCCGAGTAGGGAGAATAAAACTAGGAAAGAGGGAAAAGACCCCCATGGCTTTTTCAAGAAGAAAGTGTGGTCTGATGGCTCTTCACCAAGACACTGGGATTAGAAAGGCATTAATGGGAATGACAACTTGAAGGGTTTTAGCAAAGCATCATGACACCGTGACATCACCTTTCCAAAAAATACCATATTTGGATGTGCGCACACACATCCAGTAGGAAATAAATGTAGGCACAGAGGGAAAGTGTGTAAGGACTCCAAGTGTCGTTGGAAAAGCATGAATGTGGGACTGAGCTGCCCCAGGGAGGGTGACAGAAATGCACCTGCGTGACTTCACCAACTCCAAGGTGCAAGGACGAGTTTGCAATAAGGCTCAGGCATCCCAAGACTCCTCTGCCCCCTGAATCAGGGGAGAAAGGCAGGGTGGTTCTCAGCACACATCCACCCCTATGGGACACAGCTTTTGCAGCAAGGGAAGGGATCAGGCACACCACTTCTTTTACAGGAAAAACTGCGCAGAACACACCAGGCCTGGCTGCAGCTTCCAGATGCTGCGTGTAGAAATACTCAGTAATAATACTGATAATAATAATAACAATAGTAATAATGCAGTGGGAAAAGGCTCTCCTTGAGTGGGTCACAGAGGCAAATTAATGTAACTTCGGTGTAGCCTTGGGGTGGGTGACTGCCCGCAAGGTCCCGTTGTGGTGCTGGGGTGGCCAGGACAGGGTGTCAGCACCCATGGGCAGCCCCATCACCCTCCTGCACCCCTGTGGGGGGAAAGCACTGAGATGAGAAGCGATAAATAACCTGTATCTCCTGGAGGGATGTTTCTGGGTGTGAATTAAAGGTCTCAGCAGCCTCCAGCGAGATGCCCCTTCCACAGCACTGCGGCTGCGATCTAGGGCAGGTTTCCCTTCAGAGATGCCATTCCCCAAATCCCACTCAGACTCAGCTAAGCTGCATTTCATTATTTTTTTCCCCAAATCAGCCTTATGCAGATTCCACCCTCTCCGCTGGTTAACCCCTGCAGTGCCAGCACCCCCCAAATGTCTTTAAGGGCTCCCGGAGGTTTTTGGTTGTGGAAATCCTAAAACTTTGAGACATGACACAGCTCCTCAGTGAGACTGTCAGGAAATTTGCTTCAGAAACCTGGCACAGAGGTCTGGGTGCCTTATCAGCCATTTTCCCCATCTTTTTCTTCTCACAAAGCCTATGTGGGTTGCATTAAAGAAGTGCTGTTTGAAGAGCATTAACGGTGTTGTACCAGTCTGCATTAAGAATGTAGATGTTTACTGCAATTTTCCTTAGCTCGTTGCTATATTTCGCCAATAAACTGTCTGTTAACCAACAGCCAGTTTATCCAGGAACACCTTTAAGTAACTCACAGTTATTTCATGTTTGATTTGGGCTGGCAGCAGATGTGTCTGTTCCCCGAGCTGGGCAGAGGGACGGAGCAGGGGGACAGTTATCTTTCTGTGAGCTTCCCTGGTTGTTCCATGATGAATACCCCCATGCCTAAATTAAGGCAGGGATGGTTGAACTAAAAATTCAAAATCAGGATGGAAGAGGAAGTTCAGAAATGCTGAAAAGCGGGTTGCAGCATCAGATTCTGCCAAGCCAGTGATGCAGGGTTGTTTCAGAAATCCTGAACATGATTTAGGCTTCCTCCTGGGAATAGGAGTCCTGAATGGGAATCCTGTCTGTAACCCCTGCTTTGCTGCATGGATAAAATGCAGTCAGTCAACCCTGAATGACAGTCCTTCCACTGCTCTGACCATGACAGGCAGAGACTCGGGGCTGCTCCTGGTGTGGGGCAGAACAACCCATTGTTTTCAGGTGACACGAGTGGGATGTGGGTGCAAATGCAACCCTGTGCAGCTCCAGGCCCTGGCATGGTGATTCACTGTGCAGGGCAGCCAGGAAGGGGTGCTGGGTGCTGGCAGGGAACTCAGCTCTGGCACTGAAAAAAAGGGTGTGCTGCACCCTGACTGCACCCTGCCTGTACCCATCCTGTACTCATCCAGCATCCATCCCACACCCATCCTGCACCAATCCTGCATCCATCCTGCACCTATCCTGCACCCATCCTGCACCCATACCACACCCTGCACCCTCATCCCCCCTTGCCCATCCTGGATCCTTCCTGCACCCTGACTGCACCGATCTCACACTCATTGCATACCCTTCCTGCATCCATCCTGCACCCATCCTGATTCCCTCCCCGCACCCATCTCACACCCTGCCCTCACCCTCCCTCGCCCATCCTGCACCCATCCTACACCCTGGCCGCACACATCCCTTCCCCATCCCACACTAATCCCGTACCCACCCCATCCCACCCCATCCCATCCCATCCCATCCCANACACCATCGCGCCGTGCCCTGCCGTGCCCGTGGCCACCCTCTGCCGTCACCGCCCTCTGTTTCCATCCCATCCCATCCCATCCCATCCCATCCCATCCCATCCCATCCCTCCCTCCCCGTCCCTCCCGTGCGGGTGCTGCCCCCTGCCGGCGCGGCCCGCCCCTGCACCCACCCGTCCGCGGTTGCCGCGGTAACGGCGGCGGGGGACAGCGGGGACCGACCCCGGCCCCACCGGGAACATCCCGCTGCCGGGAGCCCTCTGGAGCTGGAGCAGCCGCCGGGGGTCCCGGGGCAGCCCCAAGCGAGCAGAGCCGGGAGGTCAGAGCCCTCCCCGCCGCCGGCTGCGCTTAGCGCGTTATTCGGGAAGCGAACTCCAGGGTTCCGCTCTGTCCTGGGTATTACCTTAACAACGGGCCGGGACAGCGGCAGTGCCGGCAGGCATGGAAATATCCCCTCTTCCAAACCTCCCCGCTTCCAAATATCCCCCGCTTCCAATTATTCCCTCTTTCAAACATCACGCCCTCTTCCAAATAGCCCCGCTTCCAATATCCCCGCTTCCAAATACCATCACCGCTCCCACGTGCTCTACTCGCAGCTGCTGCTCCCCCCGTGCGGTTTTTCCAAGCCCCCATCACCCCTCGCAAATGACCAGCCTGGGATTTCCCCTCCTGGCTCCTCCGCAGTGTCCTGCTTCCCGGTGGGAAGTGGCCCGTGTGCTCCAGGGAGCGCTGGCCCGTCCCCTCGCCCAAAGCGGGGCTCCTGCCACCAGTAGCCCCCCTTTCCCGCTGTCTGATTAGGATTCTCCTCGCATCCCGGCGGAGGAGGGCTGGGCATCCCGGCATGCACCCGCCCAAAACTGCAGCCCATCGCTGTGCTGCAGCGGCCATCTGGCTGGGAAACAGCGGGCCAAAGCGGTCCCAGCATCACGTCCGCCGGCAGAGAAGGGGGATGCAGAAATGCCGGGAAGAAGGAAGGTGGTTGGCGTGGTCGGATGCGCGGGATGGGAGCGGTGGTTCCAGTGAGGCCACAGCCCTGCCCCGAGGCTCCCGATCCCCCCTCGACGGGAGGTTTCTGCCGGGAGAAGGTTCCCTGCTCCCATCTCTCACTGCACGGAAGCATTACGGTTTGCAAGGATTTCCCCCTCATAAATTAGTATCTTCCAGCTGTTTCCTTCCACTTAAAATCTCTTCTATTTCTTCTCTTATTGCTTTATATAAACAAACATGAGAGCGGCTCCTTCTAAATAAAGTTATTTGTCTACGTAAATTAATATATCATATTCTCTCCTGAAATATAGAGAGCTATTTGTCTCCAGAGAAATCATGTTGAGTGACATAGTATAACCCTATTCATTTGCATATGCAGATATGTCTAATTATTCAACTTGCAATTAAAGGCTTGTGTGTCAGCAAATGAGACTAATTAGAATCATAGAATCATGGAATCGTTTAGGTTGGAAAAGCCCTCCAAGATCATCAAGTCCAACTGTTCCCCCAGCACTGCCAAGCCCACCACTAAACCGTGTCCCCAAGTGTCACATCTTTTAAATCCCTCCAGGGGACAGTGATTCCACCACTGCCCTGGGCAGCCTGTGCCAGGGCTGGACGCCCCTTTCAGTGAAGAAATTTTCCAAATCTAATCCAATCTAAATCTTCCCCTGGTGAATTTGAGGCTGTTTCTTCCTGTCCTGTTGTTTGTTACCTGGGAGAAGGGACTGCCCCGCACCTGGCTACAACCTCTTTCCAGGTGGTTGTAGAGAGCAATAACGTTTGACAATATAAGCAAGAGGACGAGTAACATGAGAGAGATGCTTAAATGATGCAGTGCCCCCAAAATTTTTAATAGCCCTTTTTCCCAGCTACCTGAAGAAAGGCAGCGAGACACCTTCCACGAGCATCAGACCCACTTTTACACTGTAAAGCTTGAAAAAGAAGAGTTCAAGCTCTGTTCTCAATGCTGCCATCCTCATGTGCCCCATCTCCACAGTGTGACATGTGGCCATCACCATGCCAGCCCTGGTGCTGCAGGGCCTGTGCTCCTCCCTGCTGTGCTTGCCCCAGGTAACTCATCCAGCTCAAAACCAGAAGTGAATCCTGGAACCGATCGAATCCGAGACAGAACTATTTGGATTTGGGAATTGCTAAAACAACACTTTTGGGCTTTTTCTTCAAGAGTTCTGTCTAGATTTGTTAGATTGTGTTGGGAAACAATCCTCGGGTTGTTCATTTGATTGTTATTCACAGAATGATATGAATAACATTTATCATGGTCACTCAGGACAATGTTTTCACAGCATGCACATTGCAAATCAAAATAAATACATTTTCAGGTAACAAGTTTGTTTCCAAAACTGTATTAGTTCTGGTGGAGCCATGGGCAATTTTTCACTGGTATGATGCAGAGTTAAAAGTGGGAGTTATATTTAAGAAAAGTCAAAATTATCTCATTTTTTTTAATTTTCAAAACAATACCTCAGGTAGACACCTCAGCCACAATCCAGGAGCACAAACTGCTTCCCATTTCTGATGACTGCCTTCCAATGAGAGAAATTATTCTCTGGATGGGCCTTGATTAAATTTCAAAATAAAATAGGATTTCAAATCAAAGAAAGGGAAATGAAACAGTATCATCAATACAAACAGTGGCTTGTTCTGTTGTTTTTCTTTCTTTGAAAGGTAAACAAGAAAGAAAATTAATTTCTAGTTAATCCAAATAAGTTGGATGGAGAGAGAAACACTGAGGGTAAAAAAACATCTCTCTCCTGAAGCAGCTTTCTGAAAACATGTTTTATAATCATCATTCTTCGTTTTCTATCTGTTCTGTTACGTCAAGGGTGAAAAAGCACCAGTACAAAATTGTAGGAGCACTTTACAGGTCCACAAATCTGGGTGCAAGAACTCAGGATCTGCAGCTTTTCAAGGGACTCGAGACCCCTCTTAGGACCCCAAACAAGAGCTACATTTTCACATGAACTCAAACTCATTTGCTCTAACCATGATGCCTGAAGCCATCTTTCAAAGTCCAGCAGCTCTGGGCACTTGGGGCCTTGAAATGTCCTTTTTGTTCTGTTTCTTTATTATCCAGTTTAGTGGGATCTCATCCATCACTCGGGCTCTTAATACTTTTACAGTAATAGCTGGCCTTTTCCCTCTTTAACACATCTACTGTAAATTGAAATGATCAGGCCACAAACAGGGCTGTTGGTCCTGGCCTGGCTCCTGTTGCCTTCTGCATCAGGCATCCAGCTAAAACACACAGGGGTTAAATCATTTTTAGCATCTAGGGATCACTGACAGAAGTAAATAAGTATTATATAACCTTCCCCAAAAAGCATAACAAAATAATAAAGGGAAAATGAGGTTAAGTGAAACCATTTCAATAATGTTATAGGCCTGCTTTCAATCAATGAACGCTGGGAAATTCGATGTCTTCAGAGGCCGTGATTTCATTTGAGCTCCCTCCACTGCTGAACTTCTCTTCACAAAGCAATGAGTTAAAGTTTTAGCAGCATATTCCTAATACATCTAAAATGTACTTTTTGTGTTTAATATTCGCTGGAATGGTTGACTTTGCTGGGTATGGTTATCAGGAGGAATAATAGTTTTCAGTTTCATTGAAGCATAAAGTATAATTCTATTACCTTTTTTTTTTCTTTTTTTGATAAAATAATCTGGAAGAAGTGGAGCAAAATGGGACAAGAAATGATTCCATAGACCCTGTTAATTATGTATCCATCATATAAAATAGCAATAATAGCATAATAATTTTTCATTAAATAGGGCAGGGGAATATTTGCAATCTCATACTGTCAAGTAAGAAATGGCTTTGAAAAAACCCACTTACTCTATTTCAATAATGCTAACTAATTTTGGAGCAATTAATACTAAATTTAGGTGCCTACTAAGTAGGAATTTGACAATTTTGCAGTTCTGAATAGATCTGTGCATTGCTCTATACACATTAAGCCCAAATTCAGCCCTTGTAAGTTGAGGGACTTAAAAGTTAAGACACCTGCTCTAAATTAGGCACCTGAACTAGCAATATTGTTCAGGGACAGGGACCTCACACGTGTACTTTGCCATCAAGCTGCTCTGTTTTCCAGCCCATATCTGGCTGCAGAGCAATTGCATCACCATATTTTAAATTAATATAATTAAAAGAGGTGCCATCCTATTCTGCCTGCAGGGAACAGCCTTTGAGCATTGATCTTAATTTCAGGTGGTTCAGGGTGGAAATGAACTAACTCCAGGAAATTACCAATATTTCATCTGAAATGCAAAGCTCCTGATGCCCAGGAAAGTATTCAGAGAGCAGGTTCAGAGAGCAGCGGGACTCTACAGTGAGGTAGAGCTTTTCTCTCAGCCTGCTTTCCTGTGAAATACACCACTTTTGAAGTTGGTCTCAATCATCACTGTTGTACAGGGTAACCCTGAGATACCTCAGCTTTTTCCTGTGTGAGTTTATCCCACATATCTGTCAAGGAATGCCGTGTCTCATGTAATGGGAAAATCCCCTTGCAGACACAGACAAAACCCAACAGTGTGTTGGGCTTCAACAAAGCAGACCCATCCTGCAAAATGCAGGACAAGAAGGTTTGGTCCTTGCAGAGGTCCAGTATTAGAAAGGGAAAGGGTTGCATGTGGAAAACACAGACCGTTTGATAAAGAGCATGAGAAGAAGGAAAGAAGCTGCTGCTGCTGCTGCTGCAGCTTTAAATTAAAATGCTGCATCAGCCAGTCCCTCAGGACGTGATAGAAATCTAATTAGTCAGACAATCTGGCACCAAATGTCCTAATTTCCCCAATCCATGTGGGATTTGTGTATTCTCTTATTCACTGCAGTTCTAAATTTCAACCTGAGCCTTTCTAACCCCTCTCTTTTTTCAGCACAGACATGGGACTCCAGAGAAGGTGATCCCTATCAAAACCTAATTGTTTTTCATAAACCTTTAATTAATTAGACCCAGGCTCATGAAAGACACTTAAAATATTAACAATTTGTTTAGAGACAAGTGCTGGGTAAGGATTGCTGCAGCGTGGTATTTTCGTAAGAAACCCAAATGTAATTAATGTGGGTGGGCTTGTGCTCGGTGTGGGGTCCGGAGGCGACTGAACTGGGAGTCCTCCCCAAAACCCACTGGGAGCAGCACAAGGAGCATGGCTGGGCTGGGCCATTGCCACAAGGATGGATGCAGCGTGGGCCCTCCGCTTCCAAGGGTTAAGGGCAGGAGCAGCCTCGGAGTGGTGGGTTTTAAAAAAAGCTCCCAAAAGGCACCAGAGTTCCCCCAGGGTGGCTACAGAGGGCACACTGAGGACAGCAGACTTGTGAGGCAATTAACCCTGTCCTAGGGGACCACGAGCTCCTGGAGCGAGGTGCTGGATTCCCCTGGCACCTTTGGAGAGTGAGGATGCTGGCTCACACAGGATTAAGCCATTCGGGAGTAACAGATTTGATTTTTTTTTTTCTTTTTTTTTTCCAGAGCTGCTATGACCTGTCATGTCAAAGCTTTTTATTAAAGTCTCTTAATCCCCAGATTATCACCACAATAGTTCCACAGGCCCATTCCAGATAAGGCAGGGCCCATTGTGGAGGTGCACATTGGAGGAGTTTTAATCTGCAAATTATTGGCATGCAGGACCACGAGGGGCTGCTTTGCTGTGTTGCCCGTTGCGTCAAGGGGAATTGAATATTTATAAAGACGACTTCAAATGGGCCATGCACTGTATTCCTCCCCCATATGTGCAATCCCCATGTGGCAGAGGGGCCCTGCTGAAAGAAGAAAAACCTACCGTGCCACCACGACCCACACGTGGAAGCCACACAGCCTGCATGGAGAGAAGGTGAGCACGGACAGGGGAAGGGGCTGTCCCCTCCTCCAGACCCCGTTTCATCCACAGAGGATACATGATTTGATTTTTTAAGAGAGAAATGATTAAAGTGGAAAGGCAGAGTTGATGATGGAAACTGCATTTCTTTCTTGAATACCGGGGGAGGACAGCAAACAGATAAAGTCCCTGACAGGGATCCTTCGCTGACACAAAATATGCCATGTGGAGCGAAGGCTTATGCTGTATACAAAACTAATTAGCAGTTACCTTCTAGATTCAAGAACAACTCAAGCATCTGTTTCCCTGAAGCGTTTTTAAAAAAAGACATGGCCCTCTTTAAAACAGCCTGACAGATTTTAAAATGTCACCTCTTGGGTCTGGGGGCTCCCAAAGGGGGTGCTGGCGAGCCCAGGGGAGACCATCCCCTCTGCAAGGTGTTCCCAGGCTCCCAGTGAGCTGCAGGGTGAAGCAGGAGGTCCCCCTTGTTTCCCTGGAGGTGTTTGTACAAACACCTTGTTGCATCTCACTGCAAAAGGCATCAAACAAAAATTAACATGGAAATGCTGTATAAACAGGTGTCGGTTGGGAGCATCTCAAGCCAGAGTGGGTTGGGCTCAGTAACAGGGGGAGCAAAGCCCATGGCACTGAGCTGAACCTCTCCAGCTGCATGAGGGAGGCAGGGGGTGTATATGTATATGTGTATTTATATATATTTTTTTTTTTTCTGCAGATGACCAGCTCCTTCAGGTCTCCCAGCACAGATGCTGCTGCACAAGCACTCAAAGAGTGCCACGACCACTCACAAAGATCCCCCTCCTGAGATCCTGGCTCTGGGTCAGGCTGTAGCATCTGTCAGGGCAGATCAGTCTCAGCCCTCAGCAGCAACCTGAGACATTCTCTGTCAGCAGATAAGGCCGAGGATAGCCCAGGACATGGCCTGGCTCTCAGCGTGTTATCTCCCGATGCTCGCCAGGCGAGGATGTCGCTCGGTTGCTGGGGATCTGGCTCAGGATCTGCAGACTTGGACTCAGCTCCAGCTCTGCCACAGCCTTCCCATACGACCTTGGGCCAGCTGCTTGGGTTTCCTCCATACCTGTTTCCCATCTGTTAGAAAATGACTGGGTATATTAAAGGGTTCCTGTGAAGATAAGTAAACTGTGAGGCCATTATTAGCTATTACCCTGATAGGGCCCAAATGTTCCTATTTTCTGTAACAGCTCAAGAACTTAAGCAGGCACTAAAAGGCTTCGGGAAAATAAAGCCTTGCCTTTCTGGGGTCCTCTCTCAAAGGAGGTCGGTGTGGCTTCCTCTAGAGCTAGCTCTTCATGCATTTTATGAAATTGCAATGCCCTTATTTTCCCTAACAGCCTCCGTTCCAGCCTGTGAAATGGCCCCCAATAGCCTTTGGCTCATGGAAACCTTCCAATGTGCTTAATACTACCTGCAATGCCTGTATTAATCATAATGCACAGGTGCCAGAGCCTCTGGAGGGAAGGAGAAGGGAAAGGGGCTGGGTAATTTATCGCTATACAGCCCCAGCATGAGCGGTTGCATTAGTCCAAAAATTACTTTGCTTTCTGGTTCCCAAGGTTCTTGGGAGTATAAAACAGGAGAGAGGGCTATCTGTGAATCATCTGTCATCTCTGAAGTTTTTGGCTACAACCTTTTGGTGACTTGTGGAAAAAAAAATTATAAATATAGTGTGGGGCTGGGGGAAGTGACTAATTGAGTGCAATAATTAAACACAGCTCCCCAAAAAGCTGAGCATGTTTCTTCAGCCATCAGCACCCTGAGTGAGGGGTGGGAGTGTCACCAGGATTTGACAGGGATCAGTTACTGCAGAGCAACAGTAACAGTGTAAGGGACACCAGTACCTGGCAGGGTGCAACAGAGCATTCAATACACTGGCAAAATGCTGGGGCTGGGTATGTTCAGGCCTGGGCAGTGGACCTGACACAGGCAATTAGCTCTTATTGTTGCCCTGTTCGGAGGAAACCAAAATAAAGAAGGATTTAGTGCCGTGAGGAAATGTAAGGCAAATGTAAGGACTAACACCAGCAGGCAAAGTCAGAGCATCAAGTGTTCACCTGGGCCACCAGATTTGCCACCAGCTTCCCCCAGACGTGCAAGTGCACTAAACAAAACTGGTACCCAGCCTGGAAAACTTCTGCTCCAGCCAATAATATTTGCGGGATAAAATACCTGCATCAATATATCCTGTGTGCCAAACAGAACCATTTGTCTCCACTTGTTTTCCCTCTGGTTCCATTACTGAAGGCAGCCCAAGATTCACTGAGCACATTTCCCTCCAGAAATCTCCCCAAACTTGGTGACATTTGGAATCACACGAGGCAGCTGCACCGTGAGATAAAGTTAAATGATGTATTTGGGAGCAGCTCAATTCGGAAGGTTGCATCTTTCACAGGAGCCTGGCACCGAAATCCACGTTGCGTTCCTTAAACGTGGAATAAGTCTTCCTCCCGGATTACCTGTATTGGTGAATACACCAGAAAGGTGGCAGGATTTCTGTATAGCACAGTGCTTTCTTTTCCTGACACATGGATCCATCTGCCAACATCACAGACCTAATTAGTACTCTCTTATTTCCATTCACCGGCGAGCAAGCATGTGGCATCTTTCCACAAGCCCGTAAATCCTCCCTCGACGCAGACATGCACCATATTGTGATGGCTGGGACAGAACCCCGGTGAAACTGGCAGGCTGCAGTTGCCTTTCCATTGAGGATTAGTGTCATGATAGCCAAAACAAGAGAGACCATCACCCAAAACACAGCCTGGCACAACAAGGCCGGGCATGTGGTTCCGAGTTTCCCAGCCCTCAGCTACCATGTCCCCTAAGGGACACACGCGCTGCTCCTGGGTCAATACAGTTGTTTACAGGCCCACTGTTGGGACTGGATTTGTGTAATGGTTAAGAAAATCCAGAATAGTGACTTAGTCATAAAGACAGATGTGATTCGTGCAGTTTAATATAATATAGCAAATGCAAGAGCTGGGAGAAAGAAATGGTGGGGATGGGATGAACCCTGGAGATCCAGCTCTGAGAATGGACAATTAGGAAGACCCTTAAGTAAAAGAGAAAGGGAGCAGAGGCCCATCTGCCTTCAGTGCTCCTCCAAAGAGAACAACACACATCCCCTCCCAAACCTGGCCAGCCCTGCAGGTCAGAAAGATTGTGTGAATATGCACTCGAGGTTATTGTTCTTCCCATGCTGGGGAGAGTTATTTGGAGTCTCCTGCTGGTGTTAAATTAAATTACCCATATAAACAGCACCGGAGGTGACGGACAATAGATCCCACTGCTTTGCAAGCAGGCTGCTACAATGGGCTGAAAGGTAGAGCTAATGTAACATGCCCTAAAAGGCACCTATTTAAGTTACATCTCATCAGACTTCCTCCTGGTGTATGTTACTTTGGAGTCCTTCCTTCTACAATGATATCCAACTTCTGCTGTGTAAGAGCCAAACCTACCAAGTACATAATGACTTAGCAGAAAAAGCGCCTTAATTATTCTTACAGTATAATTTTTGGGTTTCCACCACTTTTCCTAAAAACCCATTTGAGTGTCTCTATATTCAAATTTCTAATTTTTTCAAATATTGCTTCTCATATATGTACAAAAAAAGTCTGCTCAACAATCACTTTCTTTTTTTTTTCTTAAATATCCATCTTACTTTGCAAGGTTACTCCCTACTGCTCCATTTCAACATTAAAACAAGAAGTTAAAACAAGTGAGAGAATGAATTTTCCCCCAGGGAAGCTAACAAAATTTATATCCCAGCAAGCAGCATCTCAGGGACCAGTGATGCCAGACACGTACATATGATGTAAAATGCTTGAAATTAGGAATATATATAGTGTTCAAAAAATAGCAACAGCAAAAGGATTGGCAGTTTTGTCTTTAACAGGGGTATGGGTGTCATTACTGGATTAGTACCAACGAAATAAAAGCACAGATAGGATGAGAGTTAAAATTGGAGACTTATATTTTTTAAAACCAGATCTCTAAGCCAAATTAACCCCTGATGCAAGCCCACTAAAACTGGTGGTGCTACTGGGCAACCAAAGATAACCTGGCTCTTTTGCTTTGTTTTCTACTTATTTTAGAGGAGAAAATAAGTATTAGAGGAGGATGTTTTTATGATGCTGGCTGAGAGAGAGAGTGAGGACTAACAGTCAAGTCAAGGCTGTAAAGTGATGCATTGCTGTGAAGTATTTAATTTGGATCCTTTGTTTTTCTGGGGATGTAGCCTGAGCTACAAGAAAAAAGGTGAAGTGCAGCCCAGAACTTGCAGTGATGTAAAAAATTAAGGGGGGAGGGGGGGGGAAGGACAAGAAAATGAAACAACAACAAAAACCTATCAGAGAGTGTGAAATTCACCTGGATCCCTCCTAAGGGTTTGCACATTTGTGTGATTAGAGTCATATTTATAGGAAAATCTTGTCACTTCTCCTCACACTCAGTGGGGCTGTAAAACACATCACTGCTGCTCTCAGTTTTTGGTAGAGCTGCTGAAAACAGGAGAACGTGGGCAGGAGGGACAGAGCCGGTGGTGCAGGGGGGTCCCCCAGCCGAGATCCTGCCTCTGCACAGGCACAGGCTGTGGGGTTTGGTCACAGGGACACGCCAATGTCCATGTGCCAAGGGGTTGCTCAAGGGGCGCTTTGCTGGAACAACACAAGCCAAAACCCTTTTGGATGCCACTCCAGAGGCTTTGCCCACCATCAGAGGAGAGAGCTGGTAAAGGGGAACACTCTCATTTTGCCTTTGGCCATGGCACTGCAAGGGCCCAGGGAAGCATCCCATTTCTCACCTAAAGGGTCCCGAATAATGTACAAGAGCAGGATTTCCTCCTGGCATCATCCTGTGAGAAAACAGCTGGCATTAGAAGTAACAGACAAACAAGCAAACAAAGGCTCCATTAAAACCTGACATCCTCAATAGCAGGACCTTGCTCAGTTGTCAACTTAAAAATCCCAATGATCTCCAAAAGATCTATAAAATATAGTAATTATAATTGCTGCAACCAGTGACAGCCCAAGCACTTTGTGTGCTGCTCAAGGAACAAGTAGTGGTCACATGAATAAACAGGAGAGTGAGATAGAACGACAGGGAGTGGGAGAAGAGGTAAAGAGGCAAAACAAAAGAGAAGTACCCAAGTCTGTGCTGTCAGTCTTTTTCTGCTCATCTAAATTGATACTTGATTTTAGAGCATATCATAACACACCATTGACAGATCTATTTTTCTTGCAGGGCTGTCCAGTTTTATACATTTCAGGTTGCCAGTGCTGCACTGTGAAACCTCACCCAACCCATTTTCCCCAGGAGGAGCTCCTCAGGCAAAAATGGAGATATTTCTTTTTTCCAGTTGTCATAGGAATGTGTTGGGCAGCTTATATATATACATATATATATATATATATACATTAAAAAAAAAAAAAAAAAAGAAACAAAAAAAAAAGACAAACAAAAAAACNGGCATGCAGAAAACAGAAAGAGCCCTGAACCAAATATAAAAGCCTAAACAAGTGCACTGAAGTGTAAAGTTAAATGGAGAGAGAGGGAAAAGCCATTAGGGACGGTAGAGCCTTGGAAAAGTGTAGGAGTAATTCTTAAGGAGAAAGGGGTGGTGAGGTATATCTAAAAGACAAAGATACAGAAATCCAAAGAACATGGAAAGCTATTGCTGGAGCTCAAGACAATACCAATTAGTTTGATCAGTCAAAATTGACTCTGGCAGAGATGTCTGGTCTGAAGCAGGATGGTATTTCTGACTGTATATTCCTTTCAAGGCCTGGCTGCCTGAACACAAACAGAAGCAACGTTGTCACCACAAAAATAACAAAACAGCAATCGTTCCATTGGCTCGTCACATATTACAGCTAATTATTTAATTACTCCAATTTAAAATTTTACTCGATTCAGCATCAAAGCATAAAAATCTAGTGATTGCGGTGTCAGAAAGGAATAATATAATTAACGTATTTAGTAGTAACATATTAAACTGTTGATTGCACTGCATTAATCAGCAGAGATGATGTGATACATGGAAGCTATATGAAATACACGCCTGTATGGGTCTGGGCTGTCTTCCTCCCCATCCCACCTCTTACATCTGTGGGGTGGGAGATGCTGGTGGAGGAGGGGAAGAGGAGAGAGGCAGACCCATTTCTCCTGTGTCTGTGGAGGCAAGCTGCAGATGAGCTGATGGCATCACCACCCAGGCACACGCTGAGTACAAGGCTCTGCACCATCTCCACAACCAGGCCCGAAACACAGACGACAAATCTGGGGACACATCTGACATTGTCCCAGGGATGTCCCGAAAAGCCCCTGAAGCTGCTCAGGTTTACACTGACCTGAGCCCACAGATCTCAGCTTCACACCATTTCTCCCACAGAGACACATACTCCAGGCTGAAGCATTTAAATTAATCAAGTTTTAATTCCCATAGTTACTCGCAACACACCAAATTAAGGAGCAGCTGGGGAGTCGAATTCTTGAGGCAATAGGTCCGTCCTTTATTTTTATAGTGCTCTCCAAAATAGGCTTGCTGGTCACCAGGCAATTAGAAGTAGAGGGATTGTTTCTGCCTGACATAACCTAATAACATATATTTTTCTCTCCACGGCTCCAGAGCCAGGCAGCCAACAGAGGGAGCAGGAATTCCCGAGCAGTGTGACATGCCTGGGCTCTGCCATCCCCTCGGCTGTTTGATTGCTGATCATGCTGGCACGCAAACTAGGAGGCAGCAAAAGGTGCCAGCCTTGGAGGAATAACATGCTCTGAACTCCCTTCTCCTGCAACAGGACAGAGCTCAGCTCTTCAGAGGATCCTTTTCCAAACGTGAGCCGTGATCTGAAAATAGGAGAATGAAGCAAGACCCCAGTGAGGACAAGGCCAGTCTGGAAAGAAGGCTGTGAAACAGCAAGAGAGGATAAGGGTTTATATTTTTGATCTTAAGCTCTTCTACAAAATAATTCCCTGGTCAAAAAGGGAAAAGATATTAGGTGAAAAAATATTCTGTGAAATATACAGACAAAACCAGACATACATGTCTAATAATTACAAATTGCACCAATTCTTTTTTTTTTTCAGATTAATTTCCGTCTGAAAAGAAACAATGTATATTCCCTTTTCTCCCTCAGAAAGCACAAGGTCTGCTTGCCTTTCTTATGGGACAAGTCGTGTTCTCCAGCATCCAACAAGTCCATGCCCACAGCAGAAATGCTCCCTGCACCCATCCAATTTCCAGACCCACATCTATCCACGTGCACTTTGCTCTCCAGCCACGCCTGGGATAGCTACAAAAGTGTTTTTTTATGGTGGACCTGTTTATTTATCCCACCTGAAAACGCCATTATACTGTAGCTTTATCCAAAAGCTGTAGATTTTTGTTAGTGTTCCCATCACAGCCAGGTTTGAGCTTCCCAGTGTGCTGCTTTTTAGGGACAAGCTGCGATGCCGAACAAACTTTGCAGGGTTTCACAACAGCAAGTGAGAGATGCACGTGGACAGCAGAGGGGCACATCCAGCTGATCCCAGCTGCCAAATTCCAGACTGCCCCAGCTGTCGGTGGCTTCTCATCCACGCATAAATTGGGCATTGTCGCAAGACCAGCGCAAACCGTATTCTTCAAATTAAAAGAAATAATTTACTTAGCGTTGTGGGTTTTTTTTTTTTTCCCTCGCCGAATAACGGAATTCAAATATATTATTTGAAAAATTACATTTTCGTTTTCCACCTCACTGCGTCCAATGATTGTGGTGTGATTATTAAACACTTCATAAATAATAATGTGACATTTTTAGATTGTGCGTCTGATTAAGCAGCCATTCTTCTCCCCCTGACTGCGGCCGCGGACAGATGAGATTGCTGCAGACGCAGCAATCTTTGTGGCTCCTTCCCTGGGGATCAGGGATCAGAAGTCACCCCATAACCCAATTAAATCCAGGAGGATATGAGCTGATCACTTCGGGCCAGCTCCAAAACTCACATCCATGGATGGGGGCATCTTGGCATGAACTTCGCTGAACGGCAGCTCTGACCCACGAGCAGAGCTCAGTGCATTTTCTAGGGAGGATATTTTATATAATGAGTCATTTTCTCTGCAGTGGGTAATGATTTTACCCAATTATGGTTCAGTATTAAGAAGCCTGCTCTGAGAGCAAGCAAGCAGCTCCAGATGAAGACAGAACTAAATCCATGGAACTGAAATATAAGAGAAGACAGGTTTCATCTAGAAACAAATTAGTGACCCTGAGAGGTAAATAATCTCTCGGTGAGGGATCAGAGTCCTTTGAGGATCAGCATGTTGCAGAGACCCTCCTGAAAAAGTTTGCTACCCCTTTTTCACAGGGAAAAAAAAAATATAGTAGAGAAATTTATTAAATAAAGAACCAAAATCCAATGCCTTTTATCCCTTGGTTATTCCAGTGCCTGAGATGCAGCTGTGCCTCTCAGAGCTGTCATACAGAGCAGCGCAGATGTCAGTGAAAGGGACCATCTCCTAACACAAATCTTCTCGTGCCTAGTACAGCATTTGGGTGAGTTAATCCCAGTCGGAAAACCCAAATGCTTTCCTTTTTCCTTTTTTTTTCCTGAGCACAATCACCATTTCAGGAAAAAAATGACCAAAGAAGGCAGCCCCTCTCCGTAAACCCTCCCAACCATCTGCCTGGATATTACTGACCTTTAATATTATGCGGGCAGGAGGTGGAAAGGACGGGATAAGGAGCAGGGGTGTGGGGGGGGGAGAGGTGTGGAAAAATGTCATCGCTGTAACAATGACTTACTGCATTTGGATAATGCCTCTTCTTGTCCCGCTGCTAACATGGTAATCTCTCTCCACCTACTGCATGTCAATAATGCAATAACCTGCTCCCCGCCTGCATCAATAACACAACAGCCGCTCTCCGCTTTCAGCGGCACTGATGAATTCTAGAATTGCAACAGCTCAGATGGTCCGTGCTAACTCGTCCCTGCCTCCCACCCTCATTACATTTTAATTTCACTTCTAAAGACAGTTTCTTTGGCTACAGCTTCCGTAAAATAAGCTCAGGCTGTGTTTGCACTCAGGAGGCTCCTCGGCTCGGCGCAGGTGTCGTTGTGTTTACTATCGGTGCGTTTGTATATTCTCAATTGAAAAATTAAGGCAAGATTTGCCAAAGACTTAACTGGCCAACAGCTCAGTTGTACTCTCCAAAGAAGCGGTCCCGAACTCAGCACTTCTGAAAAACTGCTGCTTATGCTTCAGAGTATGGATGGCAGGTCAGATGCTCAGCTCACTGTCCCCATTGCAGCCTTCAGATCTGCGCCAGTTACACCAATCCATCAGTTATTGATTAATCAGTGTTGGTTTAAAGCCTAAACACGCACAAGTGCTCTCCACAGACATGTTAAGTAAGTTATGTTTAGGAAAAAATTGACATAATAACAACAGCTAAAAGATAGTTAGTGTGACAGGATGGAAAAAAATATCTGAAAGTATAATCAAGCATGGTTAATATCAGAGAGCATATGGCAAAAAGATCTTGTAAGAGAATCCTTAATACTACAGTGGGCCTCACACACTGATTAATATCACCTCCTCTGTATAGTCTAGCATGGATGGATTCAAGAAGAAGTTGATAATTTTCAGAAATGCTACTCCTCGTAATGATAGAAGATGAGGTTTTGTGAGTTATGTTGAGAATCATTGGCAAAGGTTAGGTGATTTCCCACTGGTGCTGGAGGGAAAACATTGCTTGCAAATTACCAGCATTTGTCAGTACTAATATCACATCCCCCAGCAACCTCAACTGTCAACATTAATAGGTGTCTTTACAGCAAAAAGGGGTGAGGATAGTCAGGCTTGATCAGACCCTGAAATGAGAAGAGGAGCATGATACAGAGAATAAAGACATGGAAATGTGCTTGCAGTGGCTCTTGCCTTAGCTCCCAACATCCCACCCGTAGCTGTGTGGGTGGCACTACTTACCGCACTCAGCCAATTATCACATTTGCTCCCCTGTTCACTCTTCCCATCTCTCTCATTCTCTGGGTAGGTTTTGTTAAGCCTCTTCCATCCTTGCTCTTTCCAGCGACTGCTCTGCTTTCACCTATGTATCATTAGCCCAGTGTTTCTTTTTCCTAGAAGTAAATGCAAGATGCTTTTCCAAGAAATAGATACAAGATGCAAGGCAGGAGAGGTTTTCTGGTGCCTGGGTACTGTCAGGGCTTGGTCATTCTCCTACCAGTCTCCTGTACAGCCCTTGGGCTGGGAGTGTCCTGGACCCCATGGGCTCCCACTGCTCCCCAGGAGGGGAGGTTAGTGATATGGGCCCTAGCCAATCTTCTAGTAACTTCTCTCCCACCTGGGCACAGCAGCAACTCTGTCTATCCCTTGCAGTATCTTATCCTCTATTTAAAACCTTGAAAGCTTCCAGTATTCCTTAAATGGCAGGATTTGGATGACTCTGGGAGACAGCCCAACGCACAGCCACGTTTACCTGGTCGGGGAGTGCAGAGCCTCAACAGCCTCCTCAGATAAAACCAACAAAGGTCTACACTCCTGGCAGGACAGGAATCACCACTGTGCTCAGCAATTAATTAGTGCTTTGCTGAAGGGTTGCTAAGGTATTTTCTCTCATTGCTTTCCCTCTGTACGTGTCATGGGAAGGGACCTGACAGCACTTGAAATTCATCTCTGGTGACCTATCTGTGTTTCAAGCAGGCAAAATAAACCATGACTTCACACCTACATCTTCATCTTCCAGGCTGCACAGCCCATGCAACTGCGGACACGGATCAGCTTTGTCCCTAAGTGAATGCACAGGCTGGTGTGTGGTTTGGTACCCCAACCCAGGAGAGCATGTAAAACACAGACATCTGCTCTCCTGAGTCTTTCAGCACCAGAGGTAGCGTTAATTTAGGTCGGCCACAACCAGAGATGGAAATCATTTCCATTCGACTCCTCCTTCTGTCAAACTGAATACAATATAGTTCACTTCTTCACCTCGCCTGTGCCCCGGGTGATTAACGTTAGCAAATGCAATCAGCCCGTGGCCACGTTGCTGCTCTCCATTAATGCAAAACTGGGGGAGGGCCTTGTGTGCTATCAGCACAAAAAAAGAGAGCCTCACCTTTTAATATGGTCATTCCTCACAGGGCTGCTGGTGATAAAAGGCAGATGGACAGCCCAGCCGAGGCAGAGATAGGAGATTTCCGCTGATTTTTCAGGGAAAGAGAAAGAAAAGCACTCAGAAATACTGCACACACCCTCAGCAGTGACCACTCACGGAGTAACGAGGCTCTGGCAGGGTCACAGGCTTTCCCATCCTAACTCCACCCTGTGTGTGTTGCTGCAATCTCTCCTGCTGCCACCCCCTCCCCGCTGCAACACCGCTGCTCCCTCTGGAGCACAGGCTGAGTTTCCCAAGCAGGTCCCACTGCAGATCCTACTGAGGAGTATAGCCCTTGGAAAAGGCAGAGAAAAGGGTCACTGCTGGCACATGGTGCCCAGGAATGCTGCTAAATTTTGCAGCCTGGCTCATTTGAACATCCTACTTTTCCTGGAGGCAGGGTTATTAGTGTACTTCAGACATATTTTTAAGCAGGTTTTCCTACTATTGCAGATGGTTGAAACACCATGAGGTGCAGAATCAAAGGCCCAGACCAATTCCCCCCTTCCCCTTCTCACCAGCAGTTAAATGCCAGGCTGACCATGTGGCATTCCTTGTCACATAGAATCATAGAATGACCTGGGCTGGAAGGGACCTTAAAGCTCATTCAGTTCCAAATGCCCTTCCACTAGACAGTTGCTCAGAGCTCCATCCAACCTGGCCTTGAACACTTTCAGGGATGGGACATCCACAGCTTCTCTGGGCAACCTGAGCCAGTCTCTACTCAGACAACTTCGAATGCAGATGCAAATGATGATTCTGCCAAAATTGCATCCAAACCCTGCATCTACAGGCCCAAACCACCATCAACGACAAAAAGCTTCTGTCTGAGGAGTGTCTGGTTCTTGGATGGTGAAAACCCCAGACATTGTCACTGAGCTATGAAAATTAAAAAATTGCCAGGTTTAGTGCTAAATATCTCATTCTAACCCTGTTTGTGATACTGCAGTTCTGTGACACACACCACTCACACAAGCACACATCCAGGTAGTCTAGGAACTAATGACCGTGTCTTTAACAACCTCATTCAGTCTCTATAAAATGGGATACAAGTTTGGGTGCCCTTGGGACTGGACTGTGAGTGTCCCTGTGCAGCAGTATGGCTCTAAAAACTGTGCACATTTTGAAGACTTTTTTCCTTTAAACTACTTTCTGTGATCCAAAGAGTTGTTGTTTTAAGGCAGATGAATTCATTATTCTCCTCACATAACATTAAATGCTTTTTTTCCTCTCCTTTCTTTCCCTACACCGTCCTCTTGGCAAATAGGACTCCCAAGTCCCTTCTGATCACTAATAACATGGGCTTTCATACCCTCTTGGAACAAGTGAAATTTCTTTGACATCTTAACTTTGCACAAATAGATTTTAATGAGGGAATATCACCTTGCCTTGAGCTAACTCTCTTCCTTTGCTCTTCCAAGGCTTTTGTAGTCACTTCCTTACAACTTGCAGAACATTAAAGTTCAGCAAAGTGTTTGAACACTGCACACCATTTCCCCAGGAACTTTGTTTATTCGCTTCAGACTGTCACAGGAGGGACACACTTTCAAAGATATGATGTAAATCAGGCAAAGGAAGAACATCTTCTGCAACCCTCCGTTGTCCTGACCTGGTCTCTCCTGTCCTCCTGGGGGGCTGCATGCAAAAGCACCTCCCACTGGGTGACAAACAGGGTGATGCTACTAATATAAATAAGGCTCTGATGTCATGGTGCTCACAAGGGCTGTGAAAAGCCTGAAGTGTAACTTGTGTAACGTGCACTTGTCAAAGGCATTGGGAGAGCACAATAAATGTGGAAGAGAATATCTAGGTACTTGCCAGAGGATGCATCAGTTCCTGTTCAAACTCCACAGACTTAATGAAGACGACAGCCAGAGAGGACAGCAGCATCTAAGTTCTGAAATTAGAAGAGAACACTAATCTGGAGTTAGGAAATATTGATCCCATTGTCAAATGCCTCTCCATGCTCCTCCCAAAGCAGAGACAACACTGTGGGAAGCTGGATATTCCCCATGCTGTCGTTTCAAGAAATGTTCCCAGCCCAGAGAGACACCAAGGGAAGGACTTTTCTCAGAACAGTTGCCCTCTGGGGTGGAGCAAAGTGTCACTGTGAAATGTGGCTCAGCACTGAGATCCTGGGCAGACGTTCACTGAACCCATGAGTGGGATTCAGCTGTGCCCCTGCAAACTCTTCCCTTTGCTGGTAATTTACTGTAATTAAACCATATGTAAGACTCTTTCACTCTGTCACAAGCAGAGACCTTCTGCTGCCCATATGCCAGAAAGACAAATGAAGGGCAAAGCTCCCATGAAGAAGGCAAACTTTAGCTTCTTGATTAAAGAACAGTAAAGACACCTTCCATAAATGTGTCTACTGATGCTCAGAGGTCTTGATATACGAGTAAGATCCACAGTGAGGCACAAGGAGTCCCCAAGAACAGTCAAGAAACAGTGGGTGACCACAGGCTCTACGTTTCCAGCTCCCCTACGGTAGGAATGGGGTGTTATCAGCATCAGGCTTTATCCCTGGCACAGGTTACTGTTCTCAGGGCCTGTGCTGTGCTAGGGCTGGCTCTGTCCCCAGCCTCACACCTGTGTGGAAAGGGGACAGCAGCCGTGGGGAGGTGGGAAACAGCCAGGCTCTTCTCACTGGTGCCCACCGAAGGACAAGGGGCAAAGGGCACAGACCGAAGCACGGGAAATTCTGTTGAAATGTATGGCCAAAAAAAAATTACTGTGAGGGTGCAGTACAGGCACCACTTGCTCAGAAGGGTTGTGAAGTCCCCATCCTCGGGGACATTCCAAATGTGTGTGGACGTGGTCCTGAGGACACGGTGGCCCAAGGGGGGCTGGAGTAGATGATCTCCAAAAACCTCTGACACCTCCACCATTCTGTGAGTCTGGGAGGTGAAGTCATGGCGCTACAGAGAACGAAGGAAGGAGCCTGAACTCTGAGCAATTCGAACTGTCAAAACTGAGATTATTCCAATTTCTTAAAATACCAGAGAAAGGGGAATTCTCATTTTACAGGCAATTTTTTTCTGTAGACTTGCCAGACAGGAGAGACGAATGTCTGCTGTTGTTGATCTAACTGCACTTCAACAAGTGCAACAACAAAAATCCAAATGAGCTCAAACCTTTCATGGAAGCTATGGTAAATTGTTAGTTGATGTGGGGTTTTTTTTAAATCGTAAATATATAAATAAGAACAAGAATCTAGAGTTTAGTGCAATAGAAAAAGAAAGCTGATTCAGCAGAACAAGGCACAGTCATAAAAGATTTATTACGCTTTATCAGCAATATCCACAGTCTTTCTGTGATTAGAGTTGCATTGTGTGTAATTATCTTATAGAAATTCTGCTCTTTGATGTGCTTTATCCACCATGCTGAAATACACTTCAATTCTAGTGGGTTGTCATGGTTGACTGAAATTTACATTAATTCCTTTGGGTCTGCGGGGCCAGCCTGGTCTGTCACTAGCAAATGTGAAAAAAAAAAAATCTTCATAAATATTCATTTTATATATATATACATATATATAATTTTGTAACGTGACAGTCCTAGGCACTCTGGCCCCCCAAACATAAATGAAAACAAAGATTCTGACTTCCCAAGAGTGATCCTGAATTGGTATTTCATAGTCCCACCTTTCCTCCCTTTTACCACAAATTAGAGAACGATTGAAATGTTTACAGCGATTTGCAAGCAGAGGTTCCACTCGGCTTTTAATTTAAAATGTCCAAGCAAATCAAGGAAATGATTTCATCTCAGTTCATTAAGCTTGATTCTTCTCAATCAGAAAAACGTTCTCTCTTTGTTTTGCCTTTTAAAGTTCGCTGATGTCTTCCTTGCCCCCTCTGCCCGTCAATGGCTGCTATCAGCCAGAAGAACTACAGGTGTTTGCAGGCCAACCTGTGTAAGATGCAAATGCTTAAAACTGCCTTGGTTGTGTACCTGATTGTGCTTTTGTGGATTTCAGCATGGGGGAAGCAATCACCTTCAATGGGAGCAGAATCAATTTTCCTAATGATGCTCAGCACCATGCAGGAAGGGAAAAAAAAAATGGAGAGCAATGGGGGACAGAGGTTTACAGGATTTGTGCTTTTTTATAAGCAGAGCTTAGTTTTCTGCAATGTTTGATAACCTAATGGAGGCTCCTCTTATTAGTTTTGTCCAAATAATGCTCAGAATTGTAGATCTGTGCCATTTCAAGCACCAGATACAGTTAAAGTGGATGTAGAAGGTATAATTATGTCTGTTTTGCATGAATCTCACCTCTGTCAGCTCTCTGCAGGTGTTGTTCTGTGGATACAATGTGCTTTGCAATTCAGTATCTGATACCAGAAGAGATAGAACTTAAAAACTTTTCTTTTAAATTCAGAGGTAGAAAAGGACACAGACCTAATGAGCAGAATCCATCACTACAAATTGAAGGTCCAGGCCACCAGTGGGTCTGGTCACTTCCCAGACCTAGAGAAGTCATAAGAAACCAGAAAGTGTTGTCCACAGAAACCAAACTGTGCCATCAAAGGCCGGTCCTTGTTTCTGCAGGAGCCTCACTCATTCCCTTCAGCAGGACCAGAGGTGGGTGCCCATTTGCACCACTTGGCCAGGCTTCTTGTCCTAGTGTGTGACTCTCCATGACCAGTGGAACTCCAGCACCTTCCAGTTATGCAGCTTTGGAGCTTGTTCCACAGTCAAACCTCACCGTCGGGAACATTTGCCCAACCTTTTCCTCTTAACTGCAGGGAACACTTCGTCACCTACCCATTGATTTCTAAGGTGTACATCGAGTTAGATTGGATTTCAGTCAGTTCAAGGAGGGAATAACATCCTCCATTACCAACTTGACCTGATCCTCACCTCTTTCCAGCCAGCCCTTCTGGGTTCATTATGTTCTTCTTTTCAGCTCTTCCTTTGACAGGTTTCCTGAACAACACAAAATCATCGACACACACTTAATTAGCTGGTGGTGATGCTGGTGTTCCTCACAAGATCTTGACTTTCTTGTGGGAGGGAGGAATTATAAATCCCACTTCCTAACTGTGCATCCTTGCTGCTTGTCAAAAGATGAGGGCTGAGGGACGGAAAAGCCATGAATGGAAGTCGGTTTGAGGAGGATGAGCATAACTGTGCAGGCAGGTTTAGGGAGAGCAGACTCCAGGAAAACCCTCTGTGCTGTGAGAGGAGAGATGAAATCAATCCATTTGAGCAAGAATTGAAACAAGTTAAGAGCTGTATGCTTATTAGCTCCTCACAGCCAAATAATCTGCCACTGAAAGCGGACAGGGAAGAATATCAGAATGACTGTAAAGAAACACAGATTGGTTTAATAGCATCAGAAACTCTTTTGAAGGCAGCTGTGTAGCTTAGAGCAGGTGGGTGCAACCCGACAGGGAGGCCTATCTCTAGGTAGGGACTTTGTTAAGGAGGAAAAAAAAAAGGGGGGGAGGGAGAAATTGAAATTCTGTTGTCAAGTAACATCACGCTTTAATTTCATGCCACATTATGACAATCTGGTCTGTGAGGCACTCCCAGTGTGTGGCTGCAGAGCTGCTGTGTTACAGCTTCGGCTTGCAAAGCTGATAGGCCTGGGAGACCTGCAGCCCTCAGCTAATTGTAAACTCGATTAAACAGCAGTGTGAAGAAGTTTGATTAATTCAATCTATCTCCATGCATTGAGACCAGAACCAGACGTGGCACGAGCCCCAAATCTTTGGAGTATCGAGGTCTTTGTTCTTCATGTTTAAAATAAAAATTATAAAAAAAATGAAGTATAAGCAAATAATGAAATTATAACATGACACGATGAAACATAAGTGACAATTCTACTTTTCTTACTAGAAGATCTCCAGCCTTTCCGCCTTTAAAAAATAATGCATAAAAAACATTTCAATTAGCATCTTTATGTGCTTACCCAGAAAAATTACCATACTAATAAACTTCTGATAGACTTTCAGGGGCTGCTTAACCAAGGGCTTCTGATCCTGCTGAATTCATGGTCTCTTGGACAGGATGGATTTGGACTTGATTAATTTTAGTTTTTTTCAATTGCAAAGAAACTGGCAATTGCTCTCTCTCTTCTGAGTGCATGTGAGATGGGGAAAGAGGATGAAAGATGGACCATTTCTGCTAACTTGGCTGTCCTGGCTGAGCTTTGGGACACCACAGCACTGCACTCTGCACAGAGCAGTGCAATTTTGTGCCATTCCCCAGCAACACATTCAATTCAATTCTTGTACATGACTGATAAATGCTTATGATACTGCCTTCCACTTCCTGAAATACTGTGAGACTGGAGAACAGTACATCCAACTTATGAAGTCATATGTTTGAAGAGCAGTTTTGACCAAGAAAAAGTGTGCAAGTTCTTAAGGGACATTTTTTTACTTTGCGTGTTTCTATTTGGAGGCAACTGTGGCTGCACATGTTGGAATTATTTGGGCCTTTTTCCCCACTAGGCAGGGTCTTCAGACTTCATATGTTTCCAAGGAACTGAGGGATTTTTCCATGCTCAGTTTGCAGAGAAAAGAGATATAGCTAGTCAGGTTGCTCTTAGCTGTTTCTTTCAGTGCCTTGCTACATACAGAAACTAACAGAGGAAATTGTTTAAGAGAGAATGAGACTCATTTCTGTGTCTCATAAGGGATCTGAACATGTGCCTAAAGCTCCTTTTCCCTCTTTTACAGCCCACTGCATGTGCACTACCTACTGCATTGTGTGTTAATGGTGTGACTTGTAATGACACCAGTAACAGAGCCACACAAAGAGTAATATTAGATTATTTCTGTTATTCATCAGTATCACGGTTGGACAGAATCCTCTTAAATCTACCTAAAGTGGCTCCCCACAGATGACAGTGCTACCACCAAAAAATAATATATTATGCATACATGTACAGCTTCTCTGCTACCCACCAGCTGCTCTTTGTGTACCATTATAAAATACCTGCATGACCCTCCTAAACTGAATGTGATTTGATGGCAGAAGCTGAGCAGCTGCCATACTCAGAAGCCTAAAATATTTCAGAAGCCTTCTCCCTCCTCTTCCTTTTCTCCCCCACCAGCAAATGCAGACGACTTCCCAGGCCCCACCACACTCCTGGAATGCATTCTCTCAAAAAACCCACTGAACCTCAAGTTATTATTCCATGGTGAGAAAAGCAGTGAACAGTGGAAAATGACAGTTTACCCAAATGGAGGTGAAAATGCACTTTCTGCCGTACTTAAAAGAAATAACAGCTTTCAGCAAAGATCTAAATCCTAGCAACAAGCACTACATAAATGTAAAAAGGTCATCTCTTTGTTAGAGAAAGGTTACTTTGCTGAACACATGCTTTAAAAAAATAATCTACTAAAGGAAGTTAAGCTTGGTAACATTTCTGTTGTATTTGCACATGGAGAGAACAGATCTGTGCACCTCCTTTCGGGGCAAGAATGTGAGGGACGGTTGGTTATAATGAGCAATTTTCTTCTTTGAGAGATTCAAGGAAGAGAATCTAAGATGTGTTTCAAACAAATGGCTATTTAAAAACAGAATTTGGGCTCTGCTGAGCAAAGCCCTAGTTTTCAGCTATGAATTCACCTGGATGGCAGTAGAGAGGGGCCTCACCTGCCCTGCTAGGAACGGCCAGAATGGTGAGTGCTCCTGCACCCCTGATGCAATCATGCAACTTGTTGCTTTTCTCTTCTTCTCCTCGGCTATAAAAATGCTTGGGGTAAAATTCTGGGTCCTGTAAAAAACACAACAAACCCCTCTTTGCCTTCAAAAGAGAGAGGGGATCCCAAAGTTTAGGAGATGGAAGACTCCAAGCCAAGAGCTTCCTGTTTGAACAGACAATCAGGCAAGGGGTATGGAGAGAACCAAAGGCACAGAGGGCTGATCTGCATAAATCCTTATTAAGCAGGAAAGTACATAAGAATATGTTTAATTTTACTCCTAGTCAATAAAGTCAGAGACTCTGCAAGCCAGATTGGGTAAGCTGCTGTTCAGAAAGAATCATCGTAAGAAACAAAGAGGAGTAAGATGATGAAGCCAAATGTTGAGGGAAGAAAGGAGAGAATACAGCGCAGAAAGTCTGTCAGAAATACCCAGAAAGTCTCTCTCCTGCAAAGGACACAAAAGAGAATGCAAGAAGTTATGGGCTGCATGAAACAAGGACTCCAAAACACTTGAGTCTGATGCAGAAGGAGGCTGATGGGGAAAAAAACGTCCACAAGGTTTATTATCCTCATCTAGATCCATTAATTCTTATGCGGTTCAGTACAACAACATCTTCCCTTTGACCAAGATCCATCTGCAAGAGAACAAGTGTTTAGAAATGACCAGGTCTAAACAGACACGTACAACAATGGCCTGGGCTTTTTCTCTAGGTCTCCTCTTGCTTTTGGGTGAAACTCTGTTCCTACTGAAATCCTGTTGACTTTACTAGGAGCAAGGATTAGATTGTCCTCTGTGGAAATACAAAGAGTTACCTTCAGAGCCATTAAAAGAAAGAGGAGAAAAATCTATGATCAATAAGAAGCTAAGCCTAGGAAAATAAAAATGCAATTCTCTGTCACCTTGGAAAGATCAACATCATTTGTCATGTGGTGTTTATTCAGCAGAACAACAACTGCATTTGTGCTTTTAAAGGGAAATGAAAGGGGAAAGTAGCAGAAGGGGGCTATGGGGGAGATCTGAGCACAGGAATGTACTGCCACTCCAGCCTGCTATCATTAAACCACATCAGAACTTCATAATCATGGTGTTTAATTAAACAACAGAGGCATGGGTTTATGCATTAATAATGAGGCCTAGCACTTTAGCATGTCAGGCTAAATACAGTTTTAAATTAATAATGTAGCACCGCAGCATTAGTGAGAAAATGAAATCTTATTAACAACTTAATAAAGTCCCTTATTTGCTAAAGTTTCAGCTCTCAGGGAACGGCATTATAGCAAAGCATTTGCATCCCTTAAGGGGGCAGATGGGAGGAGGTGCTGCTTTCTCACACCCTCCATAATTCCATTATATATAGATCACATAGTCACTAAATACTGCCTGGTGTCTGCCAAATGATGCCGTATGTTGCTTCTAAACCTGGGTGTGACACGCTGGGTAGTCTGCACACGCTTTTTTTATACACCATGGGAGGACATTGACTCCCTTTTTCCTGATACTGTCCCATCTTACCAGGTAGCACTGGAGAGCAAGAATGGGATGAAGCACTATCCACCATTGCAGAGCTTTGCAATCCTTTGTGTACAATCCTCTCATGGCCCAGGACTGCAAACACTGCTGTTTTGAAGACGAGGAACCGAAGCACAGGCAGCAGCTGAGAGCGTGAGGAATAGCAGAAAGCAATTGATTTACTGAGGCTTCCAGGGTTACCAGCCATCAGCTGATCCCTTATAACCGTCTCTATAACATTCTTGGACCACTCTTCAATTGAGGGTGGTTTATTTTCAGAACAGACTGAGAGTGCACATGATGAGGTACTCCAGCTCTGCTGACAGGAGCCACTCATTAAGCCACAGAAGATCTAGCACTTTAAAACCAGGGTTTCACAAGCTTTTAGCTTCTTGATTCCCACTGATTTCATGGACTTGGACCACCTTAGACACACAGTGAATTAGTAAAAGATTAAAGTCTGGAGCTTCATCTGCTCAGGCCTACAGCAAAATCTGAAGCTCAGGGCCAGGTTTCCACTTGTCCATGTGTTTGACACAAATTTATCTACCAAATTCCCTTAAATAAGAGAAACTGTTCTTTTCCCCCTCCTCTACTGGAGGGCAGCACCTCTGCCACCCAAGTGAGGGGTCTGTCTCCACAGGCTTGAAAGTTCCATCTGAGCTCATTTGCTGAGGAAACGCAGAACAGGCTGCAGGACCATAATGAAATGAATAATGTGGGGACAAGACCCAAAGTCAATGAGCTGACTTGAAAGAGCTGAGCACCAAGGCCATGGAGAACCAACAGCAGCAAAGCCACAACCAGCCACGGCCACGAAATTCGAGGGATCATTAAAAAAGATGAATAAAGACAGGAGCAGACAAGGTATATCCATCCAAGTCTGTCAAAGAACGGCCTCTTTGGGATGTAAAATACTGATCATACATCCTGTGCAGCTTGAAAACATTGAATTAGGATGGAAATAAGCAAGGAGCACCACTGGCTGTTGCAGATGGGATTGCAGAAAAGCAGAGGGTCAAATCCTGCCTTTGGTTGCACTCATGGGACTATAAAGCTATTTGCTCTTTCTTCACCTGCTGTCTGCATTCCCTAACTTTGGTCTAAATTTGCTGGACAACGTAGCAACAAAAGTAACCTTTTAGAATGAGGGGAGAGAATGGGAATCATTTGGATAAGTCCTCTTGGCAAGTCCCCTTCTCATGGTAACAACTCCCTTACAGAAGAATGGTCTTCCATATTAAATGCCTCCAAACTGCATTTGCATTTTCCGTGTGTATCCTCCTACAGTAAGAACAGTAATCTCGCAAGTAGTTAGGACGTGAGATTCTCATTGTGCCCTTTTTAAACTCGGTGTCCAGCTCTCTGGAATGAGGAGGCAGATGGGGCAGAATGATCACTGCAGCTCTCACAGGAGAGCTCAAAGTGGGGAGCAGATTTCCTTGCAAAGCTTGTGTGCACTGGGAGCCCTGATCTGCATGCAAAGCTTGCCTGTCCATCCACCTCCTCCTTCAGAGACCCAGGGATGTGGGTTTCACTGGGAAACCACAGAGTTCACGGGAAGTAGCAGCTTGTGTGCTCTTTGTGCAAATGAAAAGTCTAGGACATAAAAATCACCTTGGTGTGCCTTGTCTTCCATCTCCTCTGTTAAATAATAAATAGAAACCTAATGGAACTGAGTATGACTGCAGGACGCAGTGTAAGTGAAGCCAAAGTAGACCTGCATGTTCCCCCTTACTTCATCATCAGTGAGTAAATGGGTCACTGGTGAATGAGACCTGAGTAAATCTCCATCCTTTTTATTCTGCCTTTATACTCAACCTACTGCAAGGGGATGTGACTCAAACTCACACACTCCTGCTACAAAACACTAAACAGAAATATTACAAATGATCTTATCAAAACCCCTTATGTTTCTACTCTGAGCTCAAGAAAACTTAAGGAAACCAAGTTTTTCATTCTAGAAATCCTTCATTTGGTTTTTAATTGTGCAGTGGGTTGTCTTGGGATCTGGTCTTTTTCTCCCCCTTTTTTTTTTTAATTTTCTATTTATTAATATTTAATCTCTGCACAGTGCAGAAGAAAATCATTTCTGCAATAACATCAGAATGGGAGGGTTAGAAATCAATAGCCAGGCTCTCACAAGACACATTCAATCCCTTCTTAATCCATTTTCGACTGCTCCCTTGCCTTATTAGAACAGCCAAGTTTTCCCCCACTTGGGATGGGATATTCACATTGCAGGAGGGAACTGAAAGCTCCCAGAGAATGAGAAACCTCCTGAAAAGCAGCAAAGAGAACAAAGCCTTTGTGTTTGGGGCAGAAGCCTAGACATCATTCTGTACCCAGACCCCTACACTGAAAACCTTCTGATAGAAAGCCTGGCCCCATTTCTGTGACTCGTGCCACATCCTGCATCCACTGGCAGACCTGACCCACTGGAATATCTTTCCGTTTTAGTTTTTCTTCAAGGCCATCTGTCACATTCAGATCTCTCAAGCTTCTCAAGCATCCCCTTCTCTTCTCATGGGTCAGTTCTGCAGAGGTGTAAGAGCCAAACAGTGCACTCGACGGGAGAAGCCACTGTCTGAGAAAGGCAGAGAGCAGAAGAATCCCCTGAAGAACCTCTTTGATGCCTCTAGGGCTTAAGGATATGACAACATGGACTAGTTATAATGCTTGAACACAGAAACCAAAGCCAGCATCACCATGCACATCCCACCAGCCACAACATGACTATACAGTCCTTCAGTTCTGAACAGTCAACCCCCTTACTTCTTCATCCTACAGCTTCCATCAACACTTTCTTCTTGGCAAACCCGTCAGCTACATGTTGGTGTCGTGCAGCTCCCATGCCAGGAGAGGACCACAGCCCAGCTACCTCCTTTGCTCTGGCTGGGAAAGGGATTCCAGCTGCTCCTTGCTCCCAGCTGTGGAGAGTTACCACGATGAACATTGACTTCATAAGAGAGTTGCAAAGAAAATTCAACCTTTTTTCTGGGTTACGAAAGGACCTTGTCTGGCACTTGGTTCTGTTTCATTAAAGGAAGGCAACATCTTTGTACTCTAAGGGAGAAGCTGTGGTACCTGTCGCTGCCTTCCCTTCAGTAGTTGCATGTTCTGGGATATAGCCCCACATAAGAGTATCCAAACCCTCCCTGGAAATGTCTGCTTTTTCCTCTCTGTGCAGGGCTCAATATCTGTACACCCTTTCCCTCAGAAGAAGCAATGGTGAGGGCTGTTCAGGTTGTAGAGGGTGCAGTCAAAGCTAAGGGTCCTCCACACATTTCTGGCTGCCATAAAGAACTTTGTCCTGGTGCCAAAGGGCTGGCAGTCTCAGGGGACTGGGGAGGAAGAACAGGAGAAGGACTGGGATTTGAGAGAAGCAAGAACTGCGCATCCGGTTTCAAACCCAGTATCCCACCTGCAAGCTTGAGGTGGAGTTAAGTGGGAAAGAGAGGATGATTCCCCTTGTTCTTGTAAGGGGCAGGGGTTCCTGCGGCCCTGTGCCCAGGCAGCACATCCGAGGCTGCTGGAGGCACACTCCTCCCCGCACCGAGAGCTGTGCGTAGCCCTCCCCTGGACCTGCGGGCAGGGGCTGCTTCCCCGGCTCTGCTGGAGTTGCCGCCTGTCTCCGATCCCGGCTGACGCAAGAAGCGACTTTGCCAGCAGAGGGAACTACAGACCAGACAATCGCTCCTTCCCTACTGAAACACGCACCGAGTCCCGTAGCTGCTCTGAGTGTCTTCTCTCCTGCCTGGAATAGAGATGTTTCAGGCACCTCTGCCAGTGCTTTCCACCGCCTTGCTGCTGGTTGATTTGATTATTGAGGGCTGTGTGTACGGGGACTGCTAAAGAAATCAATTCAAACAAGAAACCAATTGAAAACTCTCTGTTTACTGTATTAAAAAAAAAATAATAATAATAACCTGCAAATTCCTATACCTATCTTCTTGCTGCCATCTAGTGAAGGGGAAAAAGTATGACTGTGTGACATCAGCAGAGCAAAACCTATCCTAGAGGCTTGTACTTGTTAAATAAACCCTTTGAATAAGCTGCTTCAAAATAACCTTCAAAGTTACAAGAAGATCTTTTCCTTCCCTTTTGGAAGTCTCCTTCATAAAGTGTGCTCACAGATCTGCTGGTGCAGGGTTTTCTTTGTCATCGCTTGTCTGAAGAGCAACACAACATTGACCATTCTGTTCTATTGAAACTCTTCAGGCTGGTCTTAAAAGCTGTAGGAGCCGTGGCAGAATCAGACAGTTATAGAATCCTTTCATATTCCCATGAATACACAATTAGTGTAGGAGGATAATGAGCATAAACTCTACACACCCACCTAACTTCTCAGGCAGGTTTTGTAATCAGAATCAAACTCCTTGTTAGGACCTGTGTGAGCTTCAGGTAGGACCGAGAACAGAAGTCTCATATCCACAGTCCTGTGCCTTAGCCATAAGATAAAATAAAAATGGTGTGTTCCTTCATCACTGAGGGATTTTTGGGAGGAAGGTCTCAGCTCTGTGATAGACAAGTGACGGACGAGAAGTCAGCAGTTAGTCACTAACATTTCAGCAGCACCAGTTCTTCTCACACTCCTGTCATGCTTCCAGGTGACAGCCATGACCGCTGGTTAGTCCAGACCTGGGTGTTTGGTCACACACCTGCCAGACTGAGGTCTGCCTGCTTTCCCTGCCTCGAGTTTCTGCTTCTACCTACCTAACACTTCCAAATAGCCAGAACCAGCACGGCATTGCCACAGCTTGTGGCGGTTTTTTCTACCTGGTTTTTATTGCTGATTTTCTGCTATTACACCTGACAGAAGAAGTATCCACTTACCACTTGCAGCAGTTCCAGTGAAATCCCAGTAGAGTAACTCTGCTCATCCCACTGTTATTTTTACTCAACAGAACATGATCCATTCACACATTTTGATGCTTTAGCACCTCTCCACTTTCCACTCTCCTTGTGTTTGCCTGAGTAAAAGATCCAAAGCCTGCTGAGCTCGCAGCAGTGAGAGCTGCCACCGGAGCAGGGCTGTATTTATGGGGCAGGCATCCAAAGCACAGGTGTGGGACGGCAACCTGAGACCTGCAAGCGCTCACGCGTCTTGTTGTGCCCGTCTGCCCTGTGGGTTACTTCTGAATTTGCAACGCTTTGCCCACCCCTGCCTCGATGCCGAGGAGGCGGGTGGGTGCCGGGGGGCGGTGGGTGCCCGCTCCCCTCCGGTGGTCGCTAGATGTCAGCACGGGACCGCCAGCCCGGCCCCGGGGAGGACACGGACCTCGTCCGGACAAACCCGCACCTACCCCTGGTCTCTCTTAAACCTCCTTCCTCCCGTTCTGTCCCAGAGATTTTGTTTGGTTCTACTTTTAGTATCTAAATGTGGCTGATAGGGTTGGAGACATGTTTCTCTCAGTTACCCCCTCTTTTCTGATGGAACAAACTGAGTTAGTCCCTCAGTCAAAAATGCTGTTGTCCAGCAAACAAACTTGAAGTTTTTAAATCAACATGACAGTCTTTGCAACTAATTTTCTTACACATTTCAGTAATGCATCCACCCCAAACCCTGAGGTCGATAACTACATGTGATAGGTAACGTGGATCTGAGAAAGGCTTTTGCTTTGTAGCTTCATCCCATCTCATTCCAGCCCTCTGGACATTCAGGCAGTGGGCACTGACACTGGGAGATACCTGGTTTGGTTCAGAGGCATGTCTTTAGAACTACAGCTGAAATTGAAGAAAATACCTCATTATTTCAATTATTGTCTCTCTCTCTTCGAGTCAAAACTGAAATAAATTGTAGTCAAGCTCTTGCTGTAGTAACAGGTGCTACAACCTCCACATTTACTCTTTTCCTTTGGAAGGATGAGTGCATTCTCCAAGCTGTAGCTGAACCTGGGAGCTGTAGTCCTGAAACAGCCCCCGCAGCAAACACTGGGCAGCGTGGCCTTGGCAGGCTGTGCTACTCTTGCTTTGCTCCCTGGACGTGGCTCAGCAAGTGTTTTCTTTTGGAGACAATTTTGCCTTGTCAAGCTGACAGAAATCCCTTGAATGTATGGAGCCAGATGTAGGGAATGCGGTAATCAAATTATTATTTGTAAAATGTTCGTGACATGAAAGAGTCTTATTCAAGTTATGGGTCCTGCCTCGAGGATCTTACAGTTACAGGAACTATTATAACTACAGTGATGATAGTCTGCTATTAATTCTTAAATGCTCACAACAAGTTTTGAACATGTAAAACACTGGAAGACATAAATCCCATTTTAAAGCTGGCAGATACTCTACAACACGTGATAAATTTATTTCCTACTGCATATGTCCGTTTTTCCTCAAAGCACTTGGAAGGGATTTTATATTCTACCATGTTCTTCCACATGAGTCACTCCCTTCTGCTATTTTTTTGTCTTCTTTTTTTTTTTTGTTCTAGTCCAACACATCAAAATCTAAATTCCTGTTTCTCGGTTTTCAGTGAGAAAGAGGGTTGAATATTTTCGAAGATACCTATTCACAGCTGAAATGAAAGGATGAAGTCCAAAGCAAATTCTTCCGTGTGCATTTTTTGGTAGCACATTAAACCTGACTTGATTTAAGATTCAGTCAGGCTCCAAATGATTTCTCTCAGCTGTGCATTTTGGAATTATATATAAAGCAGCAAATCCTTCTGCTCTGTTCTCCTCTAGCTGATATACCTCCCAAGCTGCACTTCAGTGTTGAAATAACCATTGAAGAACTCATCTACTTAATAAACCACAAGAGAGCCTGCGTGAAAAGTGTTTACTTCTTATTTTCAGCCCACTTACATGCACATGACATTCTTAGAAAGCTGGCAATACTTGCAGCATGTGATTATAGCAACCAGGATTCCTGAAAGTTTGTGACACTACTAGTCCTTCTCATTGCAAGATCTTAACACATTACAAAAGGAGTAACTCATTTCTAGCAGGGGACAATCCTACTTTTAACAGTGCCACTATGTCTCTCTCATGGGAATGATTTATGCCAGTGATAATATTCTGGTACTTCCCTCCATTTGTCTGTTATTACTTGGAGTGTGGGACTGACTCGAGAGATGAGCAGAAGTCATGCTCTGCTCACCTGTATTTGAAAGTCACAAGGAATATATAGAGTGTCACCATGAATATGCAGAGTGATCTGTCCCAGGAGTAGTTAAGTGCTTCAATTGTCATAAAACAATTAAGTGACTAAAACCAGTAATTGGTCTTCATGGTCGGATAAGCCCGATAAGGGGAGCAAAAGAGAGGCACGACCATATTGTAACATTCAAACACTGGAGGTGAGATAAGAGAAGATCAGTGAAAAGCGTGATGGACAAACGTGCACACTGATGCCAGGCTCAGACAGAGCTACAGGAACACAACCTTCCAGAGGTACATTCACAGAGCAGGGGAACAGCCTCACTGCAGGCAGCAGCCCTGCAAGCACAGAGGGTGAATGTGTCACTGCACATCTCGGAGCTCTTGGCTCTGATGTGGAGAAGGAAGAGAGACAAGCTCGTCATTTCACGTTAGTGCACGGCACAGAGGGAGATGATGGGAAGAGGACAAGATAACCACACTCATAGAGGGCCTGAGAAAAACAGAACACATTCTGGAAAAAGCCTCCTGTCACCTTAACACCCAAGCTATTTACTACAGCAAATAACTACCAGGTGCATCTGCATCAACTGGATATGCCCATAGGCAATATCCACCTTCTCGCATCCATGTGTCACTACACAGGATTCATCCCATCCTTTCTGAACAGACGGTTGAGGGGCCTGGACCAGGCATATGTCATGCTTGAAGAAAGCCTGGAATGCCCTTGTACTATCTGTAAAACATATCTCAGTAACATGAAGCAGTCTGCAAAGTGTAGGAAAAAAAAAAGAAAAAAGAAACTGGGACCTCTTTCTACTCTAATTAAAGGTTGGGGCCTTGTCATGTCAGTCCAGGAGTATGGGACAAAGCATCCTGATTATCCTTCTCCACGCAGCTCTCACTTTTGCCAGTGGCTGCCTCAGAAGCTCCTTGAGGTCCCTCTGTGGACCAGCCACCACCAGTCACGGTGGTGATTCCTCACACCCTGCAGGCCCTGGTGTGGTTTCCTATCCAAGTGTCGCACTCAGTTACTGGTACCCACAGCTGGGCAGAAAGTCCCTCCCGAGCTGGGCTGGACCATCA
Organism: Oxyruncus cristatus; assembly: GCA_013399855.1. Classification (NCBI taxonomy): domain Eukaryota; kingdom Metazoa; phylum Chordata; class Aves; order Passeriformes; family Cotingidae; genus Oxyruncus; species Oxyruncus cristatus. Next base: position 792,461 of record VXAY01000995.1, read on the forward strand.
CAGACCAAACCTTTTCCTGGCACATGGAAGGGAAGAACAATGTGAGCCTCTGAAGAAAATGGGAATAGACAGGGCCTTTGCCTTGGAAATCTCCCTGCACAACAGGTGCCTCCTGTGTCATCCCACCTAAACAGCGACGACCAGATCACAAGTAGTGCCCAGAGCTGCCAACACCGTGTGCGCCCCTGGTGCTTCCACCATCCAGGGGAAGAGTGTTAGGGAAGGGAAGAAGGGAAGAAGGGAAAGGAAGGGAAGGGAAGGG
>VXAY01000995.1:795917-864823 GCA_013399855.1 Oxyruncus cristatus
AAAAAAAAAAAAAAAAAAAGCCCTGTCACCTAAACAGAGAATCATGATTTTTAAGTAGATGTATGTTGCTTCTGGTTAAAATTACAGAGGATTGAGCAGTTGAGGTTATTTAAATAGAGATTAATTTAAGGGTTCATATTTTACCAAAACTAAAATAGTTGGAGAATAAAGTATTTAACAGCTTAATGTATAATCTGAGTTTGGTTTGGTTAAAGATTTAACACTAATAATAATGGAATTTCTAATTGCTTCTTAAATAATTATCATCTAAAAAAGCAGCTCAATAATTTCAGAGTCTAAAAATGTCTTGATAGTCTTAGAGACAAGCTATTTTTGGAATGATGGTGTTTAGTACAGTGATTGTTTTAAATCTCTTCCTTTAATTTACATTAGTAAAAACTTGCTCATCCTACCATACCTACTCAGAATACTAAAAAATCCACCTTCTGAGAGTCCTTGAAATATTCAGAAGGTTTTTCAAGGGCCCACTTAGAATTAAACAATCTCAGGAGACTAAATACGGAATTTCAAATACAGAAGATAAAACCTGCATTAAAATAAATAAAAAAAAAAATAGGAAAAATAGCAAGCTTTGGTATCTAAGTGCTGTTAAAAAGCCAGGTATTAAAAACAAGTGTAGAATTTGTCAAAGCAATACTAGAGGAATTTGTAAATCATTATTAAAATTTACCTTAAAGTACAGCGGGTTTAATTCAAAAGGAAAAAGGAAGATCAATCACAACTTTTCCTGCAACAAGCAATATTAAGCTAAAACGAAGCTGACTAACTTCTCAGTCAATCTGAAAGTTCAGTCCTGTGAGTTGTTTCTCTCCACCGTGGACTTGCAGGATTTGAACTCACACAGAGGTGAAGCCCAGACCGAGCCCTTTGCATATCCTGTGACAGGAAGGCATCTATTCCGAGGTGATTTACACTGAGCTGCTGCTAAAACTGCTTCCAAGTGAATGCCTAATACCACCGAAAAGATGATTTTTGATTGGAGGGGATAAACGAGCTGTTGCATTTGTGTGTGAAGCATCGGTGCTAACCTTGCAGATGTGCGTGGTTATCCTGAGGATGAGGTCCTGTAACTTGTCATTTGCTTTTCCCCTTCTCTGGCGTATGAGAAACAAATCAACTTATTTTGTGTACCATGTAAGGTTTTAAGTGTCTGCTTCCATTTGATGTTTCAGAGAATACAAAGGGAGGACTTCAAAGAAGCTGAAGATCTTTCTTTTTTTTTTTTTCTTTTCCTGCTCAGATGTTCTTGTTATGATACCTGCTTCTTTTCTCCCAAGAAGGATTTGCTGTGTATGCTCAGATGGAACTCAAATACAGATCATGTGTTCTAATGTACTTATTATCCTGATATGTTAATAATTTGAAGAAAACATAATGCCAACTTTTAATTAAAGGTAATATATTGTTTTCTAACCTCACGTAGTTTTTCTTTGAACTTCAAGACCGATCAGCATGAGGTGTCACAAAGAGGAAATGCTGCCCTGCTGTCTGTTGCTTTTTTAAGTTGTTTAATTCTGGTCTCTAACCAAAGCAAAGGTTTTTCTTAACCAATGTCTATAACCTTAGTAATAGGGAATTGGAAAGTGTTGTCAGCTTGCACTGCATCAGTCAAGATTTAACATTAGCAGTTTTGAGCCTCCAAGGTAAAACGTTGTTTAACCAAATACAGGGGAGCAACAGGTTTGAAGATGGAGGGCCCAGAAGGCAGCTGTCTACTTCAGATACCAGCAGAAAGTTAAATCAGTTGGAGTTCCTGGAAGGAAGCCGTGAGAATCATTCAGCTTTCCTTGTCCTTTGATCCGGTTTGCTGATTTTCTGGCATACTGTCACAATATCTGAGTGTTGCTGCATGCTGAGCTTGTTCCCGAGACTTTAGGAAGTGATTGCTCGTTGTTCTCAGATCACTTCTTGGTATTGTTCTTTACATACCCATTTCTGCAATTTCCATTTCAGAAGAGCCAGTTGACACTTCACAAGAGTGAAGTGAAGGTAGGGTCCGATCCTGATGCTGGTTTACTAACTGACAGCGCTCCTGGCGCTGTTGGCGACAGCGTGGTGGGGCATGAAGCTGCAGAGCACAGTGGTGGTATCTAAACCCAACATGATGCTGCCTTTAAGAGGTTCCTGAGGCCCAGAAAAACATATGCAAGCTTTACCCCTTTGCTGTATTAACCTCGTAGCACGTGTAAAGCACCGGGCACTGTGGATAAACACCTCACTTGAAAGCTTTCGTGGTTCTTCAGCCCAGACCTGCTCGTTGCCAGCTCAGCAGCAAGAGTCGCGGCGCAAGGTTGAGTCCTCGCGCACGGCAGGTTTCCAGCCCAGTTTGCAACAGCTGGAATTATTTAGCTGACAGTTTAGGTGAACAAAACCAAGCACTCCACGTTCTACAGTGTGTGGTCTAGTGTGTTACTTGGGTGGACCCTTGAAAATAAGAGGTCAGACTCTGCAGCGTTACTGAGATTTGTTTCACCTGCTCTCTCTGCCTGCCATGAGAATTATCAGCAGAGAAACCGTTGCTCTGATCTGGACAGGTGAAAATGCTTCTAAAGAATATTAGAACACACCATCCAATATTTTCAATTTTCAAAACTGCTTCTATTTTGTTATCTGTTATTTGGTAGAATTTCGATTAGTATTGCACAGTGAAAAAGTTGGGGTTTTTTTTGTTTTGTTTTGTTTTCACTAATCCTGATTAAGGCCAGAAAAGACTCTTGATTACAGCAATTTTAATAATGTAAATTTGTTTGTGATATGTCTTTAGTCTTTAATCCCCTTTGGCATTCCATTCAAAAGGAGATGAAAAATTCAGGGATTTGTAACATTTAAATCAGTCATTCCATGAATGTTTCTCAGATGGTTTTTCTTCTACCTGAAATAAAAAATACCTAATGGATAGGTAACATATTTTGTGATCAAATGGGAAATACATCTGCATGGGGTTTTTTTTGGAAAACTATTCTTTTTGTGTGGAAAAATAGCTTAATATCAATCATTTTCTCTTTACAATAAAGTATATGTGCTTAAGAGAAAATGGAACCAATTATCAAAACAAATAATACATTTGAAATCTTTGCCATTCATTCATATGTTCTGAAGTATGATTTTCACCATGGACTTTATATAATCTTTCTGTAGTCAAAATTCACATAAAAATTTCAGGAAATGGCTAAAAGATTTAATTTCTATTTGCCTTTATAAATATAGACGGATTTAAAATGATCCAGTTATTTATTTAAAACAGCCTTACCTTCACTTAACAACAGTAAAATTCAAGTTAATGTTTATTCCTGAAATGCTAAACAGCTTTGACCGTCACCTTCATACTTCTTTAAGGCCAAATAGATTAATCTTAAGCATTAGCATTAAAATAAACTAATTTATAGACATATTTAGCCAAGCTGTTTCAGGGGGAGAATTATGGAGTTCTTTTTTTACTAGATTTAAGGTAGTGAAATTGGTAGAACAAAGACTTGCAGAAGACAAACCACAAGTACTTAAGGTCTTACATGAGGGAGAAGGAGAGCAGGCTGGTTTCAAGCTCCTTGCCCTAGTGAAACAGTTTAATAATTAAAAATATATATATATATATATGTATATATAAACAGCTTATTTTAATTTTTAAGTCTTTCACGTCATCAGTGATTCATGTTCATTAAAATCTGCTTTGTTAATACCACTTGTATTTGCTTAATTTATCTTTCCCCGTGCTAACCCTGGTGTTGTTTCTGTTTATGGTTATCCGTACGGAATCGTACTGTGAATATAACCCAACCTTCCTCAGCTACCACTGGGTGGGGGGAAACAAACCACTGTCTGCTCTTTTGCCTTAAGTACTTCAGAGGGAAAAACATGGCTGAGCAAAAAAAAAAAAAAAANAACAAAAACAAACAAACAAACAAAAAAAAAAAAAAACAAAACCATCACCCCAGTTTTTCCTCCAAGCCCACTTTTGTCTAAAGTAATGAGGCCATAGTCAGTTGGCTCCGAAGAGCGTCGTGATTTAGTGTGACGTACAGTGAATCATTGCAGATCCACTCGGACTGCATTCGTTATTTTAATGAGACGGAGGCAAATCTGGTTTTTGGCCGCAAACCTTAGGACGCAAGCGTAACGCGAAATGGTTGTTGATTGCCACAAGGCAACTGACATTATAGATTTTTATCGCCATCATTATGCGCTTTAAAACTCGCCACATCCCAAGGTATTTAGCCCCTTCCCTCTCCTCCTGCAAATGACAGGGAAGCTACAACGCTGACATTTAAAAGCGAAGAGCTCATCTGTTTAATTTCTGGGCTTGTTAAAACCTTACGTTGCATCCTCTGGTCTGCACTTGTGGGTTTTTTTTTTGTTTTTTTTTATTTCACGCTTTCCCAGAGGAGGAGGAGGAAATCCCCCACTGCAGCGCGGTCACCCAAAAAAGGTCACATCCAGTTGGGCGACAGCAGTACTAGGTCCCCACCAGCCTTTGCTTGATGCAGTACAAGAAATGACAATGAGGCGGGCAAATCTGTGCCCAAACAGTAATCACAGTAATGGTGTTCATCGGAATTTACTAGTGCTGAACTTTTCCGTGGTCTGGAGTAATGTTTCCTCTTCCGTGCTACCAGTAAGGGATTTACTGTGCTTGTATTTGCCTTCAAGCAAAGGGCGCCCAGTTGATTACTGAGGGAAAAAAGCTTCCAAAATTGTGTTATGCTGGCAAATGTGGTTCAGTGTGTGGGCATGTTCATTGGTGTAAAACGCACGTCCACTTGCATATGTTGATGCATATGTATAGTGTCTTCACATATATTGCACCTGTGTGCATGCATGAATGGCTGATTCTATAGTTTATTTACCCTATGTGTCTTTTTTCCATTGTTTTTCGGTGGCTTTACCGGCCTGGTTTTGTCATGTTTTCATGAAACTTTGTACGACATCGTTCAACCGTAGCATGGGAAGTGTCACTGCGTGAAAACCACTGGCCTCCCGAAAAATTGCGTGGACCTGTTCAAGCCAACGAACCCATGAATAATATTTTTCATCGTTTTATTTTACCCTTAATAAAAAGAAGTGATGTTTTGGGACAGGACACGGTGTTGTTTACCCGTTCTGCCATCGGCAGCTTCGCAGTAAGGACGACAGAGAACCGGCATATCTCTGCTTTTCCCTGTTTCCAAATGCATCCACCCGATTTTTATTGATTTGCTGAAAGTAAATCTCACATCTTGCACTCTTCATGCAGGTGTCATGAAGAAAGCCTTATGCCTTCCATTTGAGAATTACATTAAGTATTTTTTTTATCTCCTGGCAGCTTCAGTGTAAAGCAAACTCTGCAGCTGACAGCCATAGTGGGTGCACTCAGTGTTTACAGCAGAACTGAGGCTGTAGGGGAAAAAGATGAAAATCTCTTGCAAAATGTTAAAATGGCTGCTGACTTGGAGGCCTCTGGCTCAGTTTTACATTCTTTCCAATGTCCAAGGAAATACAATTTTATTTCTAACATGTTTTCTCCCCTTGGCTTTTTCCCTCTTGTGCCTCAGTCAGTTTCCTGGAAGATTCGAGGACAGAAAACATTTTAGTTACAGGAGCTCTGTTACTCCTAACAGTCCTTCTTGCAATTGGATGTGGCACCATATAGAATAATCTTGATGCTGGGAGATTGCACAACATAGACGAGTTTATTCCTCTCTGACTTGACTCCCCTTTCCGCAGTTTGCTTGTAGCAGTTCACAAATACCCTTTCTTGGGGGGTAAACAGTGCACAAAGAGCACTTCTTCTCAAATGTGTTCTCTCTCTTTGGGAACCATCTTGTATTTTATTTCATCGAAAGCAAAATCAAAATCCCCTGTCAGGCAAGGGCTTTTCCTTTTTTTTTTTGCTTTTAACTGCTTGTTGAAGTTCTCATCCTCGCAAATTCTCTCCCTTCTAAATGCTTCTGCCCTTGGTCAGACCCTGATCCAGCCTGCAAACAGACTAGTCCCTAAATAAACACGTAAGAAATTAATTCTTGACCATGTTGAGCATGCATGTCTGAAGATATTTACTTTGTTGCAGTTTTAGAGTTAAATCAAATTTGGAAGCAGCATCTGATCATTTCTGTGAATTCAGTGAAATTCTGTTGCTTTTGACTTCCTTCTCCAGTTGCCTTGCCCTGAGGCACAGAGAAGATCAAGGCATTTGCCCATGGACACACACTGACTGGAGTGGCTCACCGGATTTGAATTCAGATGATCTTAGTTTCCTGCTCTCTTAAATAAGATGCACATTACTCTGCCTCCCCAGCAGCATCTGCATTGACATTTTCTCTCTCCCTCCTCATGCTTGGGGTCCCTGGAAAGATCAAGCCTCTGTTGTGGCAGTGGTGTCACCCAAGTCACCGCCTGGTTCCTTCTGGAGCAGTGACAGCCAATGGAAAAGGAGGTGTAGCTACATCTTGGCTATTTTCTAAGACTCCTGCTGCTACAATGGCCCGAGGCTACTTGAACCTACCCTGGGGACCAGCCAGTCCCCAGCTGCTCCGGAGTGGAGGAGCATAAAGGTGGCTTCAAGCCATCTTTGTTCTCCAATCCTCTTCTTATGCTGAGCGCGGTCAAGTCACAGGGGAGAATCTGGGCCAGAGTTTATGAAATGCTTTGCTACAGCAACATGCCCTCGCTGCCAAACGCAGCTTTCTGGTTCTCTGAGCTCCTGTCTCCTGCCCTTCGCTTCTGCCCTGCAACGGGGGAGGCGGCAGAGGCTCCAGCCAGGATCATGGCTCTGTGAAAGCACCATTCTATAACATGAAGTGTCATCTCAGGACTGTCCTTTGCTGCTTTCTCTGCATCCCTGTCACTGCTTGAGCCACAGGCTCCTGCCTCAGAGTCCTGCACAGAACTCATAACCCCAGGAAGGAAGTGGGACTGAGACGCAGTGGGAGGAGGAGGTGCTAGCACTGGATGAACAGCTCCTGTTCTTCTTCTTGTAAGGAAATCGGGCACTTCTAACAGGGAATTTTTATCTGTATAGTCACATCCCTACTTGCCTCTGGTTTTGAATCAGCCTCGGTGTGGTCTCACTCAGCCTGAGACTCACCTGTAGTTCCCCTCCCAGTCTGACACCCAGCTTTTGGTTTTCATGCCATGGAGTTAATCCATTTCTGACAATAATTTCACACCAGAATCACTTTCCTAACTTCAGAGAGTATTCTCATTTTCAAATGAAACAAGTGCCAGCCTCGTGAAATTCACTTTTTGTGATCAGCATTATTTGGGCAGTTGAATTCTAGCACTTCATTTCTATTCCCTGTCCTTTCCCATGATTTCCTGTGTAACACCCAACACACACACACACACACACACACATTTCTGCTGGCTGAAACACCCAATGGCTGGTTTTGGTTGTCTGGAATGAAAGAACTATCTTCACCTACCCAATGGCATTAGTGGAACTGACACGAGGAGTGCTCTGGTTAAAGGGAGACAACCCAAGTGACCAGGTTAAGGCATTTAAAAGATATTTTATTCAACCCAGATGAAAAGGTGTGCCTCTGCCCATTTGCACAGCAGCGCAATTCCCATTAGGTCCTGCAATAGGAATAACACTTGTATTTTTCACCTTAATAAAACCTTAAACCCTCTAGAAGCTCCTCCAAGGGTCTGCAGGTTGGGGTTTTGTTGGGACTTGGTCAGCATGAAGTGGCTCATCCTGGTAGTGATGTGAGGGGTATCTGCTCGGACAGGAATGCCCCAGAACCACTCCCATCATGGCCAAGGCTGATATTTTTTCGTCACAAATCTTCTGATGACTCTCTAATGACTTTCAATCGGTTTGCTACACTGACCTATGATTCATTCACCACATTATTCCAGCTGCTGGCCTGAAATGCTCTCTTTGAGTTAAAAGTAAAGTTTATTCTGATCTCAATTTCCATTCAAATGTGGTTTTACACAGAGTTTGGGGTTTCATTTGGTCCAGCTGTTAAAATTCAGGATATCCCAAATTTGGAGACAGGGGATGGTGGAGTTTAACCAAAACATGACAGACAAAAACCCAACGTGGCCATTAATTTTGAGATAAAAACATTAATAACTTGGGGTGGACTGGAGAAGCTCAGTTCACATAAACTTGGTCATCACAATTCAGCAATTTTGATTTCTACTATCTGCCTAAATAGCCATGGATGGTTCAGACAGAGTGTCTTAATTCATTCAGCGGTTGAGAAGTGGAAATTACATGTCTTTCCTCTTCATTTTCTCTGTGAAAATCTTTTAACTAATTTATGGAGTAGTTAATCTGGTCTCGCACGTGTGTGGGTAAATGAGCATGTCATGTGTCCTCGTGTGCAGGAGAAAAAAAATTATTTCCTGATGGCAAGATAATGGAAACATATTGGGGGTGAGAGAAGGGTTTCATTAGAAAAGCACAGCTTCACGACTACGATCCTTGCATACGAATCATGACTCATCTGCTCCAGAGTGGGGGGGAAAAAAATCACTGGGAGTCAGATTATTGTACCTAACTCAACATCTAAAAGTCAGACAACTAATTAAGCCTGGGCTGTCTCCATCCTGAGGAATAATAGATAACAGCTTCCCAAGGGTAATTCATGTCACTGTAGAATAGGTGGACAAGTCGCCTTCTGGGGGTGCTTATCTCTTGACATTGACTGCAGAAGCTACACAGATAGCTCAGAATAGATGCCTGGTTTTCGGGCACGGGAACACAGTGAGAGAAACCCCTGCCTTGCAGTCCACTGCTAGAATTAGGACTTAAAATGAGAGCTTAAAAGGTTGCTGTTTCCTAGCTGATAGAGTAACCTGGCCCAAATAAGAAGCAGCCCATCAGCAGCCAGAATAACCCAAGGCAATGTGAAATTAAAAGCAGCTTTCATTAAAGCTGCCAAGGGAAAGTGTTTATAACTGTGGGAAGCATGTCTAGTCACTAAATAATATAATATGAGATGATAACAACGAAAGAGAGAAATGAAAAGGGGCACATGGAGTAAATTATGCTGACAAATCTCAGGGTGAGGGTCTGAAAGCTGAAGGCTGTGGACAGTACCTGCTTTCAGGACATATAATGTTAATCCAGGTCAGAGCCTCTCTCAGAGGCCCATTGGAAACACCTATGGAGTCATGGAATCCTAGAATAGTTTAGGCTGGAAAAGTCCTCCAAGATCATCGAGTCCAGCCATTAACCCAGCAGTGCCAAACCCACCATTAAACCATGTCCCCAGGTGTCACTTCCACATATCTTTTAAATCCCTCCAAGGATGGGAGCTCCACCTCTGCCCTGAGCAGCCTGTTCCAGTGCTGGACAACCCTTTCAGTGAGGAAATTTTTTCCAATATCCAATCCAAACCTCCCCTGGCACAACTTGAGGCTGTTTCCTCTTCTTCGCTTGTTCCTTGGGAGAAGAGGCTGACCTCCAGGCAAACTGAATGTATCAGAAGATCTTTGAGTGAGGTCAGATTTGTACTTCTCTGCTGCCCAGGAGCTGTGAGCTGACCATGGTGATGTTACTTGCTGTAAGAAGACGATGCTCAGACACGCTGCAAAAGTCAGCCAGGATGAACCTATTGAAAAGTCCCAGTTCCACAGTTTTAAACTGGGAAAAATAAATGCACTGCACGTACAAGGTGGCGTTTTGCACCTGGGAACACGGTAAATAGTAATACACTTCTGAAATGCATAGTATGGCACTGCTTTGTACACTTCCATCCAATTAATGCCACGTGGAAGGGGCCTGATGCAATGTGTTATTTGTCCTGATATATTCCGGACCTTCTGTGTACAAATATTAAGGAAGCTGTGAGGTTGTCACGCTTTGTAAAAGCTGCTCAAAGGCTGTAGATTTAGTAGCTACCACTCTAAAATGCAATAGTGTTTTTAAAGCTTTTCTTTTCCCTGGGTGGAGCCTTCACAGACACCCAGAAGGTGTTTTAATTGATGTCCATAACTCTTCCATGGTTAAAGTAGGGCAGCACAGAGGGCACCACACCACAGTTGCACCATGATTTATTATCACGGTTTGACAACAGTATTCCATAAACATCTACTGGAAAATACTCTTAATTTGCCCTCAAACACAGCAAGTCTGCCATCCAAGATATCCACAAATTCTGAAATTCAGTGATGGAGCAAGGGTGGGGAGAGTCATCACGTTTAACCCGTGACTGCCACATTTTTCATCCCTACAAGGACATTATACACAATAAAATGAGTCCTGGTGGAAGTGTGTGTCTCCCTGAAGTGGGCAAACGACAGGTTAAGAGAAAGCAAATGAAAGGTAAGATTAATAGCATTTATCATGGCAGATAGACTAGCAGTTTGCTAATTAAAGATGTTAGAACATAGAAGCAGCCAAGGATCAGTGGCTTTTAATGAGGATGTTGTAGGGTGATTTAGGTCTAATTTTCTGCTTAATAAGGCTGGTTTAAAAAGTAATTTTGTTGGGATGTGACTCTCCTAAACCTGTTCATTATCAGTGATGGGACTTCACTTCAACACTCCAGGAAATGTTGTGTTTAATTAATATTGTGTCGGCAAGTGGATATGCTGACAGATGAGAAAAAAATTGATGAAGAACTTTCAAGGACATTGACTTCATTACACAGCTTCATTATAGCCTGAATAACTGGCTAAATATGTCGTTGGAAAGATAATGTGCCACTTTTAACTCTTTTCTGCATGTTGTTCATGCAAGTAAGCAGAGTATTTTTTCATAATAGCCACTATTGGAAAAAAAAAACAACACCAAGGGATCAGTTCTACAACATTTTCTTATTGACCCATTCCCTTTATGATATTTCTAACTGATGGTGGTCTATGTAAAGCAAAATACTGTTGATTATTTACATTAATTCATCAGCCTTTTTACTTGGGCAGAATAAGACATTCTTCACCATCAGGTAATTTTGCACAGAGCTCCTGAGACAAGAGTAGAAATTAATTTAGAAGGGTTTTATGTCTCTGAACAAAACAACATCCTGAAGTATAGTGATGGATTGATCAGTGCCTGAGGACAATATAGATATAGATGTAGATACATAGATACAGAGATATATAGATACCTTCTATACACACATACACCTAACTTTATGCACTTGGGCTTAACGAAGCAAAATTTAATGCCCCAAAAAGTCCTAAATATTGTGCTTCTACACAAAGTGGGATCAGTTTTAGCAGAATGAATCAGAACTGGGTTGCATATAGGCAGGGATCACTTCCTGCTGTGAGAGCTGAGGAGAAAGGTCCTTACTGGCACATGAGCCAGGAACGTTTTTAGTATCTGCCTTGCAAAAAAATGGGTACTTGGGAGGGACCTCAAACTTATCTTTTCCTCTCATCTCAGAAGAGCTACACAGCAGTCCTTATTCCCCACCAACACCAGTTTTAGTGGGTAGTGTATTTGGATCCTGAACTGGCAGCTGCTGCTTCTGCAGCATCCTTTAACTCTTTGATGATTTTTCTCTGCAAAGAGACTCACCTTTCCCCTGGCTAAGGTTAAGGCATGAGAATATCACCCTGTGAAACAATTCAAAAAAAAGAGACCCTACCAATTCACTTAAATTTTGGCCACTGTAGTAGTTCTCAGTTGTTTGCACACCACCGTCTGCCACCTCACCGAACTTTCAACCAGAAAACTAAGCAAAGATAATCTGCTTCAGACCAGATGATGTGACCCAATGTAACCTCAGAGACTTCGGGTTGGGGTCCTCTGATCTGTCTTATAAGACAGCAAGAAAAAAAACCTTCTGAGTCTGATTTTTAAGCAGGGGTTGGGAGAGAAAAAGCAAAGTACTGAGCACAGGGTCTGGAGCACTGTTTAACTGGGGGATGCAGAAAAGCTGCTAGAGAAAAACAGGTCGAGCAGCAAACCATTGGCTTTCCCTGGGTTTCAGTTGCCTTTTCTTCGAGAAATACGACTGTTTAAAGAATAACAGGAAGAAAAGCAAAAATCAACCTGTGAGTCTGAAAGCAGAAGAGGAAAAAAATGTTTTCAATCTTAATCATTAGGGCTATTAGCCAAGAGAAGAGGCCCAGACAGGGGAAAGAGAAGAGGCGCTGACTGGAGGCGACAGCTGGAGTTTATCTGATGCGTCAGTTCTCTTTAACACCTCCATTCTGTGGCTGCTGTCACCTTCAGATGAGGGCTTTTGCAGGATGGGATTCAGGAGAGCATTCTGCCGTATCAGCCCCGTTACACACCGGAGAGCTTTGTCCCCACCACAGTATTTTCATTTACATTTATGAAGCTACAGGGAGACCCACACACTGGTGTGTGTCTGTGTCCGTGTGGCCAGGGGCACCTGTGCAACTGGACACTCACCCAGCACCTCTGAGCTTTGCCCATGTGCCAGTAGCCATTAATAATGACTCATTATTTTTTTACCCTCGGTAATATGAAGGTAACACTCAGCCCAACTGTTCAACGAAAGAGGAGCAGACAGCGTCCTGTCATCACCACAAAGCTGAACTCGCTCCAGCACCTTATGCCTACAGAAACTCAGTGAGACGTCCTGGGTTTGGAAAAGAGGAAGGGACGAACCAAAGCTGTCAATCTCTCCCCAGGTTGGCAGCGTTGGCGCAACCTCCCTAACGGGTAATTGCAGGATTAGAACCTCAGAGCTCAAATATCACAGAGGGACATATGGCAGTGGAGCAAACCACCGCCTGGCAGTGGAACGGTGCTCTGAGACACTTGTGGGGATCAGCCTGTGGGAGAGAAGGTGCCTGGGGGATGTGATGCTGGCTGAGCCTGTTAAACGTGCAGATCCCAAGAAAGTGCCTGTAGCTGTCCACTTACAGGCTCAGCTGGCCCATCTCGTGTGCGAGTGGGGGGAGATGGTGTGCAGAGCCCACGCCTGTTGAGCACATATCACCCGCGTCACATGTGCCTTGGGAAAGCAGGGACCCTGTTCCACGGGGGACAGCTGGGAAGTGGCATTTCAGGGTGCCCTTAAATGTGCCACTTGGTGTGCCATCATCTGTCAGCAATCTCTGATGGAATCCCACCCACTGTGGAGGGCAGCAAGGGCCTAACCACTCCTAGATGAGTACTGGAGTCGTGTCCAACTTGCCTCCTTTGGATACTCACCTCGGACACCACAGCTGCATCTCTCTCCTGAGTCAGGGCACAGTCAGGGTCATGCACCTTTGGTAGCAGAAATTGTATGAATTGCTCATCTTTCAGCATTTTAGGTGACATGACAAGGGTTACACGTCCAGCGTGGAGTGCCAGCCTTTTCCCAGGTGTAACCTTCACCTGCAAAGTGTGCAGCTTCCTTCTACCTCCCACTTCATTGCTGGTGAAAAATCTGCCTCCTTCCACTTCTGGCTGCCTGATGCCTGTTGCAGTCAAAGAAGAGACAAGATCTGCCTGGGAACAAATTATTTGTGGCAGGGAATGTTATTCCCAGGCCAGCTAAGAAGTAAATGCAAAAGATTTTTAGATCCTCTTAAGCTCAACATTGGTTAGGATCTACTGGAAACTTTAGCTCTCTCCACGTGGGCATGTATGAGGATAAAGATGTTTAAAATTGGGATAAATGTGATGTGGAGAGCTGATCCAAAGTTTTGCTTGGGACAGGAAGACCCAACTGTCCGGATGCCCCACCATGGGCACCGCGGTCCCAACATGGTGGGATGTGAGATTCTTGTGTTGGGGACTGTTGTCCCCTGCCTGGCAGGCAGGAAACTCAGGGGTTTATTCTTCTTTGACTTTTCTTATTCCTGAGCTTGGTGCCTAATTGTTCTCTGGCAAAGGGGCTAATTAATTCCTATGCAGGGCAATTAAAACACATCGGATGCGATCAGTTTTGCAGCATTGACAATGAGGTGCTACAGAAAGCAGCCTGGACAGGGAAAAAGCACATTCCCACTTGCTTTCTGATCTTGCTGCAAATGGAGTTGAATCCCCAGGGTGTGGGGCATGTTCAGACTGAGCTCAGGCAACTCTGAGGAGGAGGCAGACACGTTTTTGGAGATGAGCTGCTTGGTTCATCTTCTCTCCTGCCCCGGGGTGGACAGGGGAAGCTTAATTTAGTTACTGAAATCGAGATCTTGTCTACAGGGCCAGAGAGTGAGAGACCCCAACCTTTCTGCTGGGCACTTACTGTTCCACTGACAGCGTCTGGGTCATCTCTGACACCCTGGTACATTGGTGTCCCAGTGCCATCCCACAGGGAGGAGCTGACAGGGACAGGGGGGAGTTTGGTGATGGGGTAGAGCATCGTCTCCCAGTTGGCTGGACCACATAGGGATGAAAATTTGGAAGCAAAAGGTGGTAACAACCCAGGTGTGTCAGCAGCACATGTATGTTGGCAGCACATACACTGGTTCACGAGAAGAGCCTGTTGCTCACTCCTGTGGTTTCTGGATTATCTCAACTGAGCATTCACCTTCAGGGTTGAAGCAGAGAGTCCCTCAGCACGCTGTTTATAAATATTCAGGTGAAATTTTGAAACAAAAATGCCATTAGAAATTTGGCTCTTTGTAGGCTGTTGTATAATCCATTACAATGCACAGTTATGCAATTGTCACATATCCAAGAGTTTAGTCTTTTGCAACATGCCAAAATAAAAAAGTGTGCTCTTATTAACATCTCAAATGTACCAAGTGTTTGGTAAATACTGGAAGATACATTTCTTGCCCCAGAGAACACAGAGTCTGAAAAATTAATATTGATTCTAGACAAATCAATGTTTGCTTACTAAAATCATGTGCTGAATACTTTATAAGCAACCACCCATCTGCAGGGATGTTGCAGGCTCTGTCTTCCTGCAATGCCATGAAACACAGTGTGAGTCTGTATGCAAGGCCTCAACCTTCCTGTGCAGCTTTAAAATTGCGGCAATAACGTTATTTAACAACATCTCCCGTCAGAAGGAGTGAAGGTAAAGAAAAATCAGACTTTTTTCTGCAGATCCCCAAAGGGTTTCTCTTAGGCAAGGCCCACGTACATTAATACAAATCATATTTTATGTTACTCACAGGACATAGAGATAATCAGAAAGCTATCTTCATAAACAGAGGGTTATTCATAATCCCTCACATGGCATTTCAATTATCAGTCTGATGACGATGTGACATTATGGATGAGGTTGTGATTAAATTTTCTTGTGTAATGACCCTAAGTAAATCTTTGCAATTTTCATTTTGCAGAGATTTAATATAGATTGGTGGCCTGTTGTTTGGCCCCTGTTTAATCCAAAATCGCTCATTAAATTGGGACCAGTAAACATCTGATGATTGCATTTCATGGACTGAGCTATGAATTTAACATATTAAATCTACATTCCAGATGGATATAAGCATCTGTTCTCATTATGGTTATTGGTGTTAATCTGAAACCCTGACCTGTTTCTCCTAACATTACTCATATTAAATTCCATCCCAAATTCTAACATATATTGGCATGAGGGCAGAAGATAGCTAAAATACCTTCACGTGCACTTAATCTGGTGAAAGATTAACAGCAGAAATTAGGGGACAAGTGACATGAACTTCTCGTTCTCAGAGGGTGGCTTTCACTGCTGCAGCATGTAAAACAACTGCTTTTGTTTTCAAGCATTGAGAAAAACCCCTTGAAAAACCCCGGTAGTCAATTCTGTTTGACCACGTACTTGCTAATCACCAGGCTTGAGCTGTATCCTTTACAGAGCAGCACAGCCCTAATTTGTAAATCTGATTTGTCACTAAATCTCGTCAGAGTTTGACCCAGCATCTTACAAGCACTTGCCTGGCAGCAGCCGGGCTCCTCTGCTCCAGAAACATTCCTCTCAAAGTCAAATTAATCGGTGACTTCCAAAGACCATTAGGAGGAAGATATGTGTTCCAGGGCTGCTGAGAGCTTCTCCACACTGAATGATTCATGTTTATTGCAGTCAGGGCATTTATTTATTAGATTGCTCAGTGTAATGGGAAATTTAAAATGACACACATTGTATTACAGGGAGCCTTAGCAAAATATTATCTCCCTGTTATTGTAAATCAAACAATTCTCAATGTCAGCTCAGATCACCTTTGCTCAGCAGAGGTTTTTTCCAGAGGGTTTGTGTAGTTCCTTGGATACATGGTTAGCTTTACTTTCAGTGAGCATGCCCTCTTCCCAAGCTGATGTCTGAGACAGCAGAGCTCAGTGCTGCAGACTGGGTTGGGATCCTGGCTGTAATCCTGAGCTTACCTGAGTCTTCACACCCAGGTCCTGTGCATAAAGGATCAGACAATTCAGCCCCACAGTAAAAAAGAGGTGAGCTAGAAGGATGGGTATAGTTATTGCCTTGAAAAGGAGGAAAACAGTCAATACCTTAAGGGAGAGAATTAGATCTGTTCTACGCACCTTGTACTAAAAGGCACAAACCCTTCTCGACACTTCTTTAGCAGAGACCCCAGAGTTTTCCTGACTTGCTGAGCAGGGGGGCAGGAAAGATCTAACCTCTGGAGTGGTGGGAGAGGGAAAAACAACCAGGAAAACTGTAAATACAGGAAAAGCCTGGGTTAATACTAGTAAAGCCAGGTTGAAGCCAAAGATCTGAGCTAAGCCCATCAACAGGGTTTGCCCTCCTGTAGCACCTTCCCTTGGTCGAGGCTCTCTGAGTGCAGACCAGGAGTGACTGTAGAAGGAAAAGGCTTTGTGGAGGGTCTAAGCATCAGATATTCACCTGCCACATATAAGCACTGTCCCTGCAGGACAAAGTGTTAGAAAATGCACCAGAGGTCTGGTTATTGGTTAAGAAGTGAGACACAGAGTTTCCCAAGGGCTGCACTGGGCAGTCGCTCACCTGTAAAATTTCCCTGTGATTTTAACAGGCTGAAAAGTGCAGAAACACAAATGTATTATTTCTCATATGAATGGAAGTTTGTGCACGAAGTAGGGGAAAAGGAGACTTATACATGTACTAGATATTAGAGTGCATCATCTACATGCAGAAAACTCTGGTGCAGCCTCCCGTGCCCATTTTGTAATGGGAAAAAAGTCTGATCTCTGGAAGACCATCTCAAAGACCACAGAAAGGAAGTGGGGGGAAAGAACTGCAGGGTCCAGTGGGGGGAAAATGCCCACTAAGGTGTGTATTCACCACCACCAGTGTTTGTAACAGAAGGACAAAAAAACCTCCATCCCTGTCACTGGTAATTAAGGCTGCATCACTCAGGGCAGAGCGCTGTGTGTGTGTGCAATGAGGCTAATTAGCACCAAAGCACTGCCTGATTGGAAGAGTTTGGTGCAGGAAAGCACACAGAGGGGCTCACCAGCGAGGCTGGATGCACTCCAGTCCAAGCAGCTTGACTTGGGCTCCCTGCCCCGGCTCAGGGGTGGCCGAAGGGGTCGGTACCACTCCCCAGCAGCTGCAGGTTTTGGGAAGACGGCAGCAGGGGCACAAGTGCAGCGTGAGGAGGCGCTGCCTGAAATGATCAACCCAAATTCTTTTTTTTCTCCAGAATGTGTATTTTTGTATCCAGGTGTCATTGCAGCAGTTTTTTTGTCAGGTTGGTCTCAGGATGAGTTGGCAGCAGCAGTTTGGGTGTGTGGCCATCAAGAGCCACCAGCTCAGCAGCTTGGGGGAGTGGGAAGCAGCCAGGCAGAGGGGTCCTGGAGGAGCTTCTCTGGCAGAGGGGATCACAGTGAGCGTGTGTGCACAGACTGCCTGGGCTCAGCCACAAGATGAGATGATGTTTGTTTGGGTCATTCTAGTGGAAGGTGTTTCTGCCCATGGCAGGGAGTTGGAACTAGATGAGCTTTGAGGTCCCTTCTGACCAAAACCATCCCGTGATCCTTATGATTCCATGATACAATTCTATCTACCGGTGCCCCCACTGGCTGCAGCCCACGGCCACAGCACTGTGTGCATGCAGGAGCAGACACACAGTGCTGGGTGTGTCTCATCACCAAGAGACTTCCACAGCCCAACTGTGGAACAAGTGGACTTAGAGATCTAGTGGACCCAGAGAAAACCGGAATCAAAAATACCCTCCCCAAGAACAGATTCACACTATCTTAAGCAGAGGAAGAATCTCTCTATGACAAGGAGAGCAATTTGTTCCATCCTCCAAAATACAGATTTTTTAAGAGCGGATAATGCTGAATGCTGATTCCAGGGGAACTATCCTTTAGCTTCCAGCACAACGGCCCAAAGATTTTAATTGCTTGTTAACCACCATTGTTGCACAGAAGTTAGCCAAGCTGAAGCCATCTGACATAAATCACATGTATCAGGCCAATAAATCTCCTCTCCAAGTGACAGCTTTGCAGACAGCAGTGAATTAGAGCGGCCGATGCACAGACCTGTACGTACAACTGCCGCCTGCAAACCGGTGACAGATCTGTTGAGACCAAAACACTTGGCATTCTGCTAATGTCTGTCATTATCATGATTGATACAGCCCCTCTATCACACTCTGCAGTTGTCTACATTTGCAAAGCCTTATTAAATTACCGCGTCTCCCGACTGTTATCCGGCATCAGTACAAGGAAATGACCAAGAGCAGTCAGGGACAACTCGAGGTTTTCCAGCTCTGAAGACCTGGGGAGGGGAAAGGGATGAGAGCTGAGAGTTTGCTGACTTGTCTCTAGCTAAAAAACTGAGGACACAGTTATCTTTGTGTTTGAGGACAGGAGCTGACGCTGTCCCCACGTTGAGTAGCGGCGGGGTTGCTCCTGATAAAAGAAACAGGTTATTCTACCACTCAGTGCTTGGCAGGACCAGGGGACTTTCTGCTTCCCTCAATGTATCATAATTATCAAGGTTGAAGGATTTATTCTGTGAGCCCTGGTGCTCTCGGGGCCGGGGTTATCTTAATGACTCTCTTGCAAGAGTTCCCCTTGACCTACCTTCAGTGCAAGCCCCAGGAACAGGTGCCATTACAATGTATTCCGCCCCACTGAAAGTCCTGTCTTCGTGGAGACTTTAGGACGAAGAACATACAGATATATTGTTTCTATAAATCCCCTGATATTATCTTTTATCGGTAGTAATAAATGTCCATATTAATTAACTTAATGGTTTTAACTGCAGTAATGACTTTGTATTAAACGAGTGCGCTTTCATGTCCCACATAAAAGCTGCAATAATAAAACTCATCCAACAGTATTTTTTTCAACTTCTATTGTGCTGAAACAAAGCAAACCCTTTGCTGGAATATTCCAGCCACCAAAGCCAGCAGATGAATCAACCTTGATGTAAATCATACCCATTTTAAAATGGAAGTATATTCAAATTTTGAAAGTTTTGAGCTTTTAGAATAAAAACCAAATGAGGCAATCACTTTTCTTCCTTTTTCCTGTATTTTGCTAATAAGCAAGTGAATCTGGTTTTCAGTCTTTCATGTGTTGCTGTGAACATTCTGGGTGTTCCCATAAATATTTGAGAAAAACTCATGGCTTTTTGCAATCATTTAGAAATACATGTCAGTGCCAGAGGAGGTGTTGGCTACCAGTAAGGGAGTAGGGAATACTGTGTACTTGTGAGAGCAGCAAGAGAATATCAAAGACATACCTTCAAATTTTCATTTGCATTCTCCAGGCTGAAGTTTCTTTACATTATATATGAACTCATATAACTAGAAAGGTGGAAAATGGTGATTATCAGTAGCCAGGGCAATGATGGAGGGAAAGAAAGCTTATCTCCATAAATTGACATCTGTGAATAGTTGTTCTTGGTTCTTCCAGGGCTGTGTCTGAGCCAATTTAGTCATTGTTTTTGCTGTGGATTTAAACCAGCATGACTGTCTTCACCATCTGTGTGAACTGGCCCCATTTCATAATTGACTGTTACCAGTGCTTTTACCAGCTCTAAAACACATGGGCAGATGTGTTTGTTTAGGGCTCCTAAACGCTCCTGAGAAAGCCTGAGACCTCTCCTGACATCCCAACACCACCTACACAGTTCCTTCCAAGCAATCCTTTACCTGCTTCTGAAATTGCAGATAAAACTTCTAAATTAGAGCATCTTAACACATTGAAAGTGCTGCTTTCCAGAGATAGTTTATCTCCTATCTGGGAGATAAAAAAGGGGTGCACCATGGGGAGAGGTCCACAAATGGAACCCAACATCCATCCACAAGGATTTCCTTCACATCTGAGTTGCGTTGGAGGATGACTGAGGCTGTGTGCAAGACTGAATTTGCACCATAACAGCAATGGATATTTGCAAATTAATGTTTCTCCTGCTAAGCTGCTTCATGCTTTCTAACAAAAGCCCATTGCTGGCACAAGCTGGTTAAAACAGAAGTGGAAGCCAAGCTCTCAGCCAGGGCACAGTGAAAGCTTTCTAGTCTGATCCCTAATCCCAAGTTTTCAAAAGTGCAAATTAATCTCTGAAGTCTTTTCCAAGAAGAAAATGCTGGATTGAATTGCCCCTTACAAGTGACAAAGTGAACTGAGGCAGCTGCCAGCCCTTTGCATGGCCACCAAAAATCAGATCCTGTCCTCCTGCTCTCATCAGTGAGCCAAGCTGCTCTCCATGTCATGGACTTCCTCCTGGAATTTAAGCTTAGAAAGTCCTTATCACTGTGTGTAGGGAGGATACTTGCCAGTGTTTATGGTGCAGAAAGTAGTAAGGAATTCTTGGCTGGTTAAGGTAGTTCTGAGGTTTTCTGAGCAGCTTCGAGCGATTTCATACTGACTCCAGAGCATCTTCCTGAGATAAAGGTCAGGAAACAATCAGGCACCTGGTAACTTCTTTAGGTCTCCACACTTTTTGACCCCAAGAGCTGTAGCTGTGGTTGCAGCTGTTTGCAGACCCAAGCCGTGGTTGGGCTCTGCAGAAGGGGGCAGTGGAGCTGTGCTGGGGGACATCCCCCCAGAGCCAGCTCCACAGCCAGGCTGTGCTGGCACGCCAGAGCCTTGCACGATGGCTCCCTCTGGGAGTGCTGGTTATCCTGCAAGCTTTATGTAAATATTTTTAAGTGGCACATCTGTCTGAATTACCGCCGTGCCCTCCTGGATTGCTAATTGTAGGTTTTAATTCAGCTCTCATGACCAGTTTACATAAATTAGGGAGCTGGCAGTAAGCAAGCTTTGAGGAGATGGGGTGTGGATTTAGTGAGGGCTGATTTTTTTCTCTCTGAAATGCTTCTCCCAAGCTAGTGCCTCTTCCCTTAGTTTGGATCATTCTGTGGGGAAAAGAGAGTCATTCAGCTCTGCTTGTGGAAGGGACACAACACTGTTCTGTCTTCACCCCAGTGCTGGTGTGCCCAGCTCACACCATTAGTCTGATTGACTTTAATTGGCTATATAAAAAGAAAAAGATTTGGCATTTGATTTCTCTGCCATACCCATTTGGCAGGAGTCAGGGACAGGGCAGCTTGGCATGGCTCTGCTGGCTCACCGAGAGAGGCTCTGGCTGACACGAGTACCATGTGCATGTTCCCCAGGCAATCCATGCTGGATCCAGGATGTGCCAACCAACAGGTTGTTAAACAATCAGTAGAAGTCTTTCAGCCCTTTTTCAGCTGCACAGGCTGCAGGGCTGGTGTGCTCAAGCCAGCTCTGGCAGTCAATACATCGGTCCAATACACAGCCCCATCCCCTCTGCCAGAGGGACTGGGACTGTCCACAAGGGCTTTAAACTCACCGTTTGTTTTTCTGGCTCTTGCCTGTGCTGGCAGCACTAACACTCCCTCATGCACGTGCTTGATGTGGGCAAACCTGAAATCCAAAAATGTTTGCCCCCATTTCCAGCAGCTGTCAAGGCATACCTGCTGAAATTCATCTGCTTAATGCGAGGAGGAGCTGCTGCCTGCTTGGAAGCGGGAGTTTGCTCAACGGAGGGGTTTGAGAGGGATGTGGAAATGTCCCTCCCTGCAGCCCAAGTCTCAAATTCTTGGGAACCAAACTTCACCAGGGAAGACTTGGATGCTGCCAGCCCCTGTGAGGTACCACACCCCTGGGACAGATGCAAAGTGTGCTTCATCTAAGCCTTGTTCTCCAGGAAAATGTCTGAGCCCTTTTGTTAGATGACAGCAGAGCTCTTACACCTGACTGGGGAAATGGACTTTTAATATAAATTGGTGCCCAAAATGCAAGCAAAGATTGGAATACCAGGTTCAGAACAAGCCATCTGATCACGTGCCTTTCTATCAGCAACAGAGCACACGGGAAGCTTGAGAGCTGCAATAGAACACTGAGTTCCCAGTTTGCATCTGTTGTAGTTTAAACTTCAAGCACAGATTAATCAAGCAGGTCAGCCTTCACTTTCTCCAAACTCTGGCCTTAGGACTGGAATGTCTTCAGCTGATATGCTTATCCTTGTAATCCCCTGCCTTCTGCCTGAAATTAATCTGGTCAAGAGCCATTTTCCCTCTGTCACATCCTCCTGTTTGCCCAAGCAATCATGCATTTAACACCACAACCACTGACACAACTGATGAAGCCCTTTAACCATCAAAACACACAGGATTTGTCCCAAAGCCTATCAAATATCCCTTGCTTGGATAGAAGAAACTGTCCCACAACTGTAGACAGGAACTCCAGTTTCCTTTGACAGCATGTGCTTGCAAACAAAGTATTGCTGCCTTCAAGCAGCAGTAAATACGTATTGTCTGCTGGGGGGAAAAAAAATCAGTGCCTTTCCAATAAGTATAGGTATTCGGCAAGTGAATAAGAGAGAGTTTTTTATTATTGTCTGCCTCTTGCTTTTTTGAATCTCTCCTTTTCTGGGATGTTTACCAGCTTAAACACAAGACTTAGAGAAATAGCCCCAAAGATGTGCTGGTAGAGATCCCTCTGTGTCAGCCAAGATGGATGTGCAGTCACCCAACCATAAACTGTGCAAGATCATCGTGCTGCACCTATGAAAAAATCCATCTGCCACCTGGCATCTCCCACCATCAACTCTGCGATAGTTACGGCCCCATTAGAACCAGCTTTGCAAAAAAAATCCAGAGGAATAAATGATTAAACCCCATCTATTTTATGTGTGGCTCTTTAGAAATGTTAGTGGTCAGGCAGGAAGGGCTCAGAAATGGATTCAGATTAAAGGGAAGAAAAAATACAAGAAGAACAGGCTGGAGGTCTGTTGAGATAGTCAATCTGTTGAGATACACACATGCTTAAACTGAAATTATCTAATTAACTAAAATAGTTGCTGCAAGTGTATTTTGTGCTGTGACTTTGTTTTGTCTCAATTAGACACTTCAGATCTTCTAGATGGTTGAAGAATAAGAATATGGCACCTCCTTAAAAAAATATCAACCCAGACAAGCAAAGCTAAATAAAAATGTGGAACATGGAGTGTCACTCCCTCTGTCCTGTCTGAGATGAGACTGAAGCTCCTCAGGGCACCAAGCAGTGCCTGTGTGCTTGCTTTTCCCATCTGTAAAATGCCTCCCATGTGTTGGACCTTCTGGTTTAGTGAGAACATCCTGATCCCTATCCTTGCTGCCACTCTGTGTTTTCTCCCAACTCAGACTGAGCCTTAAAACCCAATACTGTGTTAAATCCCAGGAGCCAAACCCAGCACCGACGTGATGGATCTGAACACGACCGCAGCCAGGTGAATTTTTGACCCTTTCTTTCCAACATGGGCACTGAGAACGACGAATTTCACCCACTTTGGTGACAATTCAGCCGCATCCAGCCTGGTCCAGAGCTCATTAAGTCTGGAAGGAGCCTTTCCATCTCTCCAACAGAGGCTGGAGCCACCCTGCTGTCATGTGTGTTGCGAGCGGGTGCCACTGACGCTGAAGCACGACCGTGGAACATCACTGCATCCAGACTTTCCAGAACAAAAGCTTGAGGGTTTGTGTTTTTTTTTTTTTTCCTCTGGCTGGCTGATACTTTTTATGGAATCACCCAAGGGCCAGGTTGTAGTTCTGTAATTGTACAGGGCTGTCATCCTCATAAATATTAAACACCGCTTCCAAGTGAAACTGCAGCTCCTTTTATTGCACAAAGCGATGGATATCCCAGCTGAAACCATTCTGCTTCCTTGCTGGTGTCTGCTGAAAAGTGACTGTGGTTCAAAATATTTATCGATGCTTTGTTGTATTGGGAGAATGCTCAGTGACAGATGGACACTCTCTTTAAAACCTCAACGTATGCAAATCTCCATACAAAAGAGCCCAGGATGTTTTTAATATCGCACACTTTGCCTCAGGACATGTTTTTAAATCCCCACTTACCAAGGGGCCTGGCTTTTTATCAGTCAAACGCCTTAAGCACTATGTCAATGTGGACATCTGGCCGCGTGTTTAAAAAATTTTTTATTTGCTAAAATATTTAGTGATGTGACAGGGGTTTTAACTGGGGACATCAGGTCTGATGGCATATGTTTCAACCCAACTACTCAGAGAGGAAAAATTAACGAAGTAGTTGTTCAGGGCAGTTTAGCATTTGGTGTGTAGTGAGCCAAAAAAAAAGGGAAGGTACAAGACCAGAACCAGGCATTATTCTTGACTAGTTCAGGGGTGTAAGGAATTGGGGTTAACTACACTGAAATAGCTTGTTGGGATTATTCTCATTCCTCTCCATCACTTTGATGTGCAAGAGAAAGTCTCCTAGGGATGTGTGTGGGTTTTAAGAACTTCTTCCTCCTTT
The DNA here is from genome assembly GCA_013399855.1 of Oxyruncus cristatus. Classification (NCBI taxonomy): domain Eukaryota; kingdom Metazoa; phylum Chordata; class Aves; order Passeriformes; family Cotingidae; genus Oxyruncus; species Oxyruncus cristatus. The sequence goes on from VXAY01000995.1 coordinate 820,441, forward strand.
TCAGGTAGAGGTTGGCCAAGGAGATTGGCTTGAACTGTTCCCATGTGGGAGCCTGAGCAGCAGTGACAAGGGGTTTGGAACGGGTGGGAATGGGTGAGAGATGATTACCAAGGAGTAAATGAATGAAAAATAACAGACAGAAAGGTGTCATGAGTCTTTCAGGTTTCTTACAAACCTTTTGCACTTAACACGGAGCTGCTCAGCAGTGACAATTCCCACCCAACACCATCTGGAGAGCAAGTCTCCAAACTTCTCGCAGGTTTTGGTGCTCCAAAAGGAACTGTGATCCCAGCAGTACCAGCCATCAACCTTGCTTTCATCCCAGCTATTCCTGGCAAGTGTTTCTTGAGGGACACTGTCAAGGAGGGAGTGGAACAGAAGGTGTTGAACAGAACCAGCTCTGCGCGGATGGCGATGCCAGGGCTGTCCGTTGGAACTCCTCCGGAGCAGGGCGTGCCAATGCAATGCCCCAGCCTGGTGCCAGAAGTCCTTTTGCTTCCAGAACAGCCATCTCTTAGCTTTAAAAATTAGATATGCAAAATAGATTCCCAGCCTACTACGCACGGATGTGCCATGGTACGTTCTCTAAAAGCAGGAGCCTCAGCTAATTGTTACTCTCCCGCTCGAGCTGTTCTGCTCTCAATTAACACCCCTATCATTAGAAAGTTACCACATGTGAATTAAAACATGAGGCATGTTTGCCTTCTGCATGGGCAACCAGGCAGCCAGAATTGCTTAGAGAAATCCAGGTTTCTTCACCCCAGTGCTGATGTGAAGTCCAAGGATAGCCATATAATGCTGCCATTAACCATTTTGTTGCTGTCACCTCAGAAGGAGTTGGTGTGACACTGCTGCTCGTGAAGGAGGAAAGCACTGTGGGTCACATCACTGCTGCCATGTTTTGTGGTGGGGATTGAGGAATCACTTCATTGGAGGGCAAAAGTTTCCTTTAACTTCATTCAGGGAGAAAAATCAACCAGAAGAACCAACCCGGTGCCTGACCCTTTGTCTTGTGTACCTGTGGTACCTGTATTCTATGTCACTGCAATATTCATGTTTACATTTTGATTAACAAATACCCCCTGGGGTTTAATGGTGTTCAGTGCAGCTGCAGGTATGTCAGTGTGTGCAGAGTTCTGTGTCAGTATGTTCAGATAAACGAGGCCACTTTCTCTTGAAGCAGAATCTGGCTTTTGTACCGGCTGGTGAATGGTGCACCACTTCATTATCTCTGGGAAAATGGGTGAGAAAAGGAATTCGGCGGAAGAGCCGCGAATTCCAATGCGATGTGTTGACGTAGGGCTAATGAACAGTGAAATCCACGAATTTCAGCTCATTTATGCAGAAAAGGCCAAACTGTGCTGAAACTCCACCCCTGTTGGTGTCCTGTCTCCAGAACTCTGCTGAAGGTCCCACAACCCCCAAAATGCTGGTGTGATAAAGTCAGGTAGTAGGAAACAGCTGTGCAGCCTGAACACAGCACCACCAGAAATAGGCTTGAATCCTGAAGCACCAGGTTCTTCCCTCTACCAAAGTGCTGCTTATTGCGATCACCAAGGGGAAAAAGCTGATTTAAATGGAGTTTGTTAAAACTGTTTTTACCTGGGAGGTGCACTGATGTTACAGTAAAGCCTGAAAGGTCTGACGGAAGATACCTGGACCCTTCCCTGATACCTGTAGGAAAGGGAGGGTTTCTGCAGGGAAGAACCAGCAGATGACAATTGTCTGGAGATCTGGTCCTGCTCCATGTGGCCCCTGTGGTGCTCCAGTCACTTCCTGGCTTTCGTGCCTACCCCTGAGGACTTCCCAGTTCTGCATCTGCTCTTCTCTTGGAGGGAGAGATTTCAGCCTTACCCCTTTTCACTTCTGGAAAGAGACAAAATGTCATGGCAAGATCCAAAGTATATCAAAGGAATGAGACACTGTGGCAGGCACCAAGTACTGTGCTAGATTTGCTGCTTATTTTCCAAATGAGAAGGTGATACAGTTCTCCTAGAGGTAAAGCTTTTCAGCAAACCCCTAAATTACTTCTTTTTTTTTTTTTTTGATAAAAAGTTCTTTTTCTCCAGCATACATTACTTTCTTTGTGTCATGTGCTTGTCTTTGCTGCATTCCTCCTGAGAGCAGTTGGTCACTCCAGTTCTATGAAGTATTAATACCCCACCAGTGATATTTATGTACCCAGATCTTTTTTTCTTTTTTTTTTACCTTTAGATGTTCAACAGCATGAATATTCTTATTTTTTATTTAAAACTAATTTGGAGTTCTCGCTCTCTAAGGGGTTTCTAATCACCAAAAAGTGCCCGAGGCTAAAACTGATTGACAGGAAAACGTTGTGGCTTCTGAAAAGTAAATTGGCTATTGACAGAGCAGTATACAAAGGAAAATGCTAAATGCTTATTATTTATGAGCTATTAGGGAAAATGTTATTAGCATCTGTTTCCCACATGGGCAAAAACACCTGTCAGACATCAGGAAACTATAAAACGATGCACAGTTAATAGTTACTTTGTTTAAAAAGTCATTAAAATTGAATGTCAGCTAAAACTTAGGAAAACATTATTCTTCAAAAGACTTTTAATCTTGCTGTTCAAAACCAAACCAAAACAAAAAAAAAAATAGAAAAGACCTTGCCACATTTTAATTTCTGGGAGCAGAAAGGAAGAAGGCGTTTGATTTGAAAGTGATGAGGTGACTTGTGGTACACAACAAACAAGGCACGAAAAAAAGAAAAAGGCAGAGGAAGAAAGGCGCAGGTTGGGTCCCTCCTGGAGCTGTGAGGCACAGGGAGGGCAGAGCAAGGTCAGGCATTTACAGGGGGTTTCAGGGTGTTGTGGGGCTGTTTGGATTTCACTTAAACCTGTAAATAGGGGAGGTCTGTCTTTCTTAGAATCAGAGAATCACAGAACTAGACCAGGTTGCTCCAAGAATTTCACAGTAACAGAGAATAGTAGGTTCAGATTAGCTATTAGGAAGAAATTCTGCACTGTGAGGGTGGTGAGGCCCTGGCACAGGTTGCCCAGAGAGGCTGTGGCTGCCCCATCCCTGGAAGTGTTCAAGGCTGGGTTGGATGAGACTTGGAGCAACCTGGGCTAGTGGAAGGTGTTCCTGCCCATGGCAGCGGGTGGAATGAGATGATCTCTGAGGTCTTTTCCAACCCAACCCATCCTATGATTTCTCTGATCATCAGCCCCAAATCACACGTGCCTCGAGTCAGACCCAAACTCTGCACAGGGTGTGTCCTGTTCAGGTTGGACTTCTTGCCGTGTCTGCAAATAGAAAGGAGAATTGTGACCAAGATGTCTCAGGCCCCTTTCCCCCTGTCTGCATGCCATCTAAACACGGATCTGGCTGGATTTTGATGGACCTTCCAGGGGCAGAGTTGCAAAGAGCTGCAATTTGTTTACATAGGGAGCCATTTTCCTTCTAAAAATTCATATATGACTTTGCAAGCAGCCGTATTCAGGAGGCAAACCTGTTCTCCATGTTTATACAGAGCTGAGCACAGCACCAGGATTTCAGCAGCAATCCTGGTTAAAAAAAACAGAGGCTTATTTTAACACACAGTGTGATTGCACCTTCCCTTCCAGATTGGTCACAACTTTAGCATAGATTGTGGTAACCAAACCCAGGGGGTCTTGAGTGGATGCAGGGCCTAAAGGAGAAAACAGCCTAAAATGTGCTGTTCTAAGTGTCTGAGCAGGTGCAACAGCAAAATGTACCCACAGAAGCCTTAGTGGTGAACAGAAACATGGTCCATCTTCCCAACATTGCACAAATACCCTGCTGTTGCCAAGGAAATAAATCATTTCTGTCTGTACAATTTACATTGCCTTCTAGACAGGAATTTCCTACCTGGAATTTTACTTTTGGTAAATAGCAGAAAAAAAGAGATGACCTTTGGAATAACCCCTCAGCCCAAAATCATCCTCGTTTTTCCTCACAGTGAATGAAATTTTACTAACCCAGGACACAAGGACAAACCCAGTATGACACCAGTAAAAGTGCCAAAGAAGTATAATATAAAATATTGCTTGTCCATTTAAATTATTTAATGTTATTAACATTAATTACCATACTTGGATACCCTGAGTGATTCACACGTTTTCCCTCCCCCAACTTCTCCTCCAAAGCTGAACTCTGATTTTCGACATCCGCTTGTTTTCTCCATGGATTTCCTCAGAGCAGCAGAAGGGATCTGGCAGATGGTATCTCACCATCCCAGTCCACTCTGCTCCAAACAGTATTTCCTCTGCATCTCCTTCTTTTTGCTCCACAGACACCAAGGCTCAGTTTGGTACCTCTGTGTGTGTCCCAGTTTCCAGTTATCACACCCACGGCAGGGGCTGGAAGGGTTTGGCCCATGCCAAGACCCCGTGTGGGCTCAATTACTGCTGCTGGGTATCAGGGGCTCACAGATCTCTGCATCCACCCTGATGAGGCTGAAGAGGTGCTGGAGGAGTTCAGTGCTGTGGTGCAAGAAGAGGGCCGTATTTTAGTGGGAAAAGCAGTATAAATTATCTTCACCTGGTGACACCCTTGGCTTTTATGACTCGGTTTTATCACAATTTCTTCTGCAGCCCATAAATTGAGACAACGTTTGGTTTTCTCATGGGAAACAGCGCCGGCACCACGTGACGGACGGAGGGATCAGCCTGTGCTCCTGGTGGGGTTGGCCATCCCCAGGACAGGCTGGGAACGTTAACAGCAAGGTAGAGGATGCCTCACTCAAGACCTTCTGGAAATGACCGGCTGGGGAGGCAGAAGATGCTCTTAGTTCACTATTAAATTAATTTCTGATGTAGGTAAAAGTCATTTTTGCTCTGTTGACATTTCAGCAGGGCAGGGCGAAGCAGGGACTTTGCAACCAACATCAGCAGCCAGGAGAGGCAGATGTGCTTCCCAAAAACAGTGTTGGCCTGATCCAGACCCCTTCATGAAAATGTGGGGCTGCCTCTGGCCCTTCCCACCTTCTCTTTAAGCACTCCCAGCAGCAGAGACCACCTCCACCTTGCCCAATCCCCCAGGAAAGAGCCCTCATGGGTGGGGATTTCAATATCAGGCTGGAGCTGCCTTTGATGTGCCATTTTCTCTTTGAAATGCAATGTCTCACTCATCTAATCTTCATCACATTTGGGAAGCTTCTCTTCAGTCTTTCAGATCAGGATGTCAGGGGAGCAGAGTTTATTTTTGAAAGGGGCCAGTTTGAAGTTTCTTGTTTTTAATACAGGAATGCTTTTTAGATCAAAATGTAAAGTAACCCTTTTGGTGGGTGATTCTGGTTTTATTGTTTTGTGGGGTTTGAAGTTTTGTTTCGCTTGGGACTGTAAATAGCTCTCAGGCACCTTGGATTTGTTTTCCTAAATTTCCCCCTGATGCTCATTGTATAGTCCATATATTTCAAACCTCCCAGTTGCCTTTCCCAGCATATGCATGGGCTCATTCCAAAAAGAGCTGTGCTTAGAGCCAACAGAAACCAACACTGTGCCCATCCAGTCCCAGGGAGGAAATCCTAATCAGTGGAACACACAAGAAACAGAATCTAACATAATTTATTCCACTTGGTTCATGGAAAGGATCCTCTCCAACTCCTGTTCATGTCCCAGGAGTAACAGGGACTTTCTTCCTGAGGGTGGGAGCTGTGCTTGAGCTGCTCCAAAATCCCCCATACCTGCATTTTCCCTCAGTCCGACACAAATGCAGCTGCTGGGTCGAGCACTGTGCAAGGCAGCTTCCAGTGACAGCCTGGGTGCTAAAATGGGGTTTTCTTGGACCCAGCTTTACACAGAGATCCTGCAAACCCAGTGGCTGCTCCTCACCCATCCTTGATCCAGGACCCACGCTCCAGGCAGGGCAGTGCCAGGAATTTAACTTTGAAACGACTTGCACTCAGCCGGGTTTTCCCCACACTAACCTTTCCTCCTCCCAGTCTTGAAAGTTAGAAACATCTTTTGTATTCCAGAGGCCAAAGGGCCAAACTTGCCTTTAATTAAAATGCATATTCTTTAATTAAAAGCCCCATAACACATGAAGGGCATTCATTGAAATACGATGTGTGACATAGTCATTACCCTGCTGTTAATTACTAATTAATGAAGCTATTTCAATTAATAGCTTCCCCACTGTCACTCTGGCTTTGACAGGGCTCCGTGCTGAGAAGCCGTGGTGGAATCACAGGCGATCATAACTCCTGGAACGGCACCAAAAGCCATCAGCTGAATATTCATGTCGGACAACGTTAACACTTTTCAATTAAACATAATAAAGTAAAAGCTCCGTCAAAAGTGTATATCAAACATGCATCAGCCTTTCCCTCTCCCCCTCTTCTCCTCCAGCTTGTCAAAAATAAGTAGAGAGAAGCAGGAAGGAAGAAAAAAAAAAAAAGTGGGTTTTTTTTCCTTTCTTTTTGACACCTCAGGCTGGAGCATCGTTTAGCAAGCAAGCGGTGCTGCTGCGCAGGGGGAGGATTTACGACGAGCCCAGGTGAGCACTTGTGCTCACAGGCATCTCTTTTCTCTCCTAGGGCTGAGTATGGCATTGCCCTCCTCTTTTCTCTCCCTTTCCTACACTAAAACTGCAGCGGGGAGTGGGGAGAGCCCCCCTCCACCCCCCCACCCCCCCCGGCAAGGGTGCTTCTCAGCCCTGTACAAATATCTGGGAGCTGAGGAGCAACGTGTTTCACTTCCATGGTTAAAGGAATCGCTTCCCAAGTGCAGGTTTTAATCACGGAGCTGTGTCTCCAAGGAGGCTGCCGGTAGGGGCTGGTGTAAGGAGAAGCGCGGAAAAAAAAGCTATTTCGCAATCGAGAAGTTATAGCAGACCCCAAAACTGCAGAGCTGTGCTGTGCTCTGCTCTCTCGAGCGCCATCTGGTTGAAGTTCTTCCATTCAAAACACTTGGAAAACGAATCCAAGAGAAATTCCCATGGAGTATATTCATATTGAACCTCGAATGCTTTGTTTTGAGAGCTGTTCTTTTGAGGCAGAACTTGGGGATGGGGAGGAGTCTTTTCTAGAGAAAACATTATCTACAGAAAGCTAGAAATTGGGAGAAAAGGAAGATGTTGTCCAAGTCTCCCTAGTGTTTAGGTACTCAGAGATACAGAGAAGTCTCACATGATCTGTTACAGAAAGCAAAAAAAGACAGTGACTTGGTGTGGGGACAGGGAAGGGAGATTCCTGTGATTCCTGAAGGATAAAGGAAAAAAAACAAGAGGGGCCACAAGAAGATGTTTCAATCCATGTCTCAACTTGAAGCTTCTGTCTGAAGCCGAGCAAGATAATGCTCATTGCATTGCCTGTTGGCAATGCACTGCTGAGGCATGAGCTAACACTCGTCATGTGATGGGACCAATAAATAAATCATGGGGTTTGTGCTTATTCTTTGTGTCAGGTCATGTTTCTGCATTTCAGTGTCCCAAATAGAGCAGTGGCACACGGGGCAGCGCCCTTACTGCCCAGTGCTGAGCATCAGCTGGAAAAATTATTCTTCCCATTCCCTGGTGGCTCTAAGAAAATGCAAATCTGTTTGTTATGTTTGTGGTTTGTTTCAAATTCTTGCTCTGTTCTCTCTGGATTATCTACCAAGTGTCACCTTGAGGCCTTGGGCAGGCAAACATCATTCCTGGGAGCCAGGTGAAAGCAGGGAGACAAGGAAGGGTAAGATGTACTCACCACTGGGACTTTCCCACACCGACCACCTTTCCCAGCCACAGCACAGACCCAGCCTCCTGGCCAGCTCTGTGCTTCTTCAGGAGTTAAAATCCCCCATTCCCACCTACTGCTCTGATTGCTGGTATCCATCTTAGGCAAGTGGAACTCCGTCCTTCCTTCTATGCTGACCCTTCAGCTGCTGCCAGCTCCTACTGCCCCCCTGTACCAAGCCAGGCAGTGGCCCTGTTTCCTTCCCCAAGCTTAAGACATGTAGATGATCTCCTTTGACGCTTCATTGTTTCCTGCTCTGGTCTTAGACTGAAACTGGAAACAAAAATCCAGTTCTTGAAACTAAGAATTTCAGACTCAGAAAAGTGTGGCAACAGTACCCAGTGCCTTTCCTCGGTTTGGGGGGCAGAATGAAAATGAAGACCCTTTCCTTCACTGCTTTCTTTTACCCTCCCTGATAACATCTGATCTTTTTATTCCTTTCTTCTTTTCTTTCGACCCTCCCCAGACCGAGCCCTGCTAAAGCCCAGTGCAAGGGCAGCCCAGCTGATCTGTCCGAGCACCGCTGAGGACTCATCATTGCTGGTCCAGCTGGTTGACTTCTAAAGGCTGGTCTCCGAGGTCTCAATTAGGGTTCAGGGCTGACTCGCCTCCACCTCTCCTGGGAAGAGGTTTTGCCTCTTCTGCTCAATTATACACAGTGTCTCCTCCACGTGCAAGAGAGACAAGGAAGGTGGGAGCTTTAGCTCTGCTTTAGTTGTTAACCTCTGAAGCATAATTCAGAGATATGCCTTGCTAGCAAGGCTTCACTCTTATAATGTGATAGGCCCTTGATCTCCTGTGTTTGTGCAGGGCATGGAAGCCAAATTAATTAATTGGATAGGTCCCCATTTTGTTTGGATGCTGTGCCCTTCTCTCAGAGGGTGCTGCTGGTGGCAAATGAAGCTGCACAGAGATTTGTCCCTGATTCCCCAGTGCTGGAGTGACCTCTGTGTCTGCCTGAAATATGTCTAGTTTTTTTCTTCATTAATAGCAGAATGAAGAAAAGGCAGAATTCACCAAAATCACCCTTCATGTATCTATATGAGGAATGTGGGGATACAAAAGATACCAAAGCTCAAACACACCAGTGCTGAGAACTTCTTCTGCCTGTCCCCTGATGTTCACGAGGCTTCTTTTTGCCTGTAAAAGAAAAAAAAAAATGTTTCAGGGTATTTTGAGAGAAGTATTGGTTGAGATCGGAGCTGCCCTTCCCTGGAAATATTAATCCACCAAACACGGATGAATCTCCTGGAATAATCCTCTCTAATGCACGTTCAGGAAATCAATTCAGTGCTTTATTCTTTAATCCAGAAATCTCCAAGGAGGAGGAGGAGGAGGAGGAGGAGGGAGAGGATGAACAGACACCATCAGAAGAGGATAAAAAATTGGCACTGGGTTTAAGGAAAAGAGAGAAAACTGTCTTCGCTGAGAGCAGTGAGACATTCTGGCAGCCCAGTGGTAGAGGTTCACCTGCAAACACCAAAGCCATGAGCAATGCCAAAATATGTAATTTCTTACTCACGCTCTCGTTTTTGGCTCGGCAAAACCCATCAGTAATACTCCAAATTGCATTGCCTTGGTGTTACACTCACCAGCCAGATTTTCGTGTGTCAGCTCCACGTGTGCTTTAACTGCAACACACAGACAGCCACAGAAGCAGGTCTCAGCCAGAACTACCTCAGCAAATTTGGCATGCAACTGCCTGTGTGACAGCATATCTGGTTTTGGAACAGCAGTGAATGGTTCAGTTTCCCTCCTGAACAGCTTTAGCCGTATCATTTAAACCTGTGGGTAATACTTCTTAATGCTGCTATTTTAGGGGTGTTTTCCCTCCTAAACCCTCTAAAATACAGCTGTTTCCAGGCATGTTTATCTTTTAGCTCTCGCAAACAGTTCCCATTTTTCAAACTCAATTTAATAGGAAACATTTCCAAAACCTGCCAGGAAGAGTGGCTCTGTCTCTGTCTTTGGATTTCAGTAATTTTTACCCTAAATCAAATGAAAATTACACAGTGCATTTCTGAAAATATTGGATCACTTGGTATCTGAAGGTTCTAAGGACAAAGAGTTGCATTAAGAGCTGGTGACATAAAGGCTAAAGCTTTTTATTTAGTTCATCACAGACTCATGAGCCAGGGAAAAAAGTCTTATTTGGAGGTGAATCAAAATTTCCCCATAGTTTTAATCCCTCAATATGCATCATTTATGTAAGAAATTAGCTAAATTTGAATTTTATACTCCCAGCTGTCCCCAGGCACAAAATCCCCAGAGAACAGGTACTATTCTGGAAGGGTTTATTGTGGTCCCTGAATTCAAACCTTGTGTCCAGGTGCAGAACAGCCCCTCTCCTACCAGCACTGGCTGTCCTGGACAGCCCAGGGCTGTGCAAACATTTCTTGGGTCACCACTTTGTTGCAGTGAGTGTCCTACTTAGAGGTTGCTGTAAAACGAGATTGCAAGGCTGGAGGTTTATGCTGAGCTCTCCCTGGCCCAGGTGGCTCCTGCAGGGAGAACTGCAGCCTCCAGGCCTTTGCAGAGCACAGTTGTGCCCCAGATGGGCTGAAATAAAACAAAATAAGAGATCATGATAAATTACTCGTCTGAAGACCTCCACTCTGATATCTGGTTATGCTTTTGCTGGTAATACTTGTTGTTCATGGGGTTTGTTTTGCTAAAGAACCAGTGTCTGGAGGGCAGAACAAGAGAGTACATCCTCCCTCCCATGAGCATGGGGATGTGTGGGGGCCTTGTATGCTCCTCAAACCTGCTAAATGGGCTTTTGGAGAGTGTCTGGGATGGGGTTGAAGCAGGGAGTGGAGGAGCTGGAGGGAAGATGCTGGAGGAGGCAGAGCAGATCTGCAGGCACTGAGGAGCAGGTTGGTCACAGCAGCAAAACCACGCCGAGGTGACCGAGACCAGGAAATTTGTGACACCAGCTTTATGGGCACATCCCTTGTCTCATGTGGGGCAAAACTAGAGCAAAACACAGAAAGGCTCCTGTGACCAGCCAGGGTTCACACCGGCCCTGGGCGTCTGAAGGGCTGAGGATGGGACTCATGAAAGCATCCACCTCACCTGTAACTCACACGGGTACGCGGGAGAGTTTGTAAATGAGTGGGTTTGTCTGAAACTTGGTAGGAGAGGGGGGGAAAAAACCCAACATGAAAGGAATTTAACAGCTGCAACGAGCCTCAGCGGCTGCACAGGAAAATCCCCTGTCACCCACAAACAGTTTGCCTTTAATGAGAATGCAGGACATGCACGAGTAGGTTGCTAATTCTTTGTGTAAAATCCTCCTGATAATTGCTACACATGTACCTTTCCATTGTCTTCCATGGAAGTGGGATTGCAATTTTTTTTTTTTCCTTTGGAGCTGAAATTAAAAACAATTTATTAGAGAATAATGAATGTCGAAGTTGCAGGAGATCATGCCCAGTGCTGTGTTTGGAGGAACAGGAGCAAGCCACCAGTAAATTGGGAGTTGTACAGAGCAGGGGAAAGCAATTTGGGAAGGGATTCAAGGGATCAGCCGAAGCTCTTCTGGCAGCTACTTCCTCAGTCAAATCATTAATTTTTGTTAATCCTTTGCAAAAATCTGGTGATTTGGGAACAAAATTTTACAGTATTTCAGTCCTGCTTTAAGAGGCCAAATCCAATTATTGGATAATGGGACTTTGGCCTCCCAGGAGCAGAGACACTTAGGAAGATGTGGGTTCATATATGGGGGTTTCTTCTTATTTCATTATTGGATTAAAACCTACCCCACCCTTAATTCTGCACCAGGAACTGGGTGAGCAGGAGCTACACCAGTCTGGAAAACAAATGGAGCACAAAACCCCTGTCACCATCCCTGCAGCTGATGGTCATACTGTGCTTTTGGGCTATTCCTGTGACTCTGTGCCCATGGAGCTTGGCTGTCCTGGCTCACACCGTGTCCCCAGAGCTGCTGCAGGGCCATTGGGTAGGGCAGACTGGCCCAAGATGAAGCCTGCAGAGCCCCCTGCTCAGACACATCCCCAAAAAACTGCACTGCAGGAGGATTGGTATTTTGGAGGTGTTTTGGTAGAGGGGAAAACCTCCTTTTTAAACCCAAGTTACACTTGTAGAAACTAAGACTGTTTTTCATGTGTTTTTCAGACTACCTGCTCTGAGGACAGTTACAAACAAACCCAGGAAAATTATTTTGAAGAAGGAAATCAAATAGGGAAAAAGAAAGTGGAGAGCACTTAGAGCTGCTGGCAGGAGCTTGATGCCCTGGACTGCAACTCCCTGCCATTGCCCCCCCTCTCACTCCCTTTTCTAATTACAAGCAGCCAAACTGTAAAGACCTTAATGGACATCTTAATTATTGCATTAAAGTTTGAAATGGAAAATTCCTCATTACATGCCACGCAGTAGGTCATGCCTGCAATAAACGCTGATATTTTGCTTGTTACAGGACTGGGTGCCCTTTGCAGAACTGGTGTCTCTGGGGCATGTCCCGGCCCTGGGGAGCTGCCAGGTGGATGTTAGATCAAGTCTCTGCTGTGAGAGCATCTGCTTGTGTTTTCCAGGCAAAACTAGCAGCAAGGAGTGCTCTTCGCTATTCCTCTTCTCCCCCAAATAGTGCTATTTTTCTCCTGTGTTTTGCTTTCCATCTGCTTGAATGTGTTTATTGATTTAGTGTTATGCAAACTGCAATAAAACAGTATCCTTCTAATGATCTCCAGCCAGCTATGGAATATTTCCCAAACAATTTAAGCACAAACCCACCCCCAGCAGCAATACAATGTACCTGTCATTGACCAGCCTTTAAGCCCAGTCACAGATTCCCAGATCCTTTTGCACTGTGCCTGTCCCTGCTTGCTCTGGGCAGGCTGGAAAGCTCAGGTCCAACCTGTGACACAGACAATTTAAGGAATGTGGCAGGAAAAAACCCTCTAACTAACCTAAAGGACCTAAAAGGTCAAAATAGCTCAAGTGTGTATGTCAGAGGTTGTTTATACCTTTGTAAGAGGGGCAAAAGGACAGGAAAGTTTGAGGATAACTTGCACCCAAATCCTAAATCATCTTCAGCATCGTTTTCATACCACCAAGTTTCATGTTGGGGTTTTTTTCTGAGCACATTGAGGAGAAAATTAGAGGACTCTGCAGTACTTAGAGATATTCTCTTGAATACATACAAGGTGTTAAAATTCCTTTTAGTGGCTATTTCTCATTCTAAAATGACTCCCCACCACTAGCTGTACAACTGCCATGTGAGGGGTGAAAGCAAATGCTGGGACAGCAGATCCTGGGACTCGCCAAAGCAGCTCTAGTGGTGAGAGCCACCAGGCAGGGCTGCTCCTCGGCAGGGCCAGGCTTTGCCAGCCGTGCCCATCGTTCCAGCTGTGCCAGGCAAACCATCGGCAACAGCCACACTACCCGTGCCAGCCGTGCCAGCTGTGCCAGGGCCAGGCGCGGCAGCTCTCGCCAGCCAGGAGCTGCCACATCCCAAATCTCACAGCTCCCTCTGTTGGCATCTGTTCGAACCTATCAGCGTGGATGAAAAAAAAAAATAAAAATTTGGCGATGTATCTTTTTTATTTTTCTCAGCACGGTATCCACGTGGAAGGTGATCTGCCTGCGGGGTGTATCCCACCTAACCCAAGAATCACTTGGCTTGTATTATTACTCTCAAGTGACATTGGATCACTGGTGCTGTACTGACCACAGCTCTGCTGAAGGCAGCTTTTCAGTGATTTTTCCAAAAGCAATGAGAAGATGTAGCCGGCTGTGCTCAGGGTCTGATGTACGAGTACATGTGGGGATGCTGTGAGAACCTGCCAGCCCAGATACTCTCAGGGCACAGCCTCCCCTAAGGAGTTAATCACGTCAAATATACTTGTCTGTCCCTTACTGATCACACAAATGAACACCTCTGCAGTCAAAGGAAAACCACAGCATGCAAATGATTCGCTGCCTTTATTTCTTTTTTAGGTCCTTCTGTAGTAAAAACTCAAGACCACAAGCTTTGGCAAGGTGGCTTAAACAAATGACAGTACAGGTCTGCAAAATGGTTTCAGCACCTCATCAATGAGGTATGAGGATAATGAAACGTAAGCTCAAGTCAAATATTTAACTTGTTAGCCAGTTACAGACAACCAGGACAGCCCACTGGAGTGTTGGCTGAATTTACAGAGAAGGCACAGCCAGCCATGTTGGCTTTCCTTTGAAGAGCCTAATTCCAAATTTCCCAGCTGGCAGAGCCAAGGGGTGGCCAAGCCGCCTGTTTCGAATGCCAGTGATGTAAACTCATCAACTCTTTCACAAGAAATGGTGCAATCAGCAAAGAGATCTGCAAAAGATCAGCAAAGAGAGACTCCTTGTGCTCCTGACCTGCAACACTGAACAGCCAGGGAAGACACTAAAAAAAAAAAAAACAACATAAAACCCATCTTTTTGGTTTTTTTTTCTGTGTCACTATAGAAAAGGCCATGCAAGCAATCTGCTCAGACTGGACAAAGGACAAACTGGCAGAGATGGCTGCACAGCCTCAGGCCGCTTTGGCAAGCCTGGCTCTGTTTGCTCTGTTACCCACTGATTTTAAGACTTCCCACCAGCCTTCCTGGTCCTGGTGGTACCTCTGGTAGCAAACAGCCTTTTAGAGAAAAAAAAGCACAGAAGGAGAAAAAAATACTTTCTTATCTCTCTGTCCCCTCTCTGGCCACACTGATTTTTTTATTCTCTTGAGAAGACATCGAGCAGTTGCACCTTTATCTCTTAATATGCCCAGTAAGTGGCTCAGCTCAGCTTAGTGACACCCAGCAGTGTCTCTGCAATCAAAAGGCTGTCACTATTTTCACTACAAATCCACCTATTCAGAAATTTAACATGGCTCCAACAGGTCTTCCAAGAAGAAATCTGACCAAAACAAAAGGTGAAGAAGACAATTGCGGTTTTTTTATGGACCTGAACCTACAGCTTTCCTGCACTGCAAAGTCCTTGGGAAACCTGCTCCCCAGTCTGAGATGAAGTTTTCTGGTAAGCATTGGAAAAATCAAAGAGAACCCTTCAGCCTCAAGCAAGGGGCAGGAAGAAAAGCAATGAATTGCTTTGATATGAAATGTCACATTCAAACTTGATCCTACAAAAGCAAATACTGAGGCTGGTAGATACTCCCCTTGGAGAAATAGTATGGGATTTGGTGGGAGTACCACTCAAAATAAGCGTGCAGAATCAGGCCTCAAGTACATAAAATATAGAATTTGGTGCTTACATTTTAAAATATTTAAAAATAACTTACTACATTCAGGTTCAGAGGTGTCTACAGCCAAGTATTTCCCTCTGGCACAGGGAAACACAGGGATTCACATCCCTATGGATGCCCAGATGGATGCAGAAGTTTGGTTTATGCTCAACATAGGAACAAAACCTGCCCATGTGAGGCTCTCTGGAAAGTCCCTCCCTTGGCCCTTTGAGAGCACACAGAGGACACATCTAATCCAGAACGCATCTGGGAGCGTAGATCGACAGCACAGAATGCAACAGGTTCTTCCTATACATTCACAGCATCTGGGAAAACAGCTCCTGGGGGATTCCTCGGCTGTTCCTGCACCACGAGGTGAGCCCAGCTAAGCCTGACCCTGGGGGATGGCTGATCAGCTCTGCTCTCGTGGTGGAGCTGGTCTGCCTGGGCTCAGGGCTGGGGTAAAGCCACCTGGGAGAGGAGAGACACCTTGAGCTCTGTCCTTGAGCCAAGACAGGCTTGCCTTGGAGTGCTCTGCTCTGCAGCCTCCCACCAGGGCCGACACAGCCCCTGGATCCACTGCAGGCATCCAACCAGACATTCCCTGAAGGGAAGCCTGGAATTCATCTCACAGCCCTTGTGCACCTGGCTGGTACCTGCCGAGCAGGCTGCAAACGAAGGCACGGGAGGGGGGTTAAGGTCAGAGGTACATTCGTTGGGACCGTCCCTGTCAGGCAGTTCAGAGGACATGTGTGGCGCAGTAGCCCAGAGAAGGATGGTCAGAGGACAGCAGAGCAGGGGGGGACCTGCTCCTGCACGGAGAAACAGCTCCCCCTCAGCAGGGCATGGAACCACAGCAGCCGCGGCAGACAGGTCGGGTAACCTCCTTTGGCCACATGGATATTTGTCCACCAGACACAAACTGGGACAAACTGGTCCCACAGACCATATCCTCCCTGGAGATGTTGAGCTGGATGGCTCTGCAAGCCACCAGCTACGCCCTGAGCAAAAAATGAACTCTGAATTTCTTTTCTGTGATGGGTTCCATCCAGACCCACTCTGTACTTGGTTTCAGCGTATTTTTTTCCCGTTAAAACAGCTAAAAAAAAAAAAAAAAAGTAAAATGTTCTTTGGCACTTGTGCAGCACAGACATGACACTCTCCTGTCCTTCGGCTGCTTGCTGGGCTCATCTCTAGAGATCCACGTATGCAGAGTCTGTGTCCACCCTCTGGGCCTCTCCAAACAGGAGGAATACACAGAGCCCAATGCTGTTAACAGCAGCCACCAGGTTGAAAACAGAAATCCAGGAGCCAGTCGTTTCAATCAGGTAACCAGCCAGGTACACACAAATGACACCTGTGACAGAAGAGAAGAGAAAGACATGCAAAGGCTCTGGGGCTGGATCCTGCCCTGTGCAGGGCGAGGGCTCTCTGGGAAAGGATGAGCTGCAGGAAGGTACTTTACCTAGGAGGGCTCCACCTGTATTTGCAACACCTGGAAGGAAAAGAAAGAAATTGTGTGTTCAAAACCCATGGATATAAACAGCTTCATTCCAGCTCCCACCAACCCCCAGTCTGCACATCTGACAAAATGCCTTGTTGATCTCAGTATTACAGAATGGGTTGGGCTGGGAGGGACCTTAAAGCTCATCTCATTCCAAACCCCTGTCATGGGCAGGGACACCTTATACTAGACCAGGTTGCTCCAAGCCCGGTCCAACCTGGCCCTGAGCACTTCCAGGGATGGGGCAGCCACAGCTTCTCTGGACAACTGACAGAGACTGCACTGACATGCAGCATCATCCCACCCCTGGGTGCAGGTGGAAAGGCATGTTGGTGCCATTTTACCTGCCCCCAGCAGTGGCAGGTTTATTGCAGAAGGAAGCTGAAGGTGCACACATGGAGTAGACATTGCCCAGAGCCACTTACTCAAACCTTGACCGTGCCCCACCCACAGATGCCACCTCTCCAGCATGGAAAGCCCACAGAATCCTTACCAAACAGCAAGCCAGCACACGAGGGGGCCAGGTCCTGTACGTTTACTGAAATGCCACTGGTGAGAAACAGAGAGGGAGGGAAAAAAATGGCTGTTTGAATGGAACACGCCTGTTTCTTCATCATTTACACAGAGACTCACTCGTGAAACACAAGGAAAGGTCCTGGACAAGAAATGGCACAAGAAAGGAGTAGAAGCTAAGAGTGAAGCAGTACAGGTGAGTATAAGAAGGAAAACAATTCAACTCAAAGCATTCAGCAGGGCCAAAATGCAATTCCCCTGCTTCATCCTTCTAATACTGGCTGGTCCAAGCCCTTTCCCACACTGGAGGTTTGCTGGATCATTTCCACCCCAGCAGGCACTAAACACTGGCTTCACAGGGACCAAGACACCATGCTCAGGCAAGTGCCAGCTCTTGCTCTGGCAGGCAGGATGGAGGCAGCCTCCCCCAAGACCCCAAAATGCCAAGTGTGGGATGACAGCAAAGGGCCACAGCTACTGTCCCCATCGCTCTCCTTACCTGTGGTTGAAGGTCTGGAGTCCAACAGAGGCAGAGGCAAACACTATTGCTTTGCAAAAACTGGAGGTCTGGCCCAGACACAGAGCGAAAACGCTTGAGACGCCGGAGCCAATGACCTGGAACAAAGGCAAAATTAAACACCGCAGCACATTTTCTGTGAGGAAGAAAGCAAATCCTGTCACGAACAAACTGTTCCCTTTTCCAGTGCAAAAGCTCATGTGCACCAGGTGCTTCTCAAGCCTTTTTTTTCCCCAGTGTCCTGCCCTTCTATGTCAGACGTCTGTCCAGACGGATGTGATGCTGCAGAGCAAAGGATACACTGTGTTCTCACCCAGCATTTCTATTTTTGTTCACCCTTGTATTGCTACTTCCTCAGTATCTAAGGGGTCATTCACAGTGATAGTGTGACAACTGGGACAGATTGGCCTTTGCCTGTGAAAGAAAACCCCTTCAGAGCACTCACTGTGCTCAGTGTTACCACTGGTCCATTATTAACAGAGGTCCACGCTCTGTTCCTCAGCCAGGGTTTTTCTCTGGATTTCCTTCTCACACACACTGACCACCAGTCAATCTCCAAAGCCAGAAGACCTTCCCTCTTTCCACCTATAATCCCCAGCCCAGCTCCATACGAGCAGATGTAAGCAGAGCTCAGAAGGTAACTCAGTGTCTCTCCTGTTGGCTTCAGCCCTCTTACCTGCATGAACTTACGAATGGTGATGGTCCTGTACCCTAAAAGAGAGAGTTGGAGTTCAGCACAGCTCACCAGGTTCTCCTTGTTCTCCAGCCAGGAGACCAGAGGGTAAGTGGATTTGAGATGCCCAGATTTCATCTCCATGTGGATATTATGACTGAGATCAAAGGGAGTCCCAAACACACGGATGGGGATTTGGACCCTGGAGTACTTACTCTGCTGTTGTACCAGAACCTCACACTGTCTGTTTGCTGGGTCTTCTCCCTACCAACAGACCCATCTCCTCTCACCCACATCCTCTCTCCAAATCCCATAAAATTAGAGCTGATGAAAAGTCAGAAGGGCTCTTACCTTGACTGATTAAATGATCAGACAGAAATCCACTGAACAAGCTTGCTGGAATTGCAACCAGCCAGGGCACTACATTAAACACCCAACCCTGAAACAGAGCAAAAATCAAGAGAGGTTTGTCAGAGCTGAGTTTGTTTGCAAATATTTCATCTGATAGTCCGTATTATCTGTAGAAAGGGGGGGAAATGAAGCACTTAAGACTTGTTGCAGCATCTGTACCCCATTTTCAGAGCCAGCTCTCAGCTGCACCCTGTCCCACTCCAAGGTCTATAAGGGGGCAGGCACGTCACAGGGCAGTAGCACTTGTAGGCTTGTTGTCTTTCCTTCTGCCCTGGTGACTCTCCATGCAGGGGAGAGGCAGAAAGCTCTGAGAAAGAGGAATTAAATGTGGCAAAGTTTACTGCCCAGCACAAGGATGAGGCAGAGAGCCAGAGAGCCTGGGAAGCTCGCTGTGGATTTCCTGTGGGTCACCAGCAAAGCAGAATTTCCAACAGCTCCAACCTCATTAGCAGCATTTCTGTGAGGCTGAGGGAGTGTAGCTGGATTTTCTAATGGCAGGATTAGGTAACATTATGGGTAGTAACATACTTTGGCCTATTTTCAATTAAGTGAGCTTGCTACAGCTGTAATCACAGCCGATTACTGGTCAGCTGGATTACAGCTGCTCAGGGGCACTTCGGTGCCCAGATCCCACAAGGAGCTGAAACCAGTGTGGGTTGGGCTGGGCTTCATCTGAGCTCCTTTGAACCTACTCATCCATGCATATATCCATCCATGCATCCATCCATCGTCCCCTGCATCTCCCCCTTTGCTCAGAGTCCATCACCCCATGGAGGCATCTCCCCTTCCTGCCTGGCTTTGGAACGTGTGGGAGGGCTGAGTAATCTCGGGTTTGAATAATATTACACTACACTTCAATAATATTGTTTCAGCTGCTCCTGGAAATCATACCAGGGTCCACTTGCATCTTTCCATGCCTTTGAAATTTGGGTCTTGGTCACTGTTAAGAATGTTACCCCATAGGGTTTGTGGGGCAATGCCTCTGGTGTCTGCTAACACCAGCTGGGGTTGCTCAACACGACAATCCCAAGGCACCTCGTCCCATCCCTCAGCCCATCACCCTGATCCAAACCCTCCATCACCTCCACCCGGGTGGGCTGGAGGCAGCTGCCCAGGCAGAGGTGAGGCAGCCCACCTGCAGAAAGGGACTTTGGCCAGCAGGTGACACAGGTTTCCCACGTTAGGGATTATCGTCCATCCTTTAAAACCAGGCGTCCTCGAACCACGTTTTAAAATACATGAAGCGATTATCAGCTGCAGACACACTATACAGAGCATCTTACATAAGGGCACCACGATATAATGCTTAACAGATGGTAAATTACTGCTGCACAAGCACATTACTTGAGGTGCACAGATCTTGTCACAACAATATGTTTGCTGGTTTAATACATGATTTTAATATAAATATCAAGGATGCCACAAAGAGCTTTACATGTGTAATATGAAAAGGCATTTGTAAGCAGCTCTGGAAATCATAAAAACCTAACAGAGCCATTGTGGAAAAGACTCTGTGAGTTTCTGAGAACAAGATGAAAATACCAGCTCTCAGATCAGATAAGTATTGCCTGGCTTTCTGAAAAATAGGAACACCATTTGTGCTAAGGAGAGGGAAGCTTTTGTAGTATTTTCAAGGCACGCAGTATTAATGGTAATGTTAATTTTAGCAGGCAGGTCTGAGCTGTACCGTGTCAGTCCAGTTAAAGACCCTGTGAAAAATCAGGAGTGAATTGTGGTTATTTGCAACAGCAGAATGTCATGAGCTCTGTGCCATTTGAAAACCGTAGTTTTCTCAGAAGAAAAGCAGTCTAAAACCCAAATATAACCTGCACTTCCCTGCCTGTAAAGTGCCCTAGCTCTGCCTCCCCTCAGCATCCTTAAACAAACAACTCCAAACCAGCCTCTGCCACCTGGAGGGAGGGTGCAGGCATCTCCAAATGTATGTGCGGGGGTGCCACAGCTCCTAATCCCTCATGGAAACCTCCCACCCCCTCCTGACTCCCAACCCGCTCTCACCAAATCCCTCTGCCATCGCCTTCCTCCCTAACCAACCCATTTTGGCAGGTACCCAGCACGACCCCCTTTGAACAGAGGGACGCAACGCCTGCGCCTCGGGGCCAACCTACCTTTGACTGGGGAAAAGTTTCCTTAAAGAAAGTTGGCAGCCAGGAGAGGAGAGTGAAGAACGTGCTGGCTGTGGAGAGCTGAGCGACGATGACAGCCCTGAAAACACACAGCGGAGAGGAAACAATCAGGAGTGACAGGTCACACCGGGTGGGAAACGGGCACTCGAGCAACCCGGTATTTCAGCTCCTGGTTTATATAGAAATCTCTCACAGCACTGCAATTGCTTCCTGAGATTTTTCTCACAGATAACAACTCCTTTTGGCTTTCTCCCCTTTGCAGCACGGCTGTTTCTCTCGCTGCCCCATCGCACAGTGCCTGACGCCAGCCCCGGGCTCAGGCAAGGTTAATTGCAGTGGTAATTATGCCAGTGCATTTCCCACCGGTCCCTTCCAATGCTACTGGAGTCCTCCTGCTCCAAGAGGTGTTGTTCAGCGTTTCCTAGGGTTTTGTTATCAGCTCCACTGTTATTCAAGGCAGGAATGGGCTTATTGCCCTGAGTCTTAAAACAGCACTTGGGAACACGCTTGGAGGAGCTTCAATACCCACTGCAGTATCCCAAAGGAAAAACGGCCACTAAAAAGCTGTTTGCCAGCAATGAGAACACAGCCTGAGCCACTCAGTGCCCCAGAGCAGCGCTTCTTAGGAGCCCACTACAAGCAGCATTTCCAACAAGACCGGTGGAGAATATCAGTCTGGAAGAGCACATGACTCATGCAGGGGGAACAGCCTGGGAAGGAGAAAGATTTGCCAGCAACATTCAAGCCTGCCAGTCCTCTGGACAGAACATAAACCACCTTTTGCCAAGCTTACCTTTGCAGTTCTTTATTGATACAGAAGGAATGAGAAAACCTGGTTGTTTCCTAAATATATAAACAAGTGGACAAAAACTACAGAGGCAGAAGAAATAAGCCCAGCCGGGAGAAAAAAGGAGGGTGCTCCCCAGCCCAGCTGATGCTCGAGGCCGCTGCAGCTCCCTACCATATTGGTGCCTTCCTAAACAGCTGCTTCCAGGGAACTTTGGTCTGCTTGGGCATCGAGAGGCCTCTCGTTAAATAGTCTAGGGGGATGATGAGTTCTGCAGGGAAGAAAACAGCCAAAGAAAAGCTCTGATCAGTAATTGTCTGTGCAGCTGGAGGCAGCCCTGGGACACTGCTATTCAACTACCCTTAATCTCCTTGTTTTTTGGTCTTGTTTTTTGGCCATGCCACCATCGAATGCTCATGAAAACACCTTGTTACACTGACCAAAATTTTTCCGCTGCATCCACGCATTTTCCCACTCAGCCACTTTCATCCATTTGCATCCCTTGTAATAATTAAACGAAAATCCCTTGGGCAGGGACCACATTTGAATTCTGTGTAGCACCAGACACACACCCAGCTCCTGATGAGCTTGGCTTCTACACACCATGCTCACACTAACAATGCTGTAGCCAGGTGTCATGGTTTGTCCATATGCAGAATTACTCCCAGACAGTTATTTCAGAAGAGATATTCTGGATTAACTGGTTTTTAAAAGCTCTATGTGTAGATGCTCTTAGTTGTGAATAAGTATTTTGTCCTGCTTTAGCTTAATCCACTTTGAAGATCATGCTCTGTTTTGTGTTTTCACTGGTGCTTAAGAGTACTGAGGAGCCAGATCAGGGATGTAATCCAGTGTGGGACTTGAAACAGGAAATCAGCGCTGAAAGAGCTCAAAACCTCCCTCCTGGGTGGGGGGTCTTGGGTGAGACACAACATGAGTTACAGAAGACACCTGAGCAAAAGGTTTTTGTGCAAAACCAGGCGTGATCTTGGAGACACAGAGGATTTTCAAAAAATGACAGAGAGGAATCACTCAGTTCCCAGAGCCTTGGGAGCACTGGCCACCCCAGGGATGTTGGGGATTTACCTTTCTCACTGAGAAGGTACTTGCAGGTGCAGTAAACCCAGAGCAAAGTGAGCAAACCGGAGAAGTAGAAAACGCTTTCCCAGCCATACCAGTCCAGGAGGAGGGATCCTGCACCACCGATCACCAGTGTCCTGCAAGGGAAACCACTTGGATTTACTGGTCTGACCAAGAGTGCCTGGACTGTGCACATCCATGGGAGATGCTCCCTGGGGTCAAAGCTGCTTGTCACTGAGCCACAGAATCACAGAATGGTTTGGGTGGGGAGGGACTTTAAAGATCATCTCATTCCATCCCCCTGCCAAGGGCAGGGACACCTTCCACTAGACCAGGTTACTCCAAGCCCTGTCCAGCATGGCCCTGAACACTTCCAGGGATGGGGCATCCACAGCTTCTCTGGGCAACCTGTGCCAGGGCCTCACCACCCTCACAGGGAAGAATTTCTCACTCGCTGCATGTGAATCAGTCCCCCTGTGACTCCAAAACCTGCCCTATTCCCTGAGTGGCATCTCGGGTCAGATCCTCGCTGGGCAGGAGAAACCCCAAGAGGCCTCACTTTCACCTGCCCCACCCTGAAACATGGACATTGAGGAAAGAAAAGGAGGTTGTTGGTGTGCAGTATATCAGAGAATACACAAAACAGCAAAAGAAATGAGCACACTGGAAAACTAAGTGATTAAACACAGTAATATTTCTATTTGGCTTTTAAGAAATCCTCCTATTTAGAAAGGAAACTCTGATGGAGACCAGCAGAGAAGGGGAAGTTCTATTCTCCCCAACTATCAGAGTGGACAGGTGACAAGTTCCAGCCTCACCCTCGTTCTTCCTACTGAATTGGGCTGTTTCCCATAGTAATTAAACGTTGCAAACACTCTTCAAAGTCTGGTTTGAAAAGAAAGAGAAAACAAAACATAAATCCTTGACAGGCACGACAGCAACTGCCTGAGGCTTCCTCAGCTGCAGCCAGTGTCCTTGAGGACCCCTGGATCCACATGTACTTTGGGCTGTGAGTTTTGCCTCCAACTATTTAATGGCATTTCATTACATATGATGCCCAGAGACTGTCACTCGCTGCTCAAAGGCCTTTGAACTTACCCAAACTGTGAGCCAGTCCCCACTGTGCTGTAGGTGAAGGCTCGCTCGCTCTCCCGGACCCTCTGGGACAGCAGGCTGGCCAAGGATGGGAAGTACACCCCTGAAAGCAACGGGAGCAAGGCAGGGAGCAGCCAGGATTGTCAGCAAACCAAAAGCAAATTTAAAAGATTCAGAAGGAGAACTCTGAGATAAAGCAGCAAAACCTTTGGTGGATTCAAAACAGGGACATAAAATAAACTAAATGGACCCATCGTCATGAAAGGTTTGTTTGTGCCTTCTCTGTAATCCCCCATTTCATCATCACTGCAACTGTTACTGTAAATCCATCAGTGTCAGTGCACCTCCTCAGTGCTGTAGCTTGACAACAGGGACGGAAAATCATCCCAAATTATCCAAAAGTTTTGGCAAGGGCCAATTTTCCCCAAGTACTTTGAAGGAGTTTGAAAATGTGAAAAATCAAACAGCACCAGTGATGATTTCCAAAGCCAGCAGCCCCTGTCAGGCAGGGAGATTTCTACAGGGGAATGACTTGTCAGTGACTTTCTCTAGAAATGTCACTGTTTTTTCCCATGGAAGTTCTGGATGTGGAGGCAGCTTTGAGGCAGAGAATTGCTCAGACACACCGGGGAAGGGTTCATTCACTGCAAACCACAGGATTTGAATCTGAATGTACTGCACATGAATCTCTTCGAAAGGAAGCCCCCGGGCACACAGAGACACAGGACAGGAGTCTCACCTTGCAGCAAGCCCATGAGGAACCGGGAGAAGGTCATGAAAACGAGATGGGCAGAAGTGACGTGGGTGAGCACTGGGGTGAGGACTGTGAGGAACCCCCAGGCTGACGCTGAGAGGAGGAGCACTTTCTCACCTCCTATTCTGGAAGACAGAAAACACGTTATCAGGCGGGAGGGCAAAAGGGCAAAGTGCTCCAGTCAACACTCAAGTGCCCTTCCCAGTTTAGCCAGTTTTTACAAACAACTGTTGGGTCAAACCTGTTCTTCTCTTACATGTCTTTAGCCCTTGGCAAGGAGCTCTGATCTCCTCCCTTCTCACCTCCTGCCAGCACTGCCTGTCCAACTCCAGCACACACTGATCCCTAAGACCCAACAGCACTGACACACTCAAGCCTCTGATGGTGATGGAGGAGAAGCCCCAGTGCTTCCACTATTCTGCTTCTCTTAACTGTGATGGTGTTTTACATCTGCCCTTTTGCATCATCTCTGCCTTTTAACATTCAGGTTTTTGCAAGTGTTTGCTTGGAAACTATTCAGGACCATAACTAAAGAGCACAGTGCACTGCACAGTTAATGTACAAAGACAGACTGTGCAGATGAAATAATAAAAAAAAAAAGGTGTATTCATAGAATCCTAGAATCAATGGATGGTTTCAGTTGGAAGGGACCTCAAAGACCATCTCATTCCAACCCCTCTGCCACAGGCAGGGACTCCTTCCTCTAGACCAGGGTGCTCCAAGCCCCATCCAACCTGGCCTTGAACTCTTCCAGGGATGAGGCATCCACGGCTTCTAACTGGACAGTCTAAACTACCCATGTCCCCTCCCAGGACTATAGACCCTGAGTGAGGCTGGCAGAGAAACCTCAACCCCTTCCAGAGCAACCTGCAGAGCCCCACAAAGCTTCTCCCCATGGACACGCTTCACTTTTCCACCCCATTGCTGCCCCAGGGTGAAACTTGGCACAGCCAGTGTTACGACTGGAACTGAGGCACCAACACCGAGCTAAAAAACAGAGGAAAACATGCAAATAATTTCCAGTACTGATCACTGATGTGTCCTCCGATGATCTGCGTCAAGCAGTAGCCCCAGAAGAAGCTGCTGAGCACGACACCAGACTGCTTCTTGTCCCAGTCGAAGTAGGAGCTGAGGGCGACGGCGCAGATGGGCACAGTGACACGGGCACAGTACAGCAGGCACGTCCCCAGCAGCAGCATCACCGTCCACACACGGGACTCGGGCCTGTGAGGGTGGAGAGGAGGATGGGGAAAGCGCAGCTGGGATGCTGTGCCTGGCAGGGCCACGCACAGAGAGGACCTGCGGGTCGGGCTGGTTCGCTCGCAAGCCACGTCTGCCTTGATGAAGTGAAGGTCAGTGTGGCACAAGGGTTCTGACACAGAGAGTATCCCACCTGGTGGCTCTTGGGAATGATGCTAACTTCAGCCCAAACAATACTTGACACCGACAGCAGAATGTCTGTCCACAGGCTGCAAGGTGGAAGGGGCTGCTTGGACATCACTGGCTGTGGATGGAGGGAAAGGTGGGGAGGAACCTGGTCTGTTTGCTTTTTTTTTCCCCCAAACAAGAACCTGTTCTTTAAAAGATAAGGGCAACAAAGGAAGGGTCAGCGCCTGAGGTTAGAAGTATTTGCATGAGATACACCAAATATTTGTTATCTGGCATTCCTATCCAAACCCCAAGGGAGGTGGGATGTGTGCTACCCTTCCTAAACAGGAAAGAGATGGAGGAATTCTTTAGAGAGACAACACATGATGGGGTTGAAGAGCTCAGAGAGAGGAGCAAAATAATTCAGCCTGGCCTGATAAGAAGTTTTAGGTAATATGAGCCATAATATGTTAACAGAATATGTTATTTGGTGCATGAGTACTCAGCCCCAAGAAAAGTGCTCCTGCAGGAGATATAGGCTGGGAAAAAGTGGGAAGGTAATTTCCTCCTGCTCCAAGTCAGTGACATGCTTCTGGAGCAAAGAAACACATTTTGCTGTGTAGGTGAATCCCTCTGCCTTCCCTCAGCCCAGCTCATGTCACTCTGGGTCCCCCTTTGCCCATGAATTATGGAGTCAAAAACTTAGAAAGAACACACGCTATTGGTATTATTTGTATTTGGTTATTTCTATGCCCAGAGGCCAGAGCACAAAGCACTGAGCAAACAGACTCTCTCTGCTGCAGAGATGGCTGAGGAATTCACTGTACCAGGGCTGTAACCTCTGGGCTTTCCACCCTACTAAACACACCCACCATCCGCGTGGGAAACAACCCGGGTCACCTTTTACAGCGAATGGAGCGTTTATTCCTCTGTACTGGAATTATGATAAATGTAGGTTAATCCCACACAGCACAACCCCATTTATAAAGGTGTCAAACGGGCCGTCACGGGGCTGGGGAGGAGAAGGAACAATGAAAAGTAGAACACGGCGGGCAGGTGAACCCGCTGGAGGTGGATTTATTGCTGTTTCCTGACAAGGCAGATAAGCAGCTCAGTGCCAGCCTCTGGCAGGAGGGACTGCAAGGGTTTCAGCTGGTGTTTTGAAGGTTGGAACCATCACTGCTGTGCACACACACGAGGGCACAAAATAACACAGGAACAGGAAAACCTCACGCATTCCTGCTGGAGGAATAAGTAACGAGGGGTTGAGACCTGCCTCTGCCGCTTGAGCAGGCTGATAAATGCTCTCAGAGTCCCTCCTGGGCTTACCCTGAGAGGGAGATATCTTCACTCATATCTTCATTTGCTGCAAAACCAAAGGTGATTCTAGTTTTTGATAACCTGCCCCAGCCAGATCCACGAGCAGTGGCTCCACCAACTCCTGTTTGCTGCAGAAAAGCACAGGGAAACCAAAGGCTCCTGGACACAGTGTCCAGGTCAGACCAACCCCAGCAGGACAACACGGGCAGGAGTTTTTGGGTATAAATCCCCCATCAGAGGCAGAGGGCAGGTGTGGGATCACCAGCCATGGAAAACATTATGGAGAGCCCTCAGGGATGAGATGCTTGCAGGTACAAGAGACAGACTCGTGCCTGCCCTGCCCAAATGGGCTGTTGCCAGCGCAGGGCCATAATCTCTCCTGTTATCTCCAGTAGCACAGCACTGATAAATCTGAGCTATTGAACCTGCAACACCGAGGTGACAGAGCAAAGCGCAGTAGCCAGTGATGTGTGTAGGTATTTTCTATTATTTAGGCACCAAGACCGTTTTCTAAACTGTGCTTTTCCCCTGCAGCAAAGAGAGACCTTTATGAGCTTTCACTGGAGCAGGGATGAGCTCTGCCTCTCCAGTCACTCTGGTGTGCTCAGAATAACCCCCAGTTATCCTGGCAAGCACAGCAGCATTTTAATGGGATATCAGAACAACAGTTCTTTCTTGTCCCCAAACTCTGTATGGCTGTGCAAGGTGTAAGTTTGACCTGAGCAGCTCAACTGCTCTCCATTCCTCTTTATAATATTGCCAAGGTCTGTTCCCTCCAGAGGATGTTTGCAACTGGGAAAAGCAAAACCCACACACAGCAAAGTCGGTGTCCCAGGAAATTGCAGGCTGGGGGAGCACAGTTTGGTCCTAAGGGATTGAACCCCAAAAGAGATGAGCAGGGCAGCTCTGGCTTCAGGGCAGAGGGACAGGAGGGCATGCTGTGAGCTCACAGCTTCTTTTCTTGCCCAGATGAGGTGGAGAGAGTCACCCAAGCGGGTTTGGGGTGGTGGGGGGAGGCAGCCAGCCAGTGCTGGGGTCTCCACACCGCAAGTCTGACCTGGATGAGAGCGGGGCCACAAAGTGCCACGTGGGTTTCTGCAGAGCAGGACACCACTCAAAGCACAGCTCAGATACAGAGGGACTCCCAAGTAGAGACGTTCTCCCAAGAAGCATCCTTCTGTTTTGACAGAACTCCCGGGAATATTTTTCTCTTGACTTTTATTCTTTTTCCAAAGCATTAAATATGTCTCTGAGTATATGACACATTCTCAATGTTCTCTTTGGCTACTGCTCCACTCTACATTCTTTTCCTGTATGTTTAAATGCATCAGTAGAGACTTAGGCTCAAATCAAGTTGGAACTGTAACAACATCTTCAGACTACCACTTCCTCCATAGGCAGCATATCCAGCTAGGAAAATCCACGGAAATAATGAGAGTGTCATATGTAATCAGTAGCTGCCCACACCCACCTGAAAGCACGGCAGGAATGATTTCTCTGCAAGGACAATGACATGCTTGCATCAGAGGAAAGAGCTTAGTAAATACATTTTCTCCTAATTATAGTTATCACAGAGGCTGCCGATGAGTCAGTGTTCTGCTCAGTGCAAAACAACAACAGCAAAGGTTACAGGAGGAACCTGGACTAACACAAGGGGAGGAATTAAAACTCCCTTTCAAAAACTAGGGAATAATGACAAATGAAACAAAACTTTTTGTGGGTGACACCAGCCATCCGAGAAGCAGAGCTCCATCAGTGTTAATAAATTAAATTTGATGGGTCCCCTGCTGAGGGAGGGAGAGATAAACTATGCTGGAAACAACCACCCTGGGTCAGAGCAAAGCACATCTGAACCTATGGAAGTCATAGCTGTTGCTGTCCTGTCTCACCCAGCCACAGGGACAGACCAAGCATCTCCCCACAGCCCTGTGCCAGTCCTGGCCAAGCCCTGGCTGCATGTGACAGACACCCCGGGAGAGGGGCCAGCCCTCCAGACCATCAGCAGGTGAATCACTGGAGTGTGTCTGGAGCCACCTAATTGACTTCAACGGGTGCTGTGTGACAGCAGCAGCTCCTTGCTGCCCAGTCTGTGCCCTCCTGCTCACAAGAGACAGGCACTGCAGGTGCATCCCCTTCTCACCTCACTCAGACCCTCTTCACCAAGCGAAGCAGCCATGCAGCCAGAAAACACTTCCTATTTCACAAACCTCCACCCACCACCCAGACAGACTACAATTAGCCCTAGTGATTCTTCCTGGGTGGCTTTTTTGTACGGCAGCAGCCCTGCCCGATGTTCCTTGGTTCTCCTCCCCCAAATGCAGCTCCAGGCACTGAGTGCTTCGAAGCATCCACTGATTTCCCTGGGACCCAGCTCCCACCAGCCCAATGGATCCCCTGCCCAGGGCATGGTGGTTAGGATGGAGTTTCAAGGATGCCTGAGATTCCCAAAGGGGTGAAACCCAGCCGAGCCATCCGGCAGTGGAAGGAGAGCCAGCAGCACAGGCTATCTTTATTTGCAGTGCGTTTTCCTGCTGGAGGAATTTCTCCAGTAGATGCCACAGAGCGAATATTTATTCAACTTTATTTCTCTTGACTCGCCTCCCTCCTTTCCCCCAGTGTGCAGGGCTGTTGGCAGACACTGCAGGTCACTGTTGAGATGGACTTGCTGGAGCTCAGGCAATCAATTAGATCACAGTTTAGCCCCCTCCAAGGCACGAGCCTGGGCCGCTGGGTATTTTCAGGTGGTAAGAGAGCTGTGTTACACAGCAAGACTACGAACAGCCTGTCCCAGCAACAGCTCTTGGCCAGAAGCCACCTCCAATGTTTGTGGGCGTTTTCCATAACTGGAAGAAGAACTGGGAGCTGCAGCTCCTGATCTGCATCGGATGGGCACGGGTAGTGGCAGCAGAGCATTAACACCCACCTCCCAGGGAGGGCATCTCTACCTCAGCTCCCCTCTCTAAACAGAGATAAAATAGTCCTGTGGGAGATGCGTGGCAAGTGCATCACTGGAGTCACCTCCAGTGCCCCCAGCCCTCTTGCTCATCCCAGCCACCACTCACCAGACCCTGCAAGAACCCCAGAGCAGGATGGGGATGAGCCCATGTGGTGCTACTGAGCTCCCAGTCATGCTACCAGCTCCAAACCCAGGACACCCAGCAGCCCAAGCATGAGGCCAGCTCCAGGGGAATGTCCCCAGGACACACAGCCAGTGCCTGAGGGTTATCCTGTGCCTGGTCACCTGTCACACCACAGCATGGGAACGTTTCCCTCCTTGTCAGCCATTCCCAGCTCCATGGGATCTTCACCCTTCAAAAACCTTTTTTCCATCTTACCTGCCTATGGCTTTAATCTACAGTGACCTCCAACACAACCAGGACTGACTGACATGGCACAAACACAGCAGCCGTGCACACTCCTGAGCGACGAGACAATACCCAGTTAGTTGGTTTTAACCCAGTTTGACAGTCCTCTCACTTCTCTCTCTTTGTTTTTCTTGACAACAACTTCTCCTTCCCTCGAAAATCTAACATGCTTGTCAGGAGAGAGGTTTTTCCCCCCTCCTCGAGTTTATTTTGTCATGCTGCAGACTGGCTCCGAGCTAATGATTTGTCGCTGTCAGAAGTAGCTTTGGGGTTTAGAGGAGGTTTGGTTGGTTTTGTTTTTTTTTTTTTTCCCAATCCAGCTAGCAGCCAACAGGAGCAGCACAGAGGACACAGGGCTATTTTTCCTGGGAAAGCTGCTGGCTTCCTGTCCGCCTCCTGCGCTCAAGCTCCCTCCTCAGAGCCACAGATGGCAACAAAGTGGTGTTCAGCAAGAGAGCTCTGGGTTTATTCCCTCTCTTCATTTCTTGCTTTCGGCAAAAGCAAAGATGAAATTAGATTTCATCAGCTCATATGAGCTGGAAATAGTTGTTGAGTCCAGGTGGAGGTGGTGAGGAAACATAATAATAAAGCACAGGCATGCTTTGCACACTGATCTGAGGACATACATGGATCAGCCAGGAATTAAATGCGTGTCCTGCTTACATTTTCTACGTGAAAAAAGTTCTCAGCAAGGTCAAGATTAAAACCAGGCTGAGGAACTTGTACAATAAAAATCCCAAACACCAAAAAACCCCCAACCAGCTAAAGCTGCAACATCATGTTGACAAAAGATCAGAGCACAGAACTCAGAAAAAACAACGTGACCCTTGTCTCCGGGCAAAGAGCAGGTCAGGAGACTGGAGACCAACCAGTGGCCGATGGTAAGACTCCTTTTATCTCTGGAGCTTAAAGAAGCTGCTATAATCACCCCTTGTCTTCAGGTGTAGCCAGAGGCTGGGAGATGGAGAGCGGTTTCAGGAGTCATTTGCTTCCCAGGACACAGCGACTTTTCCATGTTGTATTTCTCTCCTGGAGGCACCAATCAAAATGTGAGCCCCACGTCCACTGCTGGATCTGCTGGTGGCTTTGTGTGCGACCTTCAGCAACTGATTTCTCTTCTCACTGCTTCGATCCTTCTCCCCAGTTAAACCAGAGAGGCTTAAGCACATCCACTGCCTGCTTTGGCATGTTAAGATCAGCATTAAAAAGCACTCTCTAACTGTCCAGATGTGCTACAGAAGCACGTGGGCTTTGTCAAGCCCCAAACAGAAATCCCCAAGTGTTGTTCTTAGAAGAGGAGATGTGTGATAAAGGAGCCGTCGGAAACCTGCAGAAAAGTCGGGGAAAGGCGGGATAAAAGACAGGGCAAGAATGGTGGAAGAGGAAGGAAAAGCCATCTGAAAAAAGGGAGGACAAAAGAGGCAGCAGCATGAACAAAGACGGAAAAAGAAACCTGCCAAGATAAGAGTTTATCTCTCCTTGCACTGATGGTGGGGACTGATCTTGGAAGGCTGCCTGGCACGCCTTTTGTTGGAGCATGAAAGGAGAACCTGTGTCACTTCCCCCACTTATTAACACCTTGCCTCCACGGCAGTAACTCACTACTGGGAAATTATGAAAGCTATTTGTTTGCACATACTGTTGCTAAACTGCCCACCAAACCACCCAGTGAGGTTCTTTAGAGAACTCGAGCAACCTGCTCCAAAGATCTGCTGCATCACTCCCCCTTTCTGCTCCCCGTCCCACACTCCACCTGCCCAGTTTACTTAGGCAATAAAACCTCCATAAAACCTCGCCAAACAAGGGCTGTGACCACGTGTGTCCCCAAACAATGGGGACATGATCTCAGTTTCTGTGAATTACAGCAATATAGATAATGATCTGATGGGCTTTAGGGATATCCTGCTACTCCTTCCCATTAACAGGCTTTTCACAGTTACTAACAGCACTTAAGATGGTCAGAATCACTTAAAATAGGTATGTCTTAATCAACAGGCTGTCTTCACCACAGTCCATTTTGGTTTGGAAAGTGTTATCGATGGTTTGCATTTTCTGAAGTGATTTGGAGGGCTTGCTTTGGTCAAATATATATTTTTTTTTTTCCTAGAGGAAAAACATATAACCTAAAGTTTTGCTTCACGAAAATCTGGTGTGGGGTCCCCCCCCACCGCTCCCACTTCACAAAGACTTAGGGAAAAGTTAGCAAGGGGGAGACAGAGAGAAGGAATTTTCCTAAGTGCTTTGGGGGAAAGAATCTTCAAATTTTAAGCACCCCAAGTGCCAAAGGTCTTCTTTGAGACCCACCTCTTTACTCTTGAGATAAGCGTGGGTTTGATTAGACTTCCCGGTCTCTGACTGCAGGAAAAGTTTCCCTTGGGACAGCAATTTAAAACTGGCTATGGACCTGCTGCCACTGCAGGAAGCAATTGATGATAAATACCAATATATCCAATGGCTAATTACAGCTGGAAGGGGCAATTCTTGTCGTTGGCCACATGTTCCCGTCACCTGCCCTGTGGCTGCCCCTCTGCTCTCCTCCAAGGTGAGTTCACCACGGGTTCACACCAGCCCGGAGGGGGAGAGGGGAGCCCCAGGGGTGGCCACCACGGTGGCAGCCACACGGCAGTTCCTCTTCGTGGCAGTGTTAAACTGAGCCAAATTTCAAAAGCACATGTGTTCCAGGGACTCCCAGTTTGGAAAACCCTCTGACCATCACTTCCAGCTGCCCCACTGGTACTTTGGAATCATCATCTTATCCCACCTTCGATGGGAGCAGGGGCAGACCCCCGAGGTCGAGGTGCTGGATGACATTCCCAGGGTGATAGGAAGGAGCAGCCCTGTCCCAAGTGCCCCAGTTTCTGCTCCAAACACTGGAGCACCCTGTGTCTGCCCGTGTCCCTGCCGTTAAAAGTGGTCGGTTTGGGCTTAATCGTATTTTTAAGTATTTTAATTACTTAACTTAAGGAGCAGTTCATGCCGTCTAGCTGCTGCCCAGTTACTATTCCAGACTTTATCTTAATGAATGAATATCGCCAGTACAAACATCCCCACTGGAACACTTTGATAAGAACTTGACAGCGGTTTCGCGTTTAAATCACTGACAACAGGCCAGAAATAAGCTCAACAGACGTTTTTCCCCCGTGTTTCACAGCAATTCCTTCTACCGCCTCTGTTGGAGTCCGGCGGGGTGAGACAGCGGCTGGGACCGTGTCCCCCGACCCCGTCCTGCGGCACCCCCGTGGGGCAGCGCCGGGGCCGGGGAGAGGGTCTCGGCCCGACGGGGAGCCCCGAAACCGNCCGACCCCTTCCATCCAGAAACCGCATCTTTCCCAGGAGCTGCGGGGGGAGGGCACCGAGGACGCGGGGGGTGCCGGGGCCGGGAGGGCACCGGCAGGCGGGATGCGGGGAGAGCCCCGCGAGCGGGGGAGCGGCTTTCCCGGGAGCGGCTCCAGCCTTACCTGGACCAGTACGGGTCTCCATCGCGCCTCATGCCGTCGTGGGGGCCGCGCTCGGCGGTGCCCACGGGCGCATTCCTGCCGCCGCCCCCCGCGGCCATGCGGGCAGCGCCTTCCGCCTCCGCGGCTCACATCGCGGCGGCCGCCGGGCTCCCTCCCCCGCCGGGCCGGCCACGTGTCAGCGCCTCCCGCCGCCCCCGCCCGCCGGTCGTTCCGGGAAGTCCCGCCAGCCCCAGTCCCTTTCCCGGGGCAGCCACGGACCCGCAGGGCTCGGCCTGGGGCAGGCGACGTTCGCCCCCTCAAACCCCCGCGGACCGCTGGGTTCTGCTCCTTTCTTTCCCCCTCCGGTAATCACTGACACCCCCGTGGAGGGCAAGGAACGAGGGGACTGACCAGGGTGTGTCCTGCGCTTCCGATACCTGGGAAGGGAATCCGCTCCCTGCTGCCTCAGCTTTCGCAGCTTTGCCGGCAGAAAAGTCTCTGCTTTCTAAAGGATTGGAACAGACTACGATATTCCCATCCGAAGAATTTGAGGAAAAATTAAATAGGGGTAAGTATTCTTGCAGCTTGATGTAACTCTGTCGGATAGAGGTGCTGCCTTGTTGTAAGTATCCGAAAGAGATAAGCAGACTCCTTTATGGACATAAATAATTAAAATGATGGTTATCTCAGTCCAAAACAAAAGGACTCGTGACTCATTTCAAGAACATGAACGAGCAGGCGGAGAAGCCTTGTTAAGACATCGTCCAGGCGATGCTGTGGCCGATAGCAGCCTGGATGCAGGCAAGGCAAAACTTCAGCTCGGCAGAGGATGGAGGAGCTCCCGCACAGCCTGAGCAAGGTCGTACGTGGCCCTTGGGAAAGGTACTTCAGCTTCTGGGCTGCTCCAAAACGCGCAGGTGCAGGGCAGGCACCTCCTGTCTACTGCTCCTGCTGCCAGCAACCTCTAAATGCTTGTTCTTAAGCCTTTAGCAGACTAATTATTTAGGTAACTCACACGTTCTTCTCCCATCTTGCACCTTTGGCAGGTCGTTGATGAGCAGTCTGCCTATTGAGTCATGAGCGAGACCAGCAGTACTGAGCTGAACCTTTGAGAGTGAAATAGCAAAAGTGTTTCTTACACCAGAGGCAGCTCCAGGAGGAGGTTGCTGAAAAAGCAAAAATCAGTAAGTTTATCCTTTGCTTTAGTATTTCTTACTCAGAAGAAAGAGATCTATCCCAAAGGCCTGTGGCAGTCACGTACGGTCACACAGACCTACTACCAACAGAGAAAACAAATAAAAAAAGCTTTTACTGAGGGGAACCACGTGAAGTAACCACAGGTTAACCTTCATCTAGTTGTAGGCTTCCCTCCCTTTATTTGGGCAGGAAACAAAACTATGAAGTGTTTTTATTCACTCTGCTACTGTGCCCGTTTCCAGAAGAGGGAGCCAAGTCATGGTAAATTGCAGCCAAACATTTAAACCCTTGTTCAATATGTTGTTGTGTTTTTTAAATTGTGTGTATGTTTGGAGTTCAGTTAATTCGAGGCAGGAGGGGAGAGGAGTGCTGATGTAACTACAGGAGTGAAATGTATGTAATAAGCTCAGAAAAGTACTGAAAAGGTCTTGGGCATGGTAAAATAATGACAAACACCAAAAACTTATGATCTCGTACCCAGGTATGAGTTATACTGTGTTGAGTCTTGCAGCTGTGGGGTGCAAACATCTCCAACACTGAATCATAATTTTAGTGAGTGAGTAGCCAATTTTGGCAGTCAAGCACAAGTTTTCTTTCTTTGTGTACTCTTTGGTTCCTCTCCTCGTACTACTCAGTGTCACCTCTTCAATTAGGAGCTTGACTAAGTTGCCTCTCAAACCAGAAGCTACTTTCACTGTCAAAACCAGCTGCAGTTGAAAGAAGTGTTTGAGTGTAACATCCATCACATGCACATAAGTAAGTTTAAAAAGTAAAAACACAGACATAATGCCTTCTACTGCTGTATGATTTGCTGGAAGCAAACCTCCCACCGAGCTGATTAAATGGCAAATGGAATCAGCTCAGAAGACAGGTGCTGACTACAGAAAATAAAAATAATCTTACACAAGAACATAATCTCCTCTCATTTTTCCTGCGTTCAGCTTAATCTGTTGAAAGATTAAACCAAACAAAAGATTATTGGGTTAATATTTGACCTGACATTTACTATCACTGTAGTTTATCCACACAATGGTTGAATTATTTGAAGATTTTATGAAGTCAAGCACAGATCAAGAGCAAATCCTGAAGGGGTGTGAAAGGCTCACACATTCAGTAAAGGACATTTGTTGTTTCCTGAAAGGACAGGCCGGCTGCAGCTTGAAAGCTCCCTGCTAACCCAGAGCAGTCTCAAGCAACTTGTCCACAGCACAAAGAAAACACATGTGGGTTTCTACTGCTAAATAACCCAACTTTGCAAAATTGCTAGACAACAATACACTGAAAAAGAAGAATATTCACCATGGGGGTATAAGGTAGCAGGATAGTGTTTGAATCTCCATGTAACATGAAAAGCACAACACGCAGGGCTTTCTCATCCAAGGTGTCTGAACTCATCAACACACAGCCCACCAGTAGTTTGACCAACCTTCTCCTTAATTTTATTGTATGAAGGCAGGAGGGGAGCAGAAAGGTGTGAAAATAGTTTGTAGCACCTCGAGGTGTCTACGGGGAAGTACAAATTGTTTTGAGGGTGAGTTTTCGTGAGCTTTGTGTTCTGTCTGTGCTCAGCTGAGCACACAAAGCAATGAGAGGAGGAACAGGGCTGAGGACACCCCTGCTCACCACAGCAAAAAAACCCTCCTGGTCCCTTTTCATTAAGGACATTAGAGCACAAACACTTAATGACGGTGACATGGCTTCTGAGGGTAGGGAGATCTACAATGCAGGTCAGAACCTGTAGCCTAGAGGCAGATGTAGGGCAAAAATCTGACTCCATCCCCTTCCCTGCTCT
Organism: Oxyruncus cristatus; assembly: GCA_013399855.1. Lineage (NCBI taxonomy): Eukaryota > Metazoa > Chordata > Aves > Passeriformes > Cotingidae > Oxyruncus > Oxyruncus cristatus. The sequence goes on from VXAY01000995.1 coordinate 857,307, forward strand.
GGATGTGAAGGATGCTCTCAGCCGGGGCTGACAGCAGCACCAGCCCCGGTATCCGTGGAGACATGACACACAGGGATCGTGCTCCAACTCCGTTTAATGAGCTTCGTAACCAAGTTGGACAGAAGGAGGTTTGAAATAAGTCAAACAACACTCATCTACTCGAGGATTTTTTTTTTTTTTTTAAGTAATGCCTTTAAGCTTATACTCAAGCATACAAAGCATAAATTTTACAAATTAAAAACAATAAAATCACCCTGGAATAATGTAATGGCTTCCCCTGTATGTACAAGGAGTGGAAAGGAGGCGGAATTCTTTCCAGGTAATTTCACATATCTCAAATGCTACATAAATGCTCTCCACATGCTTTTCGATTTTTCTTTCAATGTGGGTGGAAGGAGCTGAAAGTGTTTCAATGAAATCATCTTAAAGAGAGAGAGGTACTTCACCTGCCTTCAAGGGGTACGTTTGCCTCTTCAAAAGTCTTGAGAGGAAATGCTTTACTCAGAATTCTGCTGTTAGTTTCTGTGCAGCAGCCTCTGCTTTTCCAGCTATGTAAAATTAAGCAGTTCAGTATTTCTCAAAGTACCACCAGCACTTCATCTTCAGGGAAGCCTGTGATCCCCCACCCTTCACAAATCCCTCCATTGTACAACAGAAGCAACCACAGCTCAGCTTAGATTTGACAGGCAGAAACAAAACACGGGAACAGCAAAGACAGTTACCAGGGAGGTGATGGCTTTGGGAAAAGGAAGGAGATTTGTAGCCTAATCAAAACACACTTGCTATGCGGCCTTTCTGCAGAGGCAGATGACAGGATATTTTACAACCCAACTGCTTCACATACAAAGCATTAATGAAAAAAAAATCTTATTTGCTTTCACCAAAGGCAAGGCTGGGGGGGGGGAGGACGAGTGAGTGCACCACCCTTAACGACCAGATCTGTCTGCCACCGTTGAGTTTGGAACGAATCTTCTTACAAAAGTGATTTTCATATTGTTCTAAATTCAGTGGAACAAAATAGGTATTTTTACACTAAAGAAAACCGATCAAAGTGGCGTTTAATATTTGTTAAAGTGGTTATCTAACAAAAATGGGTTAACAAAAGCCCATTCATTAGTAGTCACCAAATAAGACACTTCTCATGCATATGACAAAAGTTCATTCGTGTACTGAGACATCTGTTTACTGTGTACAATATTTCCATAAATTATAATGTTTCACAGCCCCTACCATTCAAGAATATTTCAAACAGATTATATATTATATTTGTATATGCAAACTATTTTATATACACTAATATAAAGATCCTTAGAAGTACCAATATCACTACCTTTATGCTTTCTCTAAAATGCATAGCTTTCGAATATCTTCTTGCAGTTACCAAAAACTTTACAGATTAAAGCTGCTTATCAATGTGGCATGTTCATAAAAACAAAGTGAAATAGTTCTAGACTAATTTTATATTAAACCCCCTTAAAAAACGTGTTTATTTTTTAATGAAAAAAACCCAACAAGCTAGTTAAAATTCAAGTAAATCTACGCTCAATCGCTGCCCAAATACTCTATGGAATTAACTTAGCGTTCTAGGAGTACAGTGAACTTCTCACCCAGGGCTGTAATACTGCATTTCTCATGGAGAAAAATGCTAGTCATGCCACCAAACCGCACCACTTTTCACTTCACCCGGGAGAAGCCTGACATGAGACTCAACAACACAAGTGTCAGAACAGAGGAAAAGCTGATCAGTTCTATACGAAGAAATTAGAGCTATTCCAGTTTTGTTTCTGCAGTTTGTTATTAAACAAAGTTACATTAACCATACAGTTTCTCACAAACTAAAAGTTATACATGGTTTTCAGACATCAACCGACTTGAAAAAGAAAAAATAAATTAAAAAAAAAACAACCCAAAACAAAAAAACCCAACCAAACCCACAACTGTTAAAAGTTTGGTGTTAGAATAACCAGCCTGGGTGAAGGAAAGCCAGGCTGCTGCTGTAGTTGGGGGGCTACTGATAGCTTGTTTGTTATATATAAACTTTAAGACCTCCATACCACAAATGCCTCAAAGTGGAGAACAGAACGATCAGTAAGAAATAGGAACAAATGGTTTCATTGCATCCATCATCTCGCTTAACCTTGGTGCTCTGCATCTCTCATAGCCGCTTAACAAACAATGGCTTCCCCCCCCCCAAAAATAGCTACACAAGTAAACAGTGTTCACAGTAATGCAATCAGTAACAGGTTTTGTTAGTTCCCTTAAGCCAGGTGTATCTGCAAAGCTTTATACAGTTTAATGCGTTAAGTATTCCAGTAAAATTAAGTGAAAACGAAGTTTCATTCTACAGGGTAATATCTACCATACAAGACTAGATTATGTACAGTATGGGACTGGTGTGACAACTGCCTGTGTCTCATGATGTTAAGCTGTTTCGCTCATCAGCTCACTCTTTGCTCAGCAAAACTTGATATACAGACCTAAAAATCTAGAGATAGATTTGGTAAGATTAGCGCTTCCTACCACTGGGTACAAACCAGGGTGCAGCGCTGCCATCAGTCGACCAGAACATCCCATACCCAGACGATTACAATTTGCTGACTTGAAAGTCTGGACTTCACATGTAAAACATTAAAACTATAATTCTAACTGGAGTGAGGACAGTCAGGAAACAAATACAGATGACGATGAACTGCATCTCTTCAGAAAGGTACGGAAGAAGTGAGAAAACGCAAATTTCTGGTATTAGGCAGCCCTGCTCTGCTCAGCTCAAGGCATAAATACAGCCCAAGTAGCTCTAAAACTACAATTCAGCAAGCATGAAGGCAGATCCTGCACAAGATGATGCATCAGAGGCTTCAACAAGCATCTCTCCCCACCACTTGATTTCCCAGCACAAGTCTTTCATCCTACAGACATCCAGTGGCCTTCAAAGCTGTATCAGCCACCTGGAACCACTGCAGTGTCTACAACTGCAAATGTAACATGGGGGGGAAAGGCCCCTGTTAACAAAAACCCTCAAACGCCTCTGGGGCCATTTTGGTCATTCATGAAAATTAAGGAAAACAAACTTATTTCCATCAATACTCCTCCTGAAAAGATGGGTCACTGATCCATTATGAACATAGCTCTCACCATATAAAGCACCAAGAAGTCAGAAACAAGGAAGAAAAAAAAACCAAAACCCTAAAGTCCTTAAATTATGATTTACAAGTTTGTACACTATTTCCTAAGCAAAAGGTTGACCTTACTGCAAAGTTTATAGATGAAAACTTGACCAGTTACTTTAAGGGGAATGTATATCTGGCTATAACTTAAAGGTAGAAAATATTCACTGTTCTATATACACATTTCAAACAGGAGACAGTTAAACTGAACCGAACATTTGCCAATATAACTCCGTATTAACTCACTGGCCACTAAACTAGGCAGCAGCAGCCAATTAGAAAGCTTGAGTTCTGTACTTTTAAAAATGCTATTTTTACTGTCCTGTTTAATTGGTTTTTTGTTTTTTAAAAATGTATTATAGTGCATAGCCTAAGTCAGACTTTCAAAGAGATACAGCGCCTTTCAATGCAGTTTTTGCAGCATTTAAAAGGGACTTTTCTCCCTTCAAATTAGATGTTCATTGAAAAATCTGAATTGAGTGCTGTACTGTAGTAAAAATATTTCAGTCACAGACTGATATAAATGTATACTGTGCAGTACTAAGATTGTTTGATGTCCATCTGCACACATTTTACTTGGGCTCTTCGATCGTCCCCTTGCTGAGGTCTGTCATTTTGGGGTATTTCACTTTCTTCTGGTCCAGCTCATTCTGAGCCCACAGTAGTAGTTTCAGTAATTTTGCCAACTTGGGTGTTGATTCACGATTTTCATAGTCTAGAACAGCTTGATTAACCTCACTCCACACCTGGAAAAGAAATACTGGAGTTCAGTGATAGTTTTCGTAAGATTAACACTGCTTAAGTCACGCAGACATTGAGGAGATCACACCTGGAGTGCTAATTCCTCAAAAATGGTCAGGGCAAAGCTCCACAGACTATGAGCCTGGAGAAAACAGGGAAGAGAGCCAAGCAGTCGAATACATTTTGAATACATAACACCACGTTTTTTCTGTTGCTCAAGAAACACTTCTTTCGCAAACCGCTATATATGCCTTCTCTAAGCATTTCAAAAATATTTGGACATGACTTTCATAACACAGGAATAAAAGACATCAATTCCCTTTGAGAAAGCACTACCTTCTGTCGCTGCATCATGTTAAGCAAGTCTCCAAATGGTGACTCTTCGGGATTATCAAAGGCAAGCAGGGCCAGCGTGCGCTCCATTTCTGTCAGGCATTCCCTGCTCTCCTCCCCTTGTTCTGCTAATTGGGTCTGAGCAAATTCCAGAGCTGCCTCTGTCTCACGCTGCCGAATCAGTTCAATCAAGTGCTGTTGCTGCACACGAAAGACAGGGAAGCAACATTAGCCACACAAATTAACAAATCCTCACTATTTCAAGAGTGCAAGATTGAGACATTAGTGTGTAATTGGAGACAAACACTAATCCTTAATTTGACAGTTTGAGGTCAATTCTCAATGTGTGAGACAAGGAACAACAACTTGTCTGCGAAAATCTACTGAAAAAGGGAACCTGGTGCTTTTGAGTAACAGGATTTGAAAAGATGGCTTACTAAAGGAAGTAGCAGGAATTCAGACTAACAGCAAGTGGAAGTTGGTAACTCACAAACCGCAGCTGCTGTTACAAGTTTTCAAGTTGATAACTGCATATGAATGCTCCTGCACCATGCCACAAAGTTTCCTATCACTATAAAACAAGGCCAGGAAGACCTGAAATTGCATCCACGTTCAGTGACACACCTCCCAACATACTCTTAAATTTAAACCTTCACTACTTTCTCCACTCTCTCTAAAACAAAGGCAGTTTGCCACCTGTCCTTACCTGCAAGTGAAAGTAGAGATATCTGTTTGTATCCAGCAGTTCTGGATGGAGGCTGTTTATCAATGCAATGGCTTCCTGGATCTGTCCTTTCAATATCATCTCGCGGATCTTTATTCTTTCATCCAGAGTCTCCAAATCAACACTGGGTTCAATTCCAGACTCCATCCGGAATTTCTCTGCTGCTTCTTTAAAGCCCTCTGAAAAACAAACGGTTTCACCCATAAAATATGCTTTATGAAACACTTTAAATGAAATCCCATCAGCTTAGATAAAAACGTTTGAGTGTTCCTTGTGTACTTTGGGGGTTCAAAGATTAATCTGAAATTCTGAAAAATTCTTTATTTAAGAAGGCATTTCCCCAACACAGGCCTAAGAGTAAATGCTCAATTCATTCTGAACTCATGTGTCCTCATCCCCCAAGGATGCAACTTGTAGTTCGATACCTCTTAACTTGGGAGCATATTTTGTACTTAAATCAAGCACTGTACTTCTTGCAAAATGGGACTGTTAAAATCACATTTTCAAAACCTGGGTGGTTTTGCTTCACCCTCCAAACTCTAGATCTGTTTACAGAGATCTGGCAGTTTTACTGAGAAAAAATAGACAAGAAAAATGAATTTTGCTTCTCATACCCTATTTTTTAACACTCTTAACAGCTGTTTTAAATCCCTAAATGCTTTTAGACACAAAACTGATTTACACCACCCACTGTGATGCTATTCCTTCAACCCAGAGGCTTCACCTCCACCCCAATGTAAACAGGGGTGTAGATGGATACAAACACCTCCGCCCTAGCACAGCTTCCTGGGAATTAGGCATGCAGCCTAATTGCCAGGGACAATTCCCAAGGGGTTTGGAGTGTTCCAAGTATAAAGTTAGGCCATGTGCTGAAGGGGTTAATATTCTGGTCTCGAACTATTTTACCAGTTCCACTTCAGAGTTTATCTTTTTGCACAGTTAAAACTTGCTTCTGATAAATAACAGTCTGAAAGCTGGACAGAACAACTATCAGAAGCAACTTTTCTTGAGCTCTGTTTTCATGGCACAAAAAAGGACATCCCAGAGAAGCAGGTCATGTTTACTTACAGCACTGCAGAAACCACTTTGTTTTCTCTTTCTTTTAGCAAAGAGTTCAGGTTTGTAAATGTCATTTCTACTCCACAGAATCTCAATCTTTATCAGCTTCCAGCTAAGAGAACACCAGAGCAGTTGGACTTTGCTAAGAGAAGCCAAGAAGAATCACTAATTTCTTAAAGCCCTTAGTTCCCCTCCATCCAGTGCCATATTCTAGCCCAAACTGTCTGATAAAATAAGTGACACACATTGAAGAGCCTCCAAGCATCACCACTCATTTTTACCTGTGACAAGGTAGTTCATGATAAGGCGGTTCATGTCTGCTCTCTGGATATGCAAGTTATTAAGTTTTTCCATCCATTCATCTTTCGTGATTTCATCAGGTTTTTCTGCATAACTCATCCTGGACTCTAACTGCAAGAAAAGAAAAGCATCTCATTTAACATGATTCAAGAAGAAATGCGTTTTATGTGTGTAAGAATTGTGTTACTGCCCTTTTCAGAGCTTTCTATGAGCTCTTTTAAATTAATAATCCAAAAGGGAGTCTTTTATCTCAAACCACAGGTTTACATTTTTCTCCTCCTTGTTCCTGCACTCTTTCACATCTATTTACTAGGCTCTAAAAGCTGCTTTCAGCAACCTCAGAATAAAAAATTCAAATACCAACACTTACTCTTAAATCCACTCCATATAAATCTTGCTAAGAACTTACACAGGACCCACAGCATCACCATGTGAAACAAATGAATCAGAGTTTGACAGCCAGCCAGAAAGACTGTGACAAACACGTAAAGCAATGCCTATGTAAACAGTATTTGCTTTAAACTGTCACCAAAACCTGAGAAAGCTCCATACACTGTACAGCTACAAAACTGTCTACAATACCTTACCCAACGTACAACTGAACGTACAACCAGCTCTGCTTCGCTGCCCCCAAAAGTTCTCCTGTCAACGCTGCTGAACTGATACCTCCCGGTGTTTTTCTCGACAATATTTTTGTTTAGATTCGCACGCAAAGCATTTCACCAAAGGGTCATTTAACAATTTCTACCTCCAACAAGTCACGACCACAGGGCAGCGACAGGGGGAGGAGAGGCGGCAACAAAAACAGCAACAGGCACCGCCACCCTCTCAGACAAGATCACCCTCTCCGACGAGCGGCAGCGCGACCCCTCATCGCCTCCGCCGCCGCTTCCAACAGGTTCTCCCTTCTCCAACTCTTGGAACTCGGACAGCCGGGACAGGACCCTCCCCGGGGGGGCCGCGATCGCTGCCGGCCCGGCGCTCCGCCACTCCCCACCACGCTGGGGGAACGGAGCTTCCGCCGCTCCGCGCCGCCGCCGCTGCTGCTGCTGCTGCGGCCCGACCCCTGCCCGCGGGGGACCCCGGGGCTCCCCCTCCGCTCCAGCCCGGTCCGGCTCGACCCTCCGCGAGTCCGGGCCACGGGAGCGCTGGGCCACCGGAGCGCTGGGCCGCCCTCGCCACAGGCCCGGCGCCTC
>VXAY01000995.1:870554-920990 GCA_013399855.1 Oxyruncus cristatus
CCCACCGGCTGTACCCGCCGCTCCCGGGCGGTTCTCCGGTCCGGGGGAGGCCGGGGAGGGGCAGCGCCCTTGGGGACCCAGAAACCCAACTGAGCCCGACCGAAACCGATCCGGGCCGGAGGAGGAGGGGGGGAGGCTGAAACTGGCCTGCCCTGGGGACATGTTTGTTTTCCCTGGGCATCTCCTTATGGGTGAGTTAAACACGAGGAGCTGAACTTCATCGTGTTCTGCTGACTCCTTGCGGGGGCGAAGGGGTGGGTGGGTGGAAAGAGGGGGTGAATATTTAGTGGGAATTGTGAGCTCGCTTTAAATATTTAATAAGTTCTTTCTCAATAACTGTCCTCTATCTCTGGCAGTAATGTACTTAAATGGCACTAACGTGCTCAAATACTGTCTCGGAGGTGAAGTGATGGTAGTTTGGAGCTGCTTATTTGGCTTTGCAAAAGCCATTCTTTGGTGGCAAACAAATTTTGTTTCGTACAGTTAAATAGTTTTTAGTTTATGCCTCCAAGTGATAGCAGTGTTTTAGCTATGAAAATCTTAACCATCTAAGCTTGTAATTTTTAAATTGGAAAGAATGTTAGAGTCTAGAACTGTGTTATAAAACGAGTGTGTGATACACTCTCCCTTCAGGTTTCCCCTTCACTACTTTGAAACAGTGTAACATGGTGTTTTTCTTGCGTGGGCTTTTCTTTCCAGGAACTTCAGGGAGAAATGCTGATTCCTTTTATTTATCTCAAAAGAGTGTATATAGCATTCCTAAATTCCCTGGTTTTTTTTCCTGGATAATAGAGTTGAGTTTTTCTTCAGAAGTAGCTCTTTTGAATACTCAGTCATCAAAACCTTTTTTTAAGTAAATTCTTTGGCAGCTGATACTCAACCACATTCTGCTGTATTTTATGAAGACTTTTTCACTTTTCTGTCCTTCTGTTTTTCTCAGTTTTCTTGTAACTTGTAATTTGAATTAGTTTAGCTTCAGCTGTCTTGGTGCTACTTCCACAAACAAAATTTGCCAGCTGTTTAAGCAATTTAACTGCTGGTCAATGAAAAATGATGTGTAGTTACTGTACAAGTGTAGCATATACTGTGTTAATTGTAACAGACATTTTAGGTTGTGCTCCACTTTTATGTATGCCAGCTGCTTGTTATCATTCCATGACATTTGGAACTTTCTATAGGAATAAATATAGAAGTTAGCTCAAAATAGCTGTTCAGTTAGGCCTTAAATTTTTTCCCTTGACAGTTCCAGAAACATGTCACACATAAAGGTGTTTTAATGCACTTTGGTGGAAGGATAAAGGCTCATCTAGGCCTCGAGCCTCCTTTGAGACTGCAAGACTCCAGTGATTTGCAAATCAAATAACTGGTATTTTCAAGACTAGCCTGTAAATAATTTCTGTTACAAAGTTTTTGTGTTGTTTGTTTCTTTAAGGGCTATTTTAGTTGATTTCTGTTGGTATGCAAATAAGGGCTTTGCTCCGCTGCAAATATATGTACACTTCAAAAATGTATACGGATTTAAGAACTGTTGAAATATAAAACAATAATATGAACTATATAAAATAACATATAAGTATAATATATGTATATATTAATTTCTATAAAATTACATTTTTATATAATATATAAAATATATAAGTATATAAATATAATATAAAATAATAAAAATTAATAATATAAGCTAATATATATGATATAAATTAATATATATATTATTCATATAATTGACCCAGTGCTTCATAGGGTGTGTTTCATGAAACGAAGAGATGTCTTTTGAGTTAAAAAACCAAACAACACCAAACCCCTGAAACTCCCCAAAGCAACGCATTTATTTATTTCTGGTTTAAGATAGTAATCGTCTTTATAGCTGTAACTTGCAGTGGTGGGATTTTATTTCTGAACTGCCTGAAACTTAGCTAGAGCTATTAGTGGGGAGGGGAAGGGCAAGGATTATGGGGATTGGGCTGAGAGTTACGAAGTGGAACTGATAGAAGCAGAAGGAGGGCCTGCACTTGTCAAGAGCAAGAAGAGATGGTTTTAGTTGACTGAAGTGGTGGTGTCTGTCTGCACTACTACAAATAGCAGGACAGTGGTAGGAGATTTAATATAAGTGAGATTTACCCAAGAACTGGTTCCTCTTTGTGTGTGCAGTCAAGCCTGTGTGTCCTCACTGGGGAATCTTGAGACAGCTGCCAGTTAACACTTGGAGGGTTGAACTGCTCTGAAGTTTTTATCTAACACAGCTTTTGAGACAAGGGGATACTTCACAGTTGTGATAATGGTGGTAGTCTCAAGACCACTGATAGACCTTTAGGTTAAAAAGCTTAAATTTCCAGTTAGGGAGCTAAGACACACAGATTAAATGTGCATTGTGTGTGTTCTCCCAGTAAACCGTAATCAAAAGTGGAAACTTGACTGTGACTACTGCATCTTTATTAACATAATCAGAGTGCTGTAATTGCCGTGTTTCACCAAATTTTGAAGAACCTAATTTGTGTTTTACTTTGCTTAATGAGGTCATTTTATGGAGTAAGAATAAAAATGATAGCTGGTCTCAGAGGTTATATTTTAGCTCACTTTTTACAAATGAAATAAGGGGAAAAAGTGTAAAACCAAACGATTTTGTTTTCTTCAACAGTTCTACTGATAGGGTCGGAAATGATAAATCATTTAAAAGTAAACAAGCTGTGGGATGAGAAAGAGTTAAACTGTAAGGTTCTTGGATTTAGCTGTTGGGATTACAGCTAAGTGTTCCCAACAGCCCTGATAAAGAACTAACTGCCTTGGTGGAGCAATGCCAGAGGATGTGAATCTCCTTCCCAAAGAACAGTCTTTTCTGGGCATTTGCTGAAGAGATTGAGTAGATTTTCAGTAGCAGATATTAGGTAGAACATTAGGTAAATTAATGATACATTTTTGTGAAATATTTTCATTCAAGGTGATGGAAAAGGAATGGTGAAGATATTTATCCAGTTAGAGGTAGTTTTATTGTCTAAACTTACAACCACAGGTTTTAAGATTGGTGAGTATTGGGGCCTTTACAAGGTTTCTTGTACAGAGATGGATGTGCTTGATTTTTAAATCTAAGCTTTTGACCATGGAAAGCCACCTTCATTGCTTTTTAATCTGTATAAAAGGGCACAAGAAACCAGCAGAGCTCTCTATCTGCCTTGATTCTGCTCACAACTTTCCCTGATAAGCAAAATCTGTTTGTTACCTGATTTTTGCTCCAACTGTTCAGACCCTGAGAGCAGAAGTAAACCAGACCCAAAAATTCCATTTTATTTTGGTTTTGGGTAAATTTTCAATGTTAGGGCAGGTGTGGGATTATCTTACTCAGAAGGACGTGAGTAAAGGCTTCAGAAGGTATTGTAGGAGTAGTAAAACAGAGGAAGTCTGTTAGTAAGTCAGTGTCTTGCCTGGCCTGTTAACCACCCATGGAGTTCTGGCTCAAATAAAGATGACATGTATATGATACTTGGTTTCTTCTTAGCTAATGTTTTTACAAATGCAGAAAACATTATGATCAATATGAATTTTGCTTCTCAAACAGTTAAAGGGCATCCTATATTGGAGGATGTGACCATGTAAGTGCCTTGTGTTAAGGGTTGCTGAAGTTCTGTCGGTGCAGCTGTCACAGTTCTCTCCCCAGCTACTGACACAGAGCTGTGCTGGCAAAACCTCTCCTGCCTACACAGATACCTTAGAATCTGTTTGCTAATGTAAGTTTTTCTTTCAAGGAATTTGAGTGAATGTCAAAGTCTTTTTTTTCCCCCCTGAGATGAGCTGATTCCTGCTTGGAGGGGCCTGTGCCAGTGTGTGAAGGAGCTGTGCAGCTGCACTGATAAAACTCACTGCACCGGGGTGGTGTTCACCTGCCCCACCCTGCAAACAGCACACACAGGTAAAAGTACAGTTTTGCAGGTATAATTGCACCAGTATGAGGCACTTAAGCCAGCAGGACTCTGTTGATTAGGGATTGTAGCCCTTAACGTTCCTGACTTGGGCAACTGGGACAGGGAACATCTGTAGTGTGGATATTACCTATTATTAAATAACACGTTTGCCAGATTTGATGGGCCTGCTGCCAAAGTGCCTTGAATGTTTTATGGAAATTGCTATTCAGCTGAATTTAACTGAGAACTTCAGGCTGGTTCAAAGAAGCCCTTTTTGCTACTTATCCAGAATAAAATACTGCTGTAATACCTGGTGCTGATCTAATTCTGCTTCAGGACCTGCCCAGTGGTCCTTCCCTTCTTTCCTTGATTTTTTCCCCTGACTGTTCTGGTCCTTTGTGCTGCAATCTGAAATAAGAGGGTTTTTTAAAAAATATTTTGTTTGGGAAGATGATTTTCTGCCCTGAAAGACATCGAAATAAATAAACTTCAGTGCGTGTGTTTGGTTTTGCATAAACCAGGGAGCTGCTCTGTGTTTTTGCTTGGAGCATTTGTCATACTGCGGAGTGGCTCATTGTCTTTGCTCTCTAACTGCTCCTGTGCCCAGTCTGTGTGTGCTGATGGTCTGATAATCTGCTGCTGTGCACACACATTAAATTCATCACTTCCAGGAGGTCCCACATTCACTGCAAACGTGCAGGATCCCTCTCCCATGTGTGCATAGGTTTCCATCCTGAGGTACTGGCCTTCTTATGAGGCTTCCATAAGGTAAGTGAGCAGCCTGACAGAAGCCATGGAAAGTGTGATGGTGTGTGTTTTAGTTTCAGACACACAGCAGAGAGGGTTTATAATAATGTGTGACTAATATTTATTTGGAAAGGTTAATTGGTTTATTATTACAAGTTCAGTGACCAAGTGAATGTGTCTGTTCTTTTTAAGGGAAGCTGTTTCTTCTTGAAATTCATCCCATTTCTTATTTTAAAAAGTATGCTGCCAAGTTGGTTTGCTGTAAGTTCTTTTGTTAATTTAGGAAAGTTTTGATCCTGGGAAATTTACAAATTTATTGAATCTCATTTTTCATGAGAGAAAAATCTGGTAGAAAATCGATAATTATTTCTGCATCTTTGGAAAGTTAAAAAAAGGAGGCAATTAATGTTCACATTTCAAATCTCATCAGTTGATTGGCATCAGCACCATGTATTGTTAGCACCTGCTGTCATATAAATGTGCACTTATTGGGCTCTCACAGATTTCTAGAAAAAATGGCAGTGAGATTGAGCAAGAGGATCTCAACAAATGGGTAGAAGCCTCTGAATTAAATTTTTTACCTAGCCCTGTCTGGAGAGCTGATCACCTTGGTGTGCTCTGGTGTCTCTGGGGAGCTTTTCTGTGCATGGCATGGGGACATCACACCCTTTCTTTCCACCACCTTCCAAGGGAGCAGAGTCTTTGTCCTCTGGTTCCACCACTTGTATCCTGGGGCAGCCTGATCTCCTAGGCAAATCCATTTGGTTCTTTTACATTGCTTTTGGGAGGAACTTGATGGCTACTGCCCAAGACTGAAAAATGAGACTTGGCAAGGAGTAGAACCAGTCTCTGTAATGGCAGGTGAGGGCAGAAGCAGCAGGTCTGGGTGGATGTGAGGTGTGGGACTGTACCGTGGGTGTCTGTGGTGCCATCCCTGACAAATTAATACCATGTTGTGTCTGTGCATCAGAGGATTAAATACTGTTCTGATGGCAAAAGTTACCTTTAAAACTAGATCTTGGTGATACTTTGTCTTATATTGGCTGTAGCACTGTTCATATTTGCCTGGAATTGTTCCTGCTTCCTGCAGTTTGAGAAGGGTGCACATTTCTAAAATTAGGCTGGGTTGTTCCTGAGGAACATGGCTGTATTATTGAGTTGGATGTTGCTCAGCCTGCATCTAACAAATCTAAAAGCTTGTTAATTTTTTTAAATGGGAATAATACATCAACTCTAGAATAGGAAGGAATGAACTGCCACTTCTACGTTGTTAGTATTGCGGGTAGATGAGGTGGTAGCTTTGTTTGTAATCTTGGAATTAATTTAGTGTGTTTAGTGATAGCCAGCAAAGATAGCCAGTATAGAAAAGGGTTACAGGTTTTGAAGTGTTATTTCTTTTTGGTTTTATTCTTCTAGCTATATTCTTTCATTTTTCTAACTATAAGCATTGAAATTCTTTACTTTTATGCAACTTTTATTTTTAATATGATCTTTCAAATGTAAACTTCTGGCACCAAATTTTTTGTATTAACCAGAGATGCCTGGACTTCTGACCTTGAACTGCAGCTTGTCTGTAGCAGTCAAGTAGTGAGATAGTAAATTATTTGGAGTGCAGGGGAGGAGTTTGGGATCACAACAATTTTCTTATCTCACAAGATCCAGAGTTAAGTGAGAGGTCATAGTCCTAAAGCTTTTCAACTCTCCTTGCCTTTCTTGTCACAAGGTTCCTATTTCCCAACTGTTTGAAAGGTGTTTCCCTTCTTTGATAAGATACTTCAGTGGGTAAGCGGTGGATACATTTTATGTGAAAATAAAAGACCACATGCCAGTTGCTCTGGGGTATCTGATTTCCTCTTGCTTTCCATGCAAGACGACTTGTCTGTTCTTGGACCTTTTGTGGCTGAGCAGATGGAGGGAGCACTTCCAGCCCCGTGTGCACGTGGCTGTCCCCAGTGCCAGGGCAGAACCTGTTCCCTGCTGCTCTTGGGGTCAGTGCATTGCACCTTTTGTCCGTGGTCTCACTGGAACTGCTTGTTCATGTACAGAGTAGGTGTTGCCCTACTGGCATCCTTTGGGCTGCTTTTGATTGTTGATTTAAGGGATTAATTTTGTTGCTGCTTAGCAGAAAGTGGAGGTTTCCCAGCCGTCACTCTTGACAAATAGGGATGCAAAGTAATTTTCAATGGGATCAGTCTTCTGAGTGGGAATGCATCAACTAAGCCGTGCCAGCATTTCTTTTATTTGCATCAGAAATGGTTTTTATACAAATTCTCAGACAATTTTTTTTATGTGATATTGCTATATTTTCTTATTAAGAATTTTTGAACACTTAAAGGAGCCTATGAGACCAAGCCCAGGGGCTCTTTTACAGGGAATTAAGTCAGCAGACAGTGTAAATTGTGGTTAGAATAGCTGTTACATCATTCTGCAAAGGATGCTTTCTGCCCTGCTCATAACATCCTGTAGTTTAAGAAACCTATCCTGGATATTTTGGTTCTAGCCAAATACCTTGCATATCAAATCTTCTGATGCTGAAGAAATTCACTGAAAAAGTGTAACTAAAGGCCAGTTACAAGTCGTGCTAATTGAAGCTGGTATCCCAAATGCTGGCATAGACTGGATTTTTGTCAGAGCATAGAAATGAAACTCCTCACTGATGAACGATACCTGCCTTGAGTACCTGGGAGGTACAAGATTGTTACACTTCGAATTTCTTTGCAGATTCAAAGTCTTCTGTCTTCTCACTAACCCTCATGTTCAGAACTTTATATTGTCTGCTGTGGCTGTTTTTTTTCTGCTCTGGCCATTGAATTTCCATAATGTATCTAAAACAGTAACTGGAGCCTTGGCATGAAAGTACTGATGAGATATTTCAAAATCAAAAACATCCCATGGAGTTGTCAGTGTGAGTAGGGAATGAGAAAACTAAGAGATGTCAGATATTTGTCATTTGGACTAAAGTATTCGTGCAAGGGGCTGGTATAATCTCTAGTGAGATATCAGAGTTGGTGCAGATAACAGCGAATTGGCTGAGTATTGAAGAGGGTTACATCCAAGATCAGGGGATAAGGTGCAGCCTATTTTGTTATCTGGCTGTGAAAATGAGAATTGACATTAATGAGGGGATAAAGGTCGTTATTCTTTCATGCAAATTCCCCAGGAAACAAAATAAAATCCCCAGTAAGCTGAAACTGAAGAATTTACCCTGAATACTGGCAGAGGTTTTTTTTTTTTTGTACATAAGTTCTCAGATAAAGGAGAAATTAAGTTAAACATATTAAACATTTTATTACTAAGATGTCTTTCAAGATCATTTTTTGGGGGGGGGCTGAAGTCTTCCCAGTTAACTGAGGCAGGGAATTCTTAATGCAGTTAAAATGCCGAGTTCTAGAAAAGACAAAACCTTTGTGTGTTCAGAGGACCCACGTCAGGGAAATAAGAGAAAAAATAGGAGTGGAAATCCTGATCTAAATGTCTGTTTATAAGCGATCTGTTGAATTGGTCTTTATCTAAAATATGAATACAAAAAAGGGGGATGTTCTTTAAAACCTTTGCTCTGTCATGGTCAGATTCTATATCGTGGCATCTTGAAAAGGGTTTAATGAAGTCACCATCAGCAGATCCAGGTGTCCTCCCTGCAGGTCCTGCCATTCACATCTCAGCTCTGCGTTAATGGCAGAGATAATCTCTCCTCCTTTGCCTGGGATTTGTAAAGTGTCGGATTACAATGGAAAGCTGTAGATAACTGTGCTTTGTGGGGGGTTTTGGCTGAAGGGGAGAGGGAGAATATATTTACAGAAAAGTGGAGTGAGGTTATGAGCAGTGTTTTTGTTTCTTTAATGAAGGTGTGTTGGAGGACAGGTTTTTAATATGTATTGTGAGGTGTTGCAGTAGCAGAATTTGAAATATGGGAATATCTTTTCTGTCTCTCCTTAAATTGACTGCTGGCTCTGCTCTGGAATTTCCTCAGTCCGTGTATACTGAAAACCACATGTGTTTACAGTAGTTGGAGAATCCCCAGGGATCCTGAGTGTGAGTAGTGGCCTCTGTGTTCTTGCAGTGTGGCAACCCTGTGTTTTCAGGTTTGTTACTGCATGAGAACAGCTGACCAAATTGAACTCAGAAGCTAGTGACGGTTCTGTGATTTTTTTTTTTTTTCCCAGGTACAATACTTCTGTGCTTCCATTACTTCTGGATTTTAGGTCCAGAATGAAATCAAGTGCCTGACTTGTTCTGGGAAAACCCTAATATTTTACATGAGAATGAATGGGGAAGGAGAAAAACTAAATAAGTGTTTCCTTGACTGAATGTTCTTTCTCCTGTGCATAGCTGATATTGTGCATCAGCTTTATGCTCCACTTGTAGATAAGTGATGGTTCTGTTTTCCTGAGATGTTTCTGCTACCACTGCAACACTTGATTTGTGTTTTTAAATTCATATATAGTTGGTCGGAAAAACTTAGATATTTTCACAGTGGAGACTTTCTCCCAGAAGCTTTTAACCTCAGGAGAAAGAGAGGGCCTTAGTTTGCCTTTCTGTCCCGCCAGTTATAGAGATTCTTGCCTCATGTTTTCCAGAGATACAAAATATTTTGTCTAAAGGAGACGTGGCAAAAAGACAGGGTGATGCTGATGGGAATTGTCTAATAGGGGAAATACAATAATTCTCATTTTCCAGCTAGAACTTCCACTTTCAGAAACGTGATAAATGAATGTATTGTGTTGGGAGGGATAAGTAAAGTTATCATGGATTTTCAGTTTGCTTAAAACAAGATGACCAGTTTGCTGCTTGAGTTGACATTTCTGTCAGTATCCTGGCTGCAGTTGAATAGTGATTTAGCGAACTTGAGAACAAAATGAACGAAAAGTCCCACTGAATTTGGAAGAGAAATGAGTATTTGAAGACTTCCAAAGCTGCTGTATGTTGTAGCAAATATTTTTGCAGGCAGCTTGTAGACTGTTTGCTTAGAAGTGCAAAGTGGAATTGTGAGTTAACGATTCCATCCTTCTATGTTTTGATAATATTTGATTTTTCAGCTGCTTTTAGGCACTTAAGTTTAACCTGTATTAAGATGCAGTTCTGCAAGAGCAGGTTCATGGAGATACTAAATAATAAGAAGAAACAACCAAACATTTTACAGCAAATGCAGGGAGTCTGTAGTTTTAGTGTTTCAAGTGCACTGTGTGTTTGTATCTCTCAAATTTGAAATTATTTTAAAATTGCAGTTCTGTAAAAGTTTTTTCCTGTTGATAATGGAGACGACACAGATAATAGCAATGAGATAACATCTACTAATGCAAAAAGAATTATTCTGGTGTAGAATCTCTTGATTTTCAGTTCTGATTGGTGCTACTGCTGTTCCATGCTCAGTCAGAGCTGGAGGCTGTGCACTGTGCAGCCACTGGGTGGGGAGTGACTAACACTGGAATATGTCCATTGTGTTCAGCCAGTCATGTCTCCTGAGAAGTGATGTTGGTTCTGGTTTTGGAATGTTGTGGCGACACAGCTTCGTGACTCAAACATAATTTAAAGAGTGTGTTGCACACGGGGCCTTGAATGCCCAGGTACAGCACCGTGAACACAGTCCCTCGGACAGTTCTTTCACTGTTGGTGTGATCCAGAGGCACAGTTCATTTCCTAGTTTAACAGTTAAACAAGACGTGATTAGCTGACTTTCCCTCTTCCTTGAGGCATATCACTTAAAAATTGCATGATGTGTGATCAGTTGGAGATTCTGAACAGGGAGATTGAAAGGTTATTGCAGAGCTACACCGTGGAAGAAGGCACTTTAAGCTCAGTGATGGACTCCCAGGATGTAATCACGGGTTCAGACAATGGAGCAAAATACAGATTAGAGCAGGTGCCATGCTCTAATCATTAGATTCAGTGCCATGAGTTATAGCACCAGGGGCTTTATAATTAGTTTGTTCTGTTGTCTTTTTTGTTATTGTTAATTTTTTCCTCCTAAATTTGGAGTGGGAGTAGTTGGCTGAGGGAAAGAATGTACATAATGTACATAATCCCCTATAGAGAAGGTACGGGGGAAGGAACTACTGATGAGGATCTAACTCTAAACTCATGTTGTTTTTCATAATTCTGCTTTGCCACAGTCATACAAATCTTGCAATTCATTGTTCATGAAATAATAAAGTGATCCAGTGATGAGAATTGGATTTGGAGAGGGGTTTGTCTTTTCCCCTGTTTTTATTTTTGGGACAGTGATATGGCATTGGAGAACATTAGAGATGATCACTGTTTAAGGGGTAAAAAGTGGTTTTAAAGAGCAAAGATGCTTTAAGAGTTGGGGACTTGAGAGATTTGGGGGAAAAAAGTATGCTTTAAGAAGCAAAGTCAGACTGTCTTGGTGTGGATTATCTAATCTGTTTGAAAATAGAATCTCCTGTTCTGGAGTGTTTATAAACAACTAAAACATCAATAATTCTTTCTCTGTCCTACACCTGCTGTGGCAGTTCCCCTGCATCTTTAATTGCAGAATGCTGACACACAGGCTCTGTGTTCAGTTTTGTTCTTTTGCCTTCGCTAATTTTATAGTCCAGTTCATCCTGTCCAGCTGGTCCTCCTCTTCCTCCCAGATTCTTTCCCAGTGTTCTTGTAGCCTGGTAGACTACTTAGGGTTAATGCAGGCATTTCCTACTGATGTTCAGGCTCATGTGCTCAAAGCTGCGGTGTCTTCTGTCATAAAATTTTGTATAAACTAGTAAATCTGCCCTACTGTAACGCAGGCCAGGCTGATGGAGTTAAAAAACATTTCTGTATTTTCATTGCACAGTATGTGCTTAGTAAATTCCACTCTGAGTGCTTTTAATTACTGTAGATGGAGTAGATTCTTGATTACAGTTTGTTGCTGTTCTGGAAATCTTAATGGGATCTGAACAAATTCGTGGGAGTGCAATTGTATTTTGTATTTCTTTCAAAGGTCTCAGCTGTGGGTAAGTGGAGAGGTGGTATTGCTTTATTTTAATTTTTCTTTCCAGTTGCAGTGTTTTTCTGAAAGGACAAAATTGTCAAGAAGGCAAAATAATGGAATTTGCTTTATAATGTAGTAGAGGCAAAGCAGTTCTTAATTTAGGTAAACAATAGTAAAATAAGTTAATAAATATATCAGTGCCTTATTTTGTTTCTTTTCTTTTTTTCCAGGAGCCAGCAGGAAAAAGAGGATTGATTGGATCAGCATTTGGACCTACTGACAACTTGGAGATTCAGTCCGGCACTTCTGAGTCAGGAATTTCAGCATGTGCTGGGTGGATGATGCTGAATGACTCTGATCCTGTGCTGCCCTCCTCTGGCTCTGCCCTACAAGGAGAAACCCTTCGAACCTCTAATGCTGTGTCAGGTAAAGCACAGAGAGCACATTGAAGAGCCTTCTTAGTTCTTTACATTGTATCTGGAATTTGAACCTCAGAATTTGGATTACCTCTGCTTACAACTTTTAACATTTCGTCATCTTCCAGGGTAAACAAAGGTGTAAGCATTAACTGTTTTGACTTGTTCCCTTACTTCTGTTGCAACCTTTCTGGTGTGAATATAATTTTAGTCCTGTTAAAAAAAAAAAAGAAGAAAGCCAAACCAAAAAAAAAAACCAAAAACAAAAACAACCCCAAAATTTATAGTTAATGATTTTTTATGGGGGAATTTAGTGGAACTTCATATTGGATTGGATTGGTTTTAGCTTTTTACCTGTGTACTGCAGGCTTAAAGTTCACTTTTTATTCTGTCTGTAATGTTAAAAAGTAATCATTACTATTTAAATGGATGTTCTGCTGCTTTTACAGTGACATTTATTGTATCTCACTGAAGTGAAATACTGAAGTTACAATTGAAGTGTTAATTTTTTAACACACCTGCATGGATGTTTGTTTCCGTAGCATTGCCTGTTACAAGTTGCTGTTGTACCAGTAATAAATGTAATACTGAAAGCAGAGGGGTTGCACAGCAGAGGGATTGTGTTAAGACACAGCAGTATATGGAATAAGGAGTCATTTATCCCCAGCATCCACTGCAAGACTGGGAGAACCTTGTTGAACAGTGCCTCTGAAAATGTGTAGCTGTGATCTGTACAGCTGTTAGAGATACCTGATTCTTCAGTACTGTTATTTAGGAATTCTGCTAATGTTCCCTTTTGGCTTACCTCTGCAATTCCTTAGCTAGGGGTAGGCATATAAATACTCCAGAAACCCTTCTGAGGGGAGAGTTAGGGGAGTGTTCTTTGTTTTTGAATAACTGTTGGTATTTAGGCCATTCTTTGAACTGTTCTTAGTACTGCACACTGCAGTTTCATGTGAGCAGTGATTGCAGTGGCTGCAGAATTCAGTGTCTCTTGGCTTTGGGAGCAGTTCCATGGCGTGCAGCTCATCTGAAAAACACTAACCTGAATACTTGTTCACGTTTTTCTTCAGTTACTTAAAATGCTGATCTGTCTCACTTTCCTTTGTCTTCTGAAATAAGAGTCTCCTTGTGTGCTGGAAAAGACTTTTGAGAAAAAAAGAGATCCTTGTTCTCAGCACAGGTTTTCTTTTTGCTATGGTTCCATCTCTGACCACTGGATGTTCTTTACTTAATCTGTTCCTTTTTCTGGATCATTCTGGTAGATCACATAGGCTGAAGATGTTTTTGTAAGTAACCACATCAAGGAACAGCGTTTCTTAAGTTTCAGTCCACACAGGTTTTTGTTTTATTTTTCCAGGGAGATGTTTGAGAAGATTTTTATTTTGTTCTTTCCTGTATAATTTCTTTTATTTATAAACCTTGTTAGAGAAATAGTGAAGTTGCTTCAACCTGAATATCTGCCAGTGTTTCTGAAACTACCTAAAAATAGCAGCTAAACTATTTAATAGGCAAGACATAGACCTAGTTTATTTTAGCAAGGAAGACCAGGGTATTTCCATTTTGTTTAAAATCCAAGAGCTCATTATTCTTTGGGAAAACCTGTATTACCTAAACAGCAGTACCTTTAAGTTTCCTAAAACTGGCTGTTGGTTCTGCCTTGTTTCTGAGCTGCTGTTGTTAATCATTCCATTCTACCAGAGAATGTTACTCATATCAAATACCATCCTCACCTTTGGAAAAGGAACTGTGTCTGTCCTGTCTGTTTGGATGACTCCTTGCTCCATGCTCCTTGACTTTGGGCGTGCATGGTTCCCGTGTCCATGTAAGGAGTGGAACTGCCATACAGTTTTTCCCCAGACAAACCTCGGAGAGTACATTTATACCATGAAGGATTTTTTTTTTTTTAATAAATATCAGAAATCCTAAAGCTACTCAAGAAAATGTCAGTACAATATCCAAACCCACATCATTAACTTAGTACATTGGAGGAAGATCAGTGGCTTGAAATACAAGTAGAGTGTTTGTTACAATAAATCATGAGGTTACATCAAAATATTTAATAATTATTTAGACTTGTAAATATTTTTGAATCAGAGTTTTGAACCTCTTTATTTCTCTTCAGCGTTTCAGAGGGGGAACAGTGTTGCCCGTACTATGGAACAAGCTGTAAACACAGAACCATTAGAGTCTGAACCTAATACTGACAACATGGAAAATAGTTCTCCTGGTAAGAGTTCTTCCTTTCCAGTTGAGCGGAAAATATGCTTATTTATCCATTGTGTATATGTATATACATACATTTTTAAGTAACAAAGAGTTTGTAATAACTGGGTTATGTTGGCACAGTGATCAGTGATGTATTTAATTGCTACTGCTGTTGCATTACGTTCACAAGAAAACATTTTATGTTTTGAGGATCACAATATGAGGTGGAGATAAATACATTATCACAAAGAAAATAATAACACATTGAAAAGAAGTTTTAAGGAAAAGCATCTTTCTTCACCACTGGTTTAGTAACTAATTCCGTTGTTTTCAGCATCAGTTTTGGATGATAAAGGTGAGCAAAGCAATGAGGAGGAACAAAAGTCTATCAAGCCCACGAGCAAAGAGTTCAGGAAAACCTGGGGCTTTCGAAGGACCACAATTGCCAAGCGAGAGGGGGCAGGAGATGCTGACGTGGACTCCAGTGAACAGCAGCCCCAGCAGCAGCAGCAAGGCTTGAACCTCCGGCGGAGCGGGCGGCAGCCAAAGCGGACGGAGAGGGTGGAAGAGTTCCTTACCACGGTGAGGCGCAGGGGGAGGAGGAATGTTCCTACTACTCTGGAAGATTCCAGTGAAGCAGCATCTGGTCCAGCTACAGATGCTGAAACTGCTTCTGAAGATAGTGTTGAGAGCACCCCAGATACAAAACCTGTCACTAGGAGGATCTGCACTAGGAGTTGTAAGGATCAGAAAAGCCCTAGAAGCAGACGCACAAAGGAGGAAGAGGAAGAAGAAGAGGAGGAAGAAGAGGAGGAAGATGAAGATGCTACCTCTGATAGTGATAGTGATGGCTTAACACTAAAGGAACTGCAGAATCGACTGAGAAAGAAACGTGTTGAACAGAAACCTGCACTGAAGGGTGTACAGAACCACAAAAGGAATTCAGAACAAGATCCCACCCAAACAGGTGACGTCCGAGCTGAAAAGCAGGCTGAGTCTGAGCTGCCTGTCAAGCAGGAGCCTGAGACTGCAGACAGCACTGAGATCGCAAGTCAAGTGGTTGTGTCTGAGGAAGACACTGAAGATGTCCAGGATCAGACGGAGGAAAAGCCTGCTGTTGGTGCCAGAGAGGCCACAGATGAAGAGCCTGAAGAACAGCCCAAAAGCAAACCTGAGTCTGAGATCTATGACCCGAATGCTTTGTACTGTATTTGTCGTCAGCCTCATAACAACAGGTAGGCAAAGGGTTCAACTGGAGACAAAGGGCAAGGAGTTGGAGTTGTTCTGTGATGAAAAAGTAAACCAAATGCTCATGCTTACTTTTTGAGTATATGTAAGTGAGCTGTTGGGTTTGCTGAAGTTTGGGGGAGGAGTTAATAACAAATACTTAAAAGAGGATAAAGGATTATAGAAATGACCAGTGAGGCAGAACCGTGCACTGGTGCTCTGTTGGGGTGCTTGTGTTCTGCCACTTGAAATATCTGTTGAATGTTAATTGTCTTTTTATTTCACAATGTTTTACTGTTCCTTGGTGGGTTTTGTTTTTTTCCAGGTTTATGATTTGTTGTGATAGATGTGAGGAGTGGTTTCATGGTGACTGCGTGGGTATTTCTGAGGCTCGAGGGCGATTGTTGGAAAGGAATGGTGAGGACTATATCTGTCCAAACTGCACCATTCTCCAGGGACAGGATGAGCCTGTGTCAGAACTAGACCAGCAGGAAGCGAAAGTGGAGCAAGGAAATGTGGATGGCACAGAATTCACAAGCATAGGAACAATTGAACAAAAATCAGTTGAGGACCAAGGGATCAAGGGTAGGATTGAAAAAGCTGCAAATCCAAGTGGGAAGAAGAAACTAAAGATATTTCAACCTGTAAGTATTCTGTTCCTTATTTTTCATGTTTTACTGAGTAAATTGAGACAATGAGTTACTTGTACAACTATAAATCTGAACTGTTTTTTTTTTTTAAAGCTAAACATGAAGCTGAACAGCCCACTAAAGAGCTGTTTAGCAGAAGTTTATCCATAGTTCTGTTTATCCATAGTTCTATCAGTACAGGAATTACAACTGTTAAAGTGAGGGATTTAAAAGTTTTATGTAGGAGGAAGGAAATAGTTTGTGCTACTCAGCCCTTTCTAAATACCGTTTTGGAACTGAAATAATAAGGTATTCTTTTAATAAAAATATTAGAAATCTGGACTGGCTTATACTGTCTTTGAAATAATCTCAAACAATTTTGGACATTTTCAATGATAGTGAAACTTTTTACTTAACACTGACAAGTGCCTGTTGAAGTTAATTCCAGCTATGCTTCCAATTAGTCTTTGAAGTTCTGATTTTTGTACTGATGCTGCTTTAGTTTTTTAGTTTTTAACCTAAATATATTTATTTTGAATTATTGCAAAATCTAAAGTAAGTTTAAGTTTTGTAATGACTTTTATGCCCAGTGGGAAAGGCATAGAAGCTTCTTCAGCTCAATGTCCATGAATTAAAAAAACTTCATGTTGAAGTGTCTTTGTCTTGCCTAAGCTGCTGTAGTAATGCCAACATCTTGAACAATTCCCTTCTTACTGTGCCAGGAAAAACATGTTTAGTGAATTTGCTGTTAAAATGCTACAGCAATTTATATTTTTTTCTCTATGAATTTATTCTTTCATGTCTAATCTTTAAGCTTTGAAATCATCCCTAGAATAAATATCAGAGCTGTCCATAGCAGCACCATATTGAGATTAATGTACAGACCAAACCAGTTTGAGTTCAATGGAGAAATAGTTACTATTTTAAGATAAGTGTGTTGAAAATAGCGTTCTCAAAAATGTTTTCAAATACATTTGTACTTCTTTGTACACACAAAAAAGTTTTTGAGAGTCCAGTGCTGTTGGCCTTGGCTCTGCTGCTGAGTATCTTTGGTATTTATGTGCTGACCAGGTACTTGAATGTGTTGGCCATCTCTCTGTTAGTGAAAGAGAATCATAATTATCATTAACTCCTTGCCTCTTGTGGAAGAACTGCTTATATTTTAGGTATTCTTTTGGCGTTTGAAAATGGAATGGAACCGCTCTACTTGGGTTTGCCAGGTGGTACCATGTTCTGAGAGAAGTGAGCTGTCACATCTGTGTGTGTTTTAGCCCACACTGTCCCTCATACCTCAATTAAAATCCCTCTAAACCCCGTATAAAGCAGCATCGCTCTGCAGAAATTCCCTGTCCGTTATGGGCATAAAGATCATTGCTATTTCCTGTGAAATCAGGCTGTTACAGTGACTGAAGTGTCTCAGTTTATCTGTTCTCTTGTATCAGAATTCATGAGAAAGACTCCTTTTTGTAGCTGTCCATAAGCACCTATAGCTGCAGGGTTTTGGTTTTTGTGATTAAAACTCAACAAATTTTTGAAGTACAGACACCAACACTTAAAAGTTTTGTCGTCATCTGAGTTAATGCCCTTAATTAGAAATGGCAACTCAGTCATAAGGTTCAGGTGGTTCTTAGGGAATATGAATTGATGATTCTTTTATCAGTTAAGTGTGTACTTGAGGGAAAAGTATTTTAAAGCATAAACAATTTCTTGGGGAAAATTCTCAATTGCAGGTTTTACCAGACTGCAGCACATAATGCTATCTTACTGAGTTTGACTGGGGAAAACCGCTATGCAAATATTTATTTAACTGTAAATATTAATGAAAAACTTAATTTTGGTAATTACAAATGGCAGTTCATTCATGGGGAGAGGCTATCTAGAACTACAGTTCTTTAAGTGTTAGATTAGTTGTGTCACTTTTATGAGTAAACCAGAAGAGAAATTACAGCATAATATCCTGAGGTGATATGTTGGAGCCCAAAGAACTTTGAAATATTTCTGGACTTTGGTCTAATGTACTCTATTTTCAAGGAATGTGCTATTTGCTGGATCTTAGCATTTGAAGAGGAAGTGTTTCATATCTAACACTTCTATATAAGTGGAGAGTAATTTTGAAGTAGATGAAAATACAGATAGCACGTGCAAGCCTCTAAATGTGTAAGAAGTAAGAGGCTATGGGAAAGTTATCTGGGAGAATGGTTATTTTTATGTAAGTTGGATGTTTCTGCATTTAAAATTGGTAAATCCCTAGAGCAAGAATAATCTCTACACCTGAATAGCTGGGTGCTTCCTCTTGCACGTGTGCATGACTGAGGACAGCACCTGATGGGGAGGTAGAAATAAAATGTGCTTTAGAGACCTTGCTCAGGAGAAACCAGTTGTGAGTTATTAAGGAGATTTCTTACATGATGTAGAGGATCAGGAAAAAAGCACTCGTGTGCTTATGAGATTTGAAAATTTAGGAAGCCAGTCTCCTTTATTTCAGTGCTAGACTGTCAACTTATAATGCAGCACATTCTGGAAATAATGTGTTAGAAGAGTGAAACTCTTACCTTTGTGTGGGTTGTTTCTGTTGTGTCCTGAGTGACAGTCGCTTTAACGCTGGCAATTGTCAGGTCACTGACAGAGCTGCAGTCTGCACAAATGGTGTGTAAGCATTTCTCCGTGTTCCAAAGGCACATTCCTGTTGTTTCCTCTTTGAAGGCTGAGCTCACTCCCTTTCATTCTGTAGGTGGTCGAAGCTCCTGGTGCATCCAAGTGCATCGGTCCCGGCTGTTTCAACGTGGCTCAGCCCGACTCCGTGTACTGCAGCAACGACTGCATTCTCAAACACGCTGCAGCCACCATGAAGATTCTGAGTTCTGGCAAAGATGCAAAACCAAAACCTAAAGAGAAGATCAAACCAAAATCTGAAAAACCTGGCATGCCAAAATCTCAGCAGCAGGTAAGTTTGTGTCCGTGATCCAGAACAGTTGTCCTGAAGCACAGTGGCTTTTTTCTGTGCTCTCTTTTTTGAGTCAAATAAAATTGCCAAGTCCTGCATTGAAGAGGAGCTTCTTATTATTCTTTTGTTGTTCTCTTGCCTTTTTGTGTGATACCAACATGGTTTAATTCTTCCGACAGTAAAATGTTTTCCTGGCACTTTTAAAAAAAAAATCTTAATTGCCTCTAGATGGAGATAGTTTCTTGCAAGTGTATTCTAGATGGCAATGCACTTTAAAAAAAAATAATTAATTCACATTTAAAAAAGTATAAGAAGTTCTTATTTTTTGTTTTAAATCATGTTAATTTAGCTTTTTTAAACTCTAAATTACTGGGGTTTGGACAGTGATTTGGAACTACTGTGAATTGTGGAATGACATGACTATTGTATGTGTGTTTTGTGAAGAACAAAGATGAAAACAGAGCCTTTTTTTACTTTTGAAACCACTAAAAAGTGTGTGTAGTTTTTCAGAGAAACAAACAAACACCCCCAGTCTCTTGATAAATATTGTTGTTTGGAAGGTTTCTCTTTACCATTCCCTTTTCCTGAAGTTACCCTGTATATCACCTTTGCTTTATAAATTTGAATGTGAAATTACATCATTTCAGGTTCTTTGCAGGAGTTTACTCTAAAAGAAGTTGTTCTACATGCGTGTAACTATTATCTCTGCTTGTTTGTAAAACAAAAAAATATATTTGATGATTATTAGTGATCAAACTTCTTCTGATTATACAGGCGAGTATCAAACCACTTTCCAACCAAAAGAGACAGTTCCCTGAGAAAAGAGAGGTGAACATGAAGAAGACTGTTGTGACAGTGGCCAAGACTGAGGCAAACACTCAACCTGTTGCTAGAGAGCCACCAGCAGAACCCGTGACACCGTCCTGGGCCAGCGATCATAATTACAATGCTGTAAAGCCTGAAAGGACTGCTGCCATTTCACCTGCACTGTTGTTCAAATGTATGTATCGCATAGGGATATTCCTGAATAATCATGTTTTCTTTGAATACCCATCCATTCTTGGCTCTGCAAGACTAGGGAGTTTAGGATTTGGGGTTTTTTTTTTCTTACTATGGCACCAAGCTGCCTTTCTCCACCTTCAAAGATTCGCACACAGATACACACAAATGAGAGACACTTTTAGAAGTTTCATTTGTATCATATGACAGTTGTATAATTAAGAGCCTGTTGATCTACCCAGCTGATTTCTGGATGAAAACTACATGGTTAAGCTTGAAATTTTTCCCATAGAGACAGTGTCTGTTTCTAATCTGGAAGGTAAGTATTGATACATTTGTGTTAAGTTTTTACAAGAAGGTTGTGCGGTGTGCACTGTGAATCAGCAATTGCCTGTACTAATTTGAACTGTATTTTTGTAATTTAGATTTGGCACCTGTCTCTCAGGTCTTGCATTTTCAGTGCCTGGTGCCGAGAATGAAATCTCCAACGTGGTATCCAACGATACTTGACACTTCTGCAAACAGCTTTTAGCTGTCAAGTATATTCCTGCTGCTTTTCTTCCTTACATGAAATAATTTAAGGACCATTCTTTTATGTTGGGGGGGAGGCAGAACTCTTTTTATCTTTTTCTTTTTTTACCTTTCTGTGTTCATACTCCACACGTTACCCACACACACAAGAACACATCTCGAGTGGATGTTGGGCAGAGCTATTGCCTTGAATATTTTTGCAGGTTTTGAATAGCATCCTTGTAACTCATATGAAGGTAAGTAAATACTGCTTTGAAGCCTGAACAAGTCCTTCTGCTTAGGACATTTTTTGATTGACTTCATCTAAGTAGTTTTATAATGCAGTTATGAAATGTCAGATGAAATCTGACATGTCCCAGTTACAAACCACATGACCTGGTGTCTCATGTTTGCTCACTTGAAGATAAATGAATTCAGAAATTCAGTTCTCACAACATTGTATCCACACTTCAGCCAGTTTACATTTTATTTTCAGAAGTAAACCTAGTTATTGAACACTTATATGTAAAGTAACTGGTAAGTTTTTAAGTCGTTTGAGATGAGATTTTTTTTTTTTTTAGTTACAGGTTTTAAACACTGAGGGAACACCAACCAGCCCAAATTTCTGTTCATTATCACAGCACTTAGTAGACATATCAGGTATATTTTAATGTCTGCCCCCATCAGGTTATAACTTTTCCTTAAGTATTTTGTTATTTAGGCCTTGTGCCTCTTTTATGGTGAACTCCCTGAAGGTACATGTTTTTATTAACTTGCATTTTTTTAAGATTCATTTAAAGGAACTTCACCTTTTTTGTCAGAAAAAAAGTAGTGTTTTAAACGTGACTAAAATTAGGAGAGAAAGACTATTCAATAGAATTACAGGTGTCCATAGAACCACTCACTTAAAATGTCCTTTTTGCTATAGGGTTTGGTTTTTTCCCCAGTAGACAGGAATACAGGTTTTTGAAGCAGAAAGATTGAGGATTTTTTTTAGGGGAGGCTGCTCTTAAGTTTTACCACACCGTAGGTTTTACAAATTTAACCAATTCCAGTAGAAAACTGGATTCCTGTAGCTAAATAGCTAAATTGGTTCCAAAATATATGTATTAGTAACAAATAGAGAACAGCCTAGTTTGTGTGATGAAGAACTCTCGTATCAAATGCAAGGAAGAACTTGAGATTGCCTTTGTGAAGGTAAGTTGCACTGATATGTGGGGACTCTGTGCTAAATGCCCAGTTAAACTGTCTTGTGTATTCATGGAAAAAATGTGTCCTGCTTTTTAATGGATGAATTTGAACTGTAATCTTCCTGAGAAGCTGCCAGTGCATCATCTACAAGAGTATTCTACCAGATTTTATTTATTTAAGAAGTCTTTATAAGCTGTTCAAAACCTAGAAGTTACAGCATTAGGGAAATTCAGGAGGGTCCCCTCACTTCTCTTCAGGTATCTAAAAGTGAGAACTCTTGAAGTCTGAGCTAATCTGCCAAAGAAAACACATTTTTTGGACCAAACATATAAGCTGGTTTAGACACATCTTAAAGTGACTTCCTGCTTAAAAATGAGTATTTCTGAACATTGGTTATGAAGGACTTTTGCAGTCCAGAGGAGGCAGAGGGTGAGATCCTTCTAAATGCAGTGTTTCAGGTGCTGCCTGCATTCTCCCAGAGCTTCCAGCTATGCTCAGCAAATCCTCATCGGCAACTTCAGTGCACGAGGCATTTTAGGAATTAAGGAAACTTAACATGATTAGCAGAATTACTCTCTGTAATACTCTTTCCATTAGTCAGTTCATCATTTCAGACATGGATTTACTTTATACATTTACTCTGTACTTGGAAGATTGTTACTACATGGGACAGTAGCTTTGTTAAGTAGTGCCAAGAAGAAAATCAAGCCACTCCTAAAGAAGTACTGGGTGGTAGGAGCATGTAGTATATTTGCATCTAAGCCCACCACCAAACCTTCTCTGCCTTTGTTTAAAAAAAAAGGGATATCTAGTGCTAGTGCTGTGCAGTTATTTATATCTAATGCTAGTGCTGTGCAGTGTTGGGTTTTTTTCTTCTGTTACTCCATTAGCTTGTGTTTCTTCCTAATTTTTCTGTGTCTTTTTAGGGGGATGAGTTAGGGCTGTACTTGGAAGTGACTGTACACCAAAACCTGGTACCTGATTAATGACACTGGCTACCATCTTTATGTGCCCAGTGAAAATAATCCCTTTGATTCATCTAATAACTAGAGTGGGAAATACCTTGAGCATGCTTTGATAAGTGAATATTAAATACAGGTACTTCAAAAGTTGCAGGCAGCATTTCAACCACACATAGAAGAGGCAATTAGGTATGAGCCACATTTCGTTTCAGAAAAGCTACTTTTACTTTCATTAGGAAAATTGGTATTAATTTAATACCCTTCTATATTGAATTTCAGAAGTCATCCTGGCTTCCAAATTGATACAAGTGTGTGGATTGTTGAGATTTATGAACACTGTTCAGGGATCCATGTTAGGATAGACATCCTGAGTTTGTCATGTGAGCTCGTGTTAATGATCCGAATTTAGGTCATGTCACAGGAGATGAAAGCAAACCAGATTCTGGTTTATCTAGGAAGATCTTTGTGGTGTTTATGGGGAAGCACCACCCAGCATGATTTCTGAAACTTAGTAGTTTTGCTTGCAGACTGACATCTTAGAATAATAGGAAGTGTTACTTTTAATTACACTAGAGGAGGACAAGCTTAAAGCAGCATAATACAAACACTTTTTTTACACAAAGGAACCATAAAAGCAGTTTGCGTCCACTGCTTATTTGACTCTGCTGAGAGCTTTTGTGTCATATATTGCATTTAATACAAAATTTGTCTGTTGCATTCACTGCTGCCCAGTGGAAAGGGAGAAAAGGAACAATCCAGGCAAGAAGTTTGCTGATGTAGGTGTTTGTCAGCAGCATCAGTGGATGTGTCTGAAGCACCTGAAGTAAACATGCAGGAGAATGAGCAGGGTTTATTAGATTTTAAAAACCCCAAACATTAAATGTATTTCCTATTAATTGTTCTTGTGGCAGAACTTCAGAGTAAAAAGCACTTGTCAGACCAAACCTCTAAACTTCTGTTTATGTAACTGCAGACAGGGAAAGTGTGAATTTTTAGCAATTTATGGTACTATCTTCCTTGGCACCAGTGTTTCACAGAAGTTGGAAATGAGTGGGACTTGCAAGGGGAAGTGTTTCCTTCAGAGAAAACCACAATGCTTGTGATCCCGCTCCTGCTTTGCAGTGGGGAATTACGAAGAGACAACGCTGCCACCTCCTGGAAGTGGGAGCCCTGACTCTGGTGATAAATATTTCCTTTTGTTACCCCTTTCAGGTTTTTTCATTTCTTCTGCAGCTGAACTTTTCTTCACTCAAGCTATTCACAAAGTGAATAGTGTTTGCTTGTATAGTTAAAGATCTTGGACTCCTTGTTCCTGCACACCTCTAACAAAATATGGAGACTTTGTAAAGGGAATGCAGTGACACTGGGATACCCTACCAGCAGAAAATGTGCATATTGAAATGCCAATATTATAGCATGCATCACTTATGTATGCTTTTTCTTGTGTCTGTTTCTCTTTCTCTCTGTAATAAGAGAAGAAAGAAAACATACCACTATAAAGAGAGCAGGGGGAAAATAGAGTGCAGTAAAGACAGGAGTTATGGCTCAGAGTGTGAAAGTGGTGTAGGGGGCTGTAAGTACTGTTGTGAAGAGAAGAAAGTAAGGCCTTGTCTGCAAACAGGCTGGTGCCAATTTAATGCTGCTCTTCAGGCAAGATTGTACCAGCTGAAGTTGAGACTCAGTTGAGTGCCGTGGATGTGGATATACTACTCTTGATTTAGCTTAACTGTTAAAATATATTTTACCTAAACTTTGCTTCTTAAGCCATATGTGTGTTTGTCTGCAAGGACTGATTGTGGTTAAACTGGATGACTTTGGATTTCAGTGCTACCCCATGGAAAAAACTAGGCTCTACCAGGTTCCATACTCTTAAAACTGAACTACTTCTGGCACCTGAATTAACTCCTCGAAAACCAAGGTGTCTTTGCTTAATGCTATATTCTGCAGTGTAGGTCCATACTGAGAGGCACTAAGTACTGAATAGTACTAGGGAAATAAAATGTAATATTTATTTTGTTACCGACCGTTTTCTGGGACATGTGGCTGCCCTTTGTGTAGGCCTGACCTAAACCTTTGTAACTAGAGGAGTTTTCAGGAAGGCCACTGCAAGACCAGCATACCCAAGATGAGTCTGCCAGAACTTCTGAGAAATTCATGTTGGAGAACTTCTGGCTTTGGAAGGGTCATAGTGCAGGAGCGGCTGGTGTAACACGGCAGCTCCAGTACTGAACTCCCATCGTGGTGCTGGCCTGGGGGCTGTGCTGGCCCAGGGGCTGGCTCAGGACCTGAACCCTGCCTGTGGAATGAGGCAGACCATAGTGGCTGCTGAAGCCAACATCCCCTGGCACCCAGCCAGTTAAAAGGAGCAGTGGGATCCTTGGGGAGCCATTATCATCTGCCTGTGAACTGCTGGAGCTCCCCTTCTCTGCTCTGCAAGGTATGTTACACCTGCCCTGTGGCTCAGCCAGGTGAAGATTTTTGCGCTGTCTCTTTAAGTTAGGAAGGCTGGTCCCTGCTCCTGGCATGTTCCTATTTTGCCTTTGAAGCACCCAACACCCCCAGGCACTTGGAGACAGCAGGCCAGCACTCCTGCCATCAGGGGTGTTTGGCTTCAGTGAGGAACCGTTGCTGAGGGAAAGGGTTGGGGGGCAGAAACCTGGTATCACTTACAGAGGCACTATGCACATGAGGGTGGTTATCTCTTGTCATCAACACTGAAAGTGATGAAAGTTCGATTAAAAACGCTCACCACCCTCTTGCTGTTTTGCTTTCTTTTACTAATTTTACTTCAGTTCTTTGAACTTGCTCACTTGACTGCACAGCCAGTGAAAAAGTTCTTTGCTAGTCCCCAAATAAAAGGGTTTTTTTGAGGTGTTCTCTTGCACTTTGAGTCAAGTCTGCTGCTCATTTGCTGTGTCCCATCTGTGCTGAACTTGGAACCCGAAGATGGCCTGTCCCTGCAAGGAGTGATGATACCAATCCATGAACAGTCTGGAAAATAAGCCCTTTTTTTGCAGCAGCACATAGTGCCTCTCTCTCGCTCAGGGTGGTGGGTAGTACTGAAAATGCAGTCATCTAACATAGGTCGGATAGATCACTATAATCTCATGTAGGTTAAAATAAAGCTTGTGTGTCAAAGCTACACATTTGCATGAGCTTAGAGTTACAGGTTGGCTTGAATGCAGAGAATCACCACAGAAATGACAGGCTCTTGTCTCTGAGTCTCCTAAATTGCTTTAAAGACAGGTTTAATTTTTTTGTCTGCCTGAATGTAAAGGCTTGGCATGCAGGCAGCTTAATTGCAGTGCCAATTCGAGTTAATAGAGTCTTTAGGAGAACAGCAGCAGGGCAGGCAGTGCACCTCAGACATGAGCGTTCAATAAACTGATTTCGGTCTTGGAAGTGGAAGCAGACCTGTGGGCAGTTTCCAGGGAGAACTAACACTGAAACTGCTTTTAGTAGTTTGACACTTCCGGATTAGAATTTAGCACCAAGCTGTGTTTGAGGGAAATGACCAAAAGTCCAGCAAAAGCAGGTGTCGGAACAGTTGAACAGCCGAGGAGCTGCAGCGGTTCCAGAGCCCCTCACCTGCACGGCCGCGGGCACCGGTGCTCGGTGCCACCAGAGGGGGCTTCGGGGCACCCAGCGGCTGCAACGCACGGCCCGGCCCGGGACTGGGCACAGCTGCTCCCAGGGGACGGCTCGGAACTGGTAAGTAGCTTCCCGTTGTGGAGTGCTTTAGGACTGACAGCTAAAGCACCAGCTCACCCGTGTCTTTCGTTCACATTTTTAAGTTGGTTAATGCATCAAAAAGGTTTCACGTCAGAAGAACTCGTGGATTAAAGTTCGGTGGCAGCCTCTACATCGGGGTGGAGGGGTTTGGTTAAATTCTGCTCTGTTCAGGTTATTTCTGTCACAAGTCATGGAGGAAGGGCTGCACCTGCGTCGGACAAGTCCACTCAGGACAAGGCTGAGTGGCAGAGGGAAGCTGTTGAACAACACCAGTTCTAAGGTTGAGAAATTCTGCCCATCCTCTGCTTCAGCAGTTTTACAGAGGGCAGAAATGCAGTTCTTAGTTAACTGGTAGATGGGGGAAAGTTATTTCGTCTTCTGTAGGCCAGGAGCGTGTGCTGCTGTGCTCTGTGGCAGAGCAGGCTGCCCTCACCCTCCGTCTGCTCGCACCGGACATGGCAGCGCTGGAGCGACGGCGCAGGGACAGCCACTGCAGCCACCTGCGTCTGAGCCAGAGGAGCCGTAGGACCGAGCGGGACTTCCCAGGCCGAGCTGTGTGTGACACCCAGTGCTGGCAGGGCAGTTCCTCTGCTGGGCTCTGCACACCTGCGTTCCTCTCCGGCTGCTGTGAAGGCCAGTGCAGGTGCCTCTCTACGGAGATCAGCTTTTCTCACAGTACATAATTGCTCAGCACTGTCCAGCCTTACATAGGCTGTGTAAATACTTTCTAACAGGTATTTGGGGGGGGTTAACAACTGCAATGCTGCATTAGTGTGATTTTCCCCACCCCTCCACCCTCCCCCTTCAAGGACATACAAATCCTTCAAAGTGTAGTAAATGATCCACTTTTGGACAGGTGGATCACAAGGAGCTGCTCTCTGTTTCTTAGGTTTCATTATTCCTACTGTGGAATTTTACAGATTTATGTTTATTCTTACAGAAAAGTGTTAATTGCCAGCTTTCTTACTGTTGGTGCCACCCGAACTCATATACTGTGCACAAGCCTGAAAGTTAGTTGCGGGGTTTTGGTTTTCTTTTTTCCCCTAAAACTCTGTATTTTAGTGACAGAGAAGTCTGAAAAGGAACAGTAAAACCCACACATGCTTAGGCTGCTTCTACTGGGCAGTGTCTCCTCAAGGGCTGCGTTCCTGACGTCCTGCTCCCTTGGGCCTGTGCTCCCACTGCGGATGGTACTGTGCAAGCTGGACGTGATGCAGCCATCGGCTCCTCACACACTGCCTGGAGGAATCTCATCCTGTGGGGAAAAAAAAGTAGATTAATGTAGATTGGAGAGAACACAGGGAAACGTTAAGATGGTACTAGACACTAGAGACAATAGTGCACCGAAAACCAGCCTTACCAGAGTTCTTATGAAATGGGCTCTTCAGGTGTAACAGCCTGTGGTTTAACTACACAGCATGTAAAAGTTTTAGCATCACCTAGAGCCAGAAGTTCTTTGAAGAACTGTGGTTTGAATCATTTTAAAAGTATACAGAGAAAAGGAATAGCATACTTTTCCTGGTATTTAAAAATTGGAAATACTAAATAATGTCTCCAGCAAAGTAGCTCATTACAACTGAGGTAATTTAAATAGAAACCAGGGGTGATGGGGGGGTAGTTTTTGAAGTGGCTTTCAAAAGCTACTGTTCCAAAGAAAGACTGGGTGGAGAGGGAAAGGGGGAAGAACCAGAATAGGTTTGAATGCTACACAGAAATATTTTTAAGAGATCAGAGGAGAAGCAAAGTTTCCTTTGGATAACATGGGTGCTGGTGGTGTAAAACACAACCTGGTTGTCGGTTAGGGATTGCAATACAAGCCTGCAAATCCTTCATGCAAAGTTCAGCAGCCCTACGCTGGAAATCCTTCTGAATTGGGCTTCCACAACTGCATGGCTCTGCTGCGACACTGTGTTGAGATGTTCACAAGTACCTGTAAGCGCCGGGCTCATCTGCACAGCCGATGATGTGGCAGTTCTGTCCTGCTGTGTGTTGTAATGTCTACAGCTTTGCTGCACGGGGAAGTTCCTCAGGGGAGGGGTTCTGTGTCTGTTGACATCTGGTGGGAGAGATTCTACTGCTGTCTGTAGTGAACGTACCACAGTAATGCTGTTTCTTAAGCCTGGGAGGAATGCGCTGGTTTGTGCCAGAGGATTGGTTGGGTTTCACCCTGGGAACGAGCTGGCTCAGCTCCATCTGGACCTCAGTCCCTTCTGCCCACCCCTCTCTCCAGTCAGTAAGGATCTGGTTCCTGTCCTAACAAGTGGCCCATGGGACAAAATGGGGCAAATAGGAATTAATGTTTTGTTTTAAATAGTTCAGCAGTTTCTAAGCCAAGGAGTTTCACCTGTGTGTTAAAAGTGCTGAGTAGAAGACCCATTAATTGCCTTATTCTGGCATTAATCTCTCTGTGGTGAAACTCCCTGTTATTCTCTTTGACGGGGTAGGCTGATGTTCAGTGCTTTTCTCATCCTTTTGAATTTTTTTAAAAGCATTTATTATAGGTATGCTGGAGCTACTGATGGAAAGGACCAGACCCCCACAGTATAAAATACAGTGACTGGTGTGTACAGTAGCTTTGGCTGCATCTTCTCCTCAAGCTGCTCTTGGACATCATGGCTGAGTACTTTGAAATCATGCTCTGAGGGAATCCCTGGTCCATGATAGCTCCCATCCATTTGCTGAACAACTCTGGCATCTGTTCAGAAGTAAAATTCCCCTTGTGTTGAAATACTGCTCTCTGGAAAGGGTATGTTAGTGCTTCCAAACATACACCAGCCATGTTGCCATTCCTGTCAGGAGGTACTGTAAGTTTTGGGCTGTGTTTGTGTTGTGTGTGAGCTGCCACCTGAAGAGCCAGTCCTGCTCCTTACCCACCGTCCTCTAGGTGCTCCTGGGTGTTGGATCCAAGACCTGTGTAAGGACACAGTGAGTTCCTTCAGCTAATTATGTGACAGCACATTGATGTCATCACTGAAAACCAAAATGTGATAGGACAAAAATTCTGGTTTCTCATAGTCAAAACAGTACAAGAGGGTTTGTTGAGATGAGGTTCATCTACAGGTTATTTGCATATGTAGGATTTAAGTAGACTGGGTTCTTTATCAAAATGTGCACGTGACTGGACAGCATCCATCAGATCCTGCTGTGTCCTGTCCATTTGAACAGGTCTTTGGTAGTTCTGAAACACTGAGGGAGCCACGTGGGACTTGGTACATGCAGAATCTACCATCCACTTCTCTACTCAACAAACCCTGCTGGGGGACACTTGTAATTGGGATACAGTAGCTTGAAACTGGCCTGTATGACACTTATGAACTATTTGCATTTTTTCCATTGGCTAAAGAAGCACAGAATTACACACCTTTAGAATCCTTTCTAAATAGTCATGATGTTACCTGGAAGGCTAAAGGTAAAGGATGCCTCTACATGTCCTTGGACCTTACAGATTCTGCTGACCTTCAACCCTGGGAACTTCAATCTACCTTTGTACTAGTACCATTTATTTATTTATTTAGCAAGTTCATATTCTTACTGTGATATAGCTGTTTGTAACAGAAACGTGTGTGCTGTGGGTATAGTTCTCATATACAGCATGTGATGGGCATAAAACATCTTGGTTCTGCTATTTTTATTTTTGACAGTGTAGTTTTTGTTAAATATTTTGAACTAACCATTAAAAAGAGAGGGGATATAGAATTAAGTACAAATTTACAGTTGTACTTCTGCTGTAAAGCAAAAAGAACAGAATGTGGTAGTGCTGAGAACTGACATTTGCTGTCATTGCTTTGAAAGCCAAGCTGTGCTGTCCTGCTTTTCCGTGATAAGTCACAGAATGTGCTGCTGTCCCACCTGCCTGAAAGGGTACTGTAGTGTGCAGAAGATAAAATAAACCAGGAAAAAGAGAATGGAAGTAGAGTAATTCCTGCAGAGTTATCAGTGTGCACGTTTTGGATATTCGCCTCCGCTCTGTTCAAGACTGGCCTCAAAATAGGTTGGCTGGTGACCTGTCAGGATCTGGGGGCCAAATCTGACCAAACAAAAACTATCAGCAGTAGTTTCTTATCCCCTTCCTCCCTCACGGGAGTGCCAGAGGCCTCCTGACAACTGGAATAGTGTTAGTGGGGTAGGGGAAAGGGGGGACATATGGAGAGACACTGAGGGTCATGTGAAAGGTCTCCCTGGCTCAGACAGGAACCACAGCCAGTCTCCAGGGAAAACTTGTGGGAATAGTGTGAAGGTAATAATTGTAATCTTTATGGCAAAATCATCACACCCTGTGAAACGGTTTAATGTACCGTGGCAGTAGGTTTTGTTTCACACTCTCTCCCAGAAATAATTCTCAATTGTAAAATGCTTCTAGGAAAAAATCAGGATAAAGATACAGTGTTTGTGGATGTCCTGCTGCTTCTCCTTGTGTTCCAGCAGAAGTTCAGCACATGCCCTAGTACTTCACCTTACAAAAGGTCAAGTCCAGCATCGTTTCTTGGTTCGTCTCCCACTGGTGTCTGTGGGGCAACTGGCAGCAGTGAGGGGCAGTTAAAGGGCTGGGAGTGAGGAGGGTCTTTGCTGGAAGCATATGCTGATGTCCAGGGGTACCTGAACTTCAGGCTGCAAGGCCATTTCTTCCTGAAATGAGCAAGTATCACATGTCCCTTAAGCATTCCAGGTCTTTCCCCAGTTTGAGGGATGATTTCATTGGAAGCGTATGCTGATGTGTGGGTTGTCTTGAACCAGACCCCCCAGGAGGGCTTTGTTCCCTTCAAGTCCATCTCAGAACAGACAGATGGGATGCTTTAGACCCTTCCTAGTGATTTCTGCTCTCAGCAGATATGGAAGGTGAAGGGGGACCAGTTGGTCCTTGGTAAAGTTACTAGAAGTTAAAACTCCCAGATCTTGCCCAGGAAGTATCCTGCACTTTGCACATAGGGCTTGTGGGCTAATTCATCTAAAAACCTTCAACAGGATTTGAAACAACTATTTTAGGAGATGCTTTTTGGTAGTTTCCCTCAGAACCCGTCCTTGTTTGAGCTCTCAAGATCCCTGTGGTGGTGTTTGCCCACCATGACTTTGATGTCTTGTAAATGATGTTTAGTTTGCTGGAGTGTGGGGTGTTTTTTTGGCTTTTTTTACGTGTTGAATTGTTCCTCTCAGTGCCAGAAGGTGGATGCATGAACTGTGATTGAAAGACATGTTTGCTTTAAAGTCCTGTACAAGTATATCTGCAACGTGGGAAAACTGGAGCTTTTACATAAGACTTCATAAATTTTCTTGTGTATGATGTGTATCAATTATTCTAGTAACTGTGGGGGAATAAAAATCTGAATACTGTGAATAGAATAGTTTGACAATGGTGGGAATAAGATGACCACAGCCCAAGTGAGCAGCAGTGTTAGTGTTTAAATATTCTGTAAGTCTAGAATTTAGCTAGGAACTGAATAGGTTTATCAAACTTCAATGATACTAAAGGTAATATTAGTGCAGTTTCAAATCCATGGACTCTGTCATCAGGTCAGCCTCTGGGATAAACTGGTTCTGTAAGGTGCTATGAGAATTTTTCTGTCTAAATGCAGAATGTGAGTTGTATTGCCTTATATTTATTTTTATTTTTTTTCTACGTGTGAGAGTTTTTGAAGCTTAACCATGAAATCCCTCTCAGGAATCTTTGAAGGTGGTGCCTTTTTTTCCCCCCCATTTTTCTTGTAAGCAGAATTTTGAACCAAAAAAACCCCCTATTTTAACCTCAGCATGTTTTTTAAGATTGCTTTTAAGAAGGCTAGTGAGAGTAAATAGTTTGAACTGCCTGCTTGCAATTATTCTCTGGAGGTGGCATTTGACAGATTTTTCTTTATGGATTGGTACCTGGTCTTCACGAGTAGGAAGTTACAAAGTTAAACCTTTAATATTGTATTTTTTTCTTTGTTTTTACAGCTCAAAGGGAAGAGAAAAGGAATGAAGATAGAGCAGAGTCCTCATTGGCATCGAAGAAGACTGTTGTGTCTGTAATGGAGAAACAGTCACCTTCTCTCCCCAAAAATCTGCCTTCCAAGAAGTCCTCATCCTACTCTAACACAACACTAACCAAACCACCACTGAAACCTGCTGGGAGTTTCAAAGGTGTCATTCCCAAGAAACCTTGGCCTTCCTCAGGCAGTGTTCCTTCCAAACAGTCACCTCTCTCTCATGGCTCTTCCGTTTCCAAGAAACCAGCTCCATCTTCCAGTTTGGGTGGAGGACTCAAAAAGCCTTCACTGCCTTCCATGTCAGCTGCAGCTGGAAGTGGTCAAACAAAAGCATCAGCCAGCCCTGTCCAGTCACAGCCCAACTCTCAGATTCGACAAAATATTCGACGATCCCTGAAAGAAATTTTATGGAAGAGGTGGGAATTCAAAGCACTTGTTTTATGTAGGACGCTACAGCTGGAAGTAAATGCTTAGCCTGCAGAGGGGTTTTTTAATATCTTGATAAAGAATTTTGAGGGATTGAATTTATGCTACGAATTACTACGAGTACAATTGACATTTCAGGTTTACATTTGAAATAAAAATCCTTGATATAAAGTAAATGTCTATGTGAAAAGGCCTTTAAAAAAAGAAACCTCACTATCCCATTTATATTGAGACAATAACAGTTGAAGAATTAAATTACAGCATGAAGCTTTTGTAATGCAGGTGCTCTTGAGTTTTAAAATCTGGTGGTGGCAGTGTTGGAGATGTAGGCAACATAGTACAGGAAATACCATAGTGAAAGGTTAAAGGCTCATTGAGGGAGAGATTCCCTCTGCTCCCAACATAAAAATCAACAAGAAATTCTGGTCA
The DNA here is from genome assembly GCA_013399855.1 of Oxyruncus cristatus. NCBI lineage: Eukaryota > Metazoa > Chordata > Aves > Passeriformes > Cotingidae > Oxyruncus > Oxyruncus cristatus. The sequence continues at coordinate 903,759 of VXAY01000995.1, forward strand.
GTGGGTAACTATCACTTGGAAAAGGAAAAAAAAAACAAACACAAAAAGCACATTTTCCCACAATGATTGTTAAAGGTAATGCCACCCATCAAGACTTACCACAGAGCACTGCTCTCTGGTGTTGTCTCTGAAATGGAAATGCTGGTCAGAGTGGAGAATCTGGGACCAAAACTCAAGTGCTTGGGCTCCCTGTGTCACTCATGCCGGGGAAACTCCTCTCCTGACTGCAGTGCCGCAAGCAGGAATAAAGGCTGACTTGTTTTCCCAAAGCCATGTCTTCCATGGCCATCGGTGGGCAGTAATTTAAGTTTGCCTGAGTTGAAGGTCCTGAGATAGACTTTGGCTCTCGGGTGTCATTTAAAGGAGTCTTGAGCCCTCCTGGGGTGAGGAGCAGCCGAGGGCAGCTCTGAGGAGTTAGTTTTTGGGACTGTAGCTGACCATTCACCCCTGACATAACTGCACGTACCTGCTCTTGTTTTCAACAGAGTCAACGACAGTGATGACCTGGTCATGACAGAGAGTGAAGTAGGGAAAGTGGCACTCAATATTGAAAAGGAGATGTTTAATTTGTTCCAAGTTACGGACAACAGATACAAGAGTAAATACCGAAGCATCATGTTCAATCTCAAGGACCCCAAAAACCAGGTTTGGAACTTTCTTAAACAGTGAACTTATGCAGAAATGTTCTTTTGGGCTTCAATGGTGTGTCAGACTCTACCCTCAACATTCAGACCTTCAAGATAGAGACTTAGGAATTAAACTATAAAATATTATTGTAAAGCCATTCAAACCTTTTTAACAATAGCTTTATCGAAGTAGGAGTTCAAAGCCTGCTTTAGTTGGTCATTGGTATTTACTCAGTTTGGGCATTTGGTGTGAAATATTTACAGACTGGCTTTCTTAAAATAAATACAGGCTTCCTCTATTTCTCCTGTTGTTACATTCTGTACTGTGTGTTGGATACATGATATCTGTGCTTTAAAAGAAGAAAACAGCTGCCAGTACAGATGAAAATATTCACTAGAGAACATTTGAAACTTAATTTCTACAATAGATGTGAAACAGGAGAGTGGCTGTTCAATTTTTGACATTCCTATTCAGTTATACTGAGAGTTATTGATGATAATGAGCAAAATTCTTCTGTTTTCAGGGACTTTTTCATCGTGTCCTTCGTGAGGAAATCTCACTGTCAAAACTAGTGAGAATGAAACCAGAAGAACTTTTGTCTAAAGAACTGTCTGTGTGGAAAGAGAAACCAGCTAAGGCAGTAAGTAACACCATTTCCCCTGTGTCCTTAGATACAAGTTTGTCAGCCCTTATCACCTGTACTAACTTAATAACGCTCAGTTTCAATAGACCTTTCCTCTACCATGTGCCAAATGATAACAAAGTACATAATAAATTAAATATATGGACTTTTTACCATTGTGGTTTTGTTTCTCTCAGTTGGTGGAGTCACGAAGCAAATCTCAGGAAGTCAAGAAAACGGCTGTAAAACGGGAACATGGGCCAGTTGTCAATATGGAAGATTCTCCCCCTGTGTCTGACTCTGATGTAAGTACTGGGGTTGTTGCTTCAGCATGAGGACACTGAGGGGGAGAAATGGCAACTGGGGCTTCAAATTTGTCATCAGAAGTGCAGATTGTTTCACTGAATTGTAGGGATATCACAGCCTAGTGGGTGTGCTATGAGCATTTTTCCCGAAGTGTGAAGGAGTGCAACAAGCAATGATAAGCATATTTTGCAGGCACTTCAAAAATGCTGTGTATTTTCCAGCCCTTGCTGTCAATTTACAGAGAAATCTACTTCTGAAAATTAGCTCCCTACTTCAAAACACTCCAGAATGAAATAAGGACAAATATCATTTGAGAACTCCATCTAACATGATATGCTTTAACCAAGACCTTTAATGTTTTTTGGGTTTTTTTTTAAAGACCTGAAGTTAATTAACAGATTTCAAAGTGTTTCTTTATTGTGGACATTAATGACAAACTGGAATACATTTTGCTTTATTCACTTCTAGGAACAGCAGGAGTCAACCCGAACTGCACCCAATGTGAACAGTGCTCCTTCTCTAGATGTTTTTAGCAGCATGTTGAAGGATACAACAAGTCAACATCGAGCCCATCTTTTTGACCTGAACTGCAAAATCTGTACAGGTATTTACAATGCTGACCTTGGGCAAAGTAAAATAACTGTTACGTTAGGAGTGTTGTTTATTTGGGTTTTTTTAAATAATTTCTCCAAACTATTTTATTGTTGAATAGTAATTAAAGCTTTTGAAATAAATTTATAGGTCAGATTTCAGCATCTGAAGATGAGGTACCACCTAAGAAGATGAAGTCAGGGGCTTCTGCTAAAAAGGTGGAGCCGAAATCAAAGCCAGAAGTCCAGCCCAAGTATGAAAGTCCTGCAACAGCCCCGGCAGCAGAGCCTGACAAAGAGCCCGTTGCTGAGGACGCAATGGACATCGATGTTGAACCAGAGGCAGAAACAGTTCCTCAGCCAACTGCAGAAAGAACTTACATTCCTACAAGCCAGAGCCAGAACAGCACAGACTCTGTTGTGCCTGAAGAGGTCTCTGCTTTCCCTGCCTCCTGTGCTGGCCCAGTTGTCACAACAGTGACGGTTTCAGGCAGAGATCCCAGGACAGCCCTGAGCAGCTCCTCCGGGACCACGGTGCCGGCACAGCGTTCTGGGCCTGCAGCTGACAAAGTCTCTGCGGGGGAAACCAAACAGGAGACTTCCAAACCAGCTATGGCTGTCCCCAAATCAATATTAACAAAACCGTCCTCCTCACCAGATCCCAGATACCTGGCGGTTCACCAGTCACCCAACATCAAGTGCGTATATTCCACAGCCAGCCAAGTGCCACATCTCTCCTGGGGCTCTCTTCACAGTCCCGTGTTCCATCCCCTTTCCCCCAGTTAAAAGGCATGTTCAGGTTTAAAGTTCAGGTAGCCTGATTCCCGTTTTTCGTTTGCCATCTCTCATTTGCCTTTTCTAGCTGGTTAAGTTTTCAGAGCGTGAGTGTATTTTGACAGCAAAGATTCTACGGTGTTTCAGCAGGGAAATAAAACTTGAGGTATTCTGCAGACTTAGAAGTTTGCATGTATATTGATACAGAGAAAGACATTGTATGGGAGAGGTGGTTTAAAGGCATTTCCAGATTTTCATCCTGTATTAAAATACTGCTACGTCTGAGTATGAACTAAAGTTAACCACTTGATCAGCTTGGAAGGAAATGGATTTCTTTCCTATTCTGAGTATATATAACAGTAAAAGCAAATACTCTTGAGTATATCCTAGAGCAATTGCAGTTAAAATAATTTTATTTCTAGCATATTCTTTTACTTGAGAATCATATTACTTGAGATGCATATTGTTGACTTAATTATTGGGAAGTCTACAATTCTGATTAGTTTGTTATGGAGTCAGAATCACAACAGTTATAGTAGTAACTTAATTTTGTAAAAGTCATATCTTTGGCATCTCTTTACCTGTCTGCAGCTACAAGTTTATTTTCTGTTACTCGTTGCTTTTTTAATTAATAACAAGTTAATGGAAAACATTAACAAAGCATTTAGGAAAAATTTTGTTATTTGTTTAAAAGAAAGTATAGAATCAGTCGGAGGAGGGAAGAAAGTTTACAGAAAAGGGTCCATCCTCCTTTGCATTGTGTAACCTTTCTGTCTGGATTTGTTTTGCAGTGTTGCAGAGCCACGCTCGCCTCAGGACAGCGACACTTCCCTCTTTCTCTCTCGTCTCAACACCATTTGGAAAGGATTTATTAACATGCAAAGTGTGGCCAAATTTGTCACTAAAGCATATCCAGTCTCCGGGTGCTTTGATTATCTTAGTGAGGTTAGCACTGGGGTGGGTGTGTGTGTGTGTGTGTGTGTGTTTGCAGTGGATCTGTTTTTTAGTTCCTGGTGCTGGAAAGGTTGGGGGCACTGTGTGTTTATAGAGTTATATTAGAACTGTAGCCGTTGTAAATGGCATCCCTTCAGTAATAGGAAAGGTAGCTCAAGAAGAAAACACAGGCTTTTAAAAGTTCCTCACAAATCTGTGAAGAAGTCTAACGTCTTTCGACATGTTAGGATCTAACATGGAATAATGGCTTTATTCCAGCTTCATTGTTTTCGAGGCAGTGCTTTGAAGTGGGCGCCTTGTTCTGTTCTCACACTAGATGGGTCACTGATGGGACCTGTTAGAAAATTGTGTTTGGCTGTTTAAGACAAATATCATCCTTTTTACTGGTTTTCAAATAAAACCAGTTGGATGATCTGGTTCTGGGAGGGTGTACATTCAAATAATGAGGCAGTAGAAAGGTTTACACTGAAATAAGGAAGCTTGCTTTTTCTTTCTCTTTTTTTTTTTTTTCCTGAAGGGCATTTTATGTGACTGTTACGATGTTTCAAACACAAATTTGTGTTTTAGGAGTTTATTAGTAGGGTTGGTGGTTCTTTTGGGCATTGCTTTTGCTGAGACGAGTCTCACTGTCCTCATGACAGGAAGCTCACTAGAATTCTAATTAAACGCCTCCAAATTAAGGAACAGCCTGTCTGAAATCAGGAAATTATGTTCTGAAAGTTACTAAATATAACTGTGCATTATCCACTGGGCTATTGGGATGGGGCAACCTGCACGGCTTTTATTTTTTTTTTGGTTTTCATTTTTGGTTTTTCTCATATTACCATGTAATGCTTCTTCTTTAGGATTTACCAGATACAATTCATATTGGTGGGAGGATCTCACCGAAGACAGTCTGGGATTATGTTGGCAAACTCAAATCTTCACTTTCTAAGGTATTCATTTAAAATCCCTTGCAAAAGCCAGAAGAAATATACAGCAATGTGAAATGACTTTCTATAATATAGAGTAGTAAACAGCAAATATTGTCATAGATCACACCTGGAAAACTACCAAAACCACTTCTTTTAAATTTTTGATTTACTGGAGAAATGTGTTTATTGAGCTGCAAATCTTGATCTCTCTCTCCTGCGTAGTAGTCAAATCTTCATGCTGTTTATATTTGAAATAGTGAACACTGAAATTGAAATCATAAAGAAAAGGTACTTATCATTTAATATACGTAATTGATTTTAATATTAAAATCACTTCAGAAATGAAAAAGTGATGCACAATATACAGAGATAATAGTGAAACTAAGAATTGTCCATTTCTTTTTTATTTGAGCCTCAGGCTGTTTAGTTTGATGTAAGATACGCAAGTAATGTGAGTTTCTGAAAATGGCACCTAATTCTGTTTTAGTGTTACAAATTGAACAGCAATAGGCTCTTAAAGCCAGAGTGTTGCCCTGAAGGCATAGTTGGATTGATAAATATACAGTTTATTTTTACCCCTGGAATTTGCCCTTTACCATTTTATGTGCTGGTATGTTACAGGTTGAGTTTTTTCTACTTTGCTTTTGTGTTCCAGGAATTGTGTTTGATTCGCTTCCATCCTGCAACAGAAGAAGAAGAGGTTGCCTATATCTCTCTCTACTCCTATTTTAGCAGTCGTGGTCGTTTTGGTGTTGTAGCTAATAACAACAGACATGTCAAGGATCTCTACCTGATCCCCCTGAGTTCTAAGGACCCAATTCCTTCCAAACTCTTACCCTTTGAGGGACCAGGTAAGCACAAAACAGGGGAGGTTAAGTGCTAGGTAAAATCACAAAACAAAAGGCAATCTGAGACAAATTGTTGACTATCTAATGCAAGCATTATTTAATTTTTTTTTTATATAAAACCAATTTTAAACTACATAAATAGGAGAAACTGGAAATCCAGCTCTGCTCAAGATAAAACTGTCTGAGGTTTACACAGTGTTTCCAACAAGATGCTCGTAGGCTGTTGGGAGAATGAGTTTACCTGTAAAATCAAGGGTATGGAACAGCCACTACACTTAAAAAAGCCCCAAAACACAAAAAGACTTCCATTCCTTAGGTGGCAGATAGCAGTTGGTATAGGCAGGCTATATTATAATCTTCTATTTTTGGATAAAATTACCTGTAGTCATGTTTGGTGAACATGGTGACAGAAGAACTGGGAATGAATTCAACCATGAAACACCCTTCTCCCACAAAATTTGAAGTCATCTGCATCCGAGGATGGAGGAGGTGCATATGCTTAATTTCCAAATAAGGATCTGAGGGATTATAGAAAATACCAGGTTGAGAAGCTGAAGAGCTGCAGGTTCCAGTGAAGGTAGAACTCCATTGTCGTGGCAATGGGTGGCACTAAACGGTGGGTATGAAACAACCAACATACAAGAGCTGATCTTTGTGGAAGGCTGAGTGTCCTCTACTCCTCAAATACAAGTGTAGCACTAAACTCAATAAAACACTCTCAGACATTATATGCAGGAGAAACAGTGGCTGGGACAAGTTGCCATGACTTACAACAAAAAGTGAAACATTATTAATTAAGTGTTCTCCCTTCCTCCATGAGATGGCCAAGGGCACTTGCTCTGCATCCTCAAACAAGATCTTTCTCATCTCACTCCCAATCTGTTCTATCCATCCTTGAGCAGTGCACAGTCTAGGTGATTGTTTTTAGGCAATAGCTAAAAAGGCAGGATTATTGCTGTCTAAATTACAACAATTGTCATAATTGTCAAATCTCAGCACCTCATAGTCTGCAACTCACAGAATTCTTGAAAGGTAGACAAAAGCTGTTACTCCCATTTCATAGCAAAGAAGTGAAAACACCAAGTGCAGAACACCTTGGCACAGGGTTGTGGGTATAGTCTTAACAGGCTGGTTTTTCCAGGCAGAACAAAAGAAACGCCCTCCTTTCTGGGCAGTAGCACAAGGGTGGGATTGGCCATCGAATCAGCTGTAAATGTCAGCTGGCCTGGTAAATAATAACCTGCTTTAGACATTTTCCTAATTGTTGCCTCTTGCATTCCTGTGAAAACACCAGCTTTCCGTTTTACTCTTCTGTTACTTCTCCATTATAGGTTTCATTTCAAATGAAACTATTTACCTTAGACTGGAGGTTGGCAAACGTAGCCAAACTTTACTCTAAGTAGAGGAATTTGTAGTGTCAGCCTGGTTTTGCTGAGTTTCTTATGAGTTAGGTTTTCAAACTGACATAGGTATTTGTAGGCCAAGTGGATTAAAGACTAGCAACAGAAACAAGGTTTCAAGGGCAGGCAGGACATGAGATGGAACAGTTTCACAGAAGACCCACTTAGAGTTCTGACATCAGTTCACACTTGTTGGGAGCTCCCCTGGCTGCCTTTACCTCACAGCTGGGCCAAGTTGCGTTGCTGTTTTAAAACCAGATCAAAAGAATCAGGTAAGCTGTTCTTCTGGGTTTGTGTATGTATGAAAACCACAGCATGTAATCCACGCTTTTTAATGACATCAGATGGAATTTACTGTTTTTTTCTTTCTTTGACAATCAATAAAAATATTTTGTGGAACGTGGTCATTGTCTCCTTAAATTTAATCGTGTGCCTTCCAGTAGAGTTTAGCAAGGCCTGGAAAAGCATTGCCTTTAGATGGTTTGATAAATATGAGCTGAGGGGGGAGGAGGGAGCAGACAATCAAACCCTGCCACTCCAGAAATCCTAGTTAGAAGATATTCCAGCTTTATCAGCCAGTTCCAGTATGGATTAGGAATTTCTCCTGTTTTCTAATGGACTGGATTTGGAACACAACTGAGGACTTCTGAACTGCACTAATGCCTAGAAGATCTGCAGAAAACTTTGACATGGGTGGCTTAAAAGCAGGGAAAAATGGAAGGTTATCCTGATTTATATTTAATTTAATTTTTATCTCAGATACTGATTACCAGATTTTATGTATCACGGGCTCTTCTGCACTGTCTTTTTGCAGTGGTTTACTGTATGTGAATTCACTTCTCTGTTTCACATACACACTTTATTTAGCACTTTCATTTCTAAAAAATAGTATAATCGGACTTAATTACTAATAGTGATTTACTGAGGGATTTAGTGGCCACGTTGGGAATGTAACAACTATCTTACGTAGTTAAAGGAATTTTACTAAAAGAGCCGTATATCAGCAGAGGATTGCACAAATGCTGATACATCTTTTGGGCAGTTTACAATAGGAACTGTGTTTTTTTCATAAAGTATGAAGGTGTGAAATCTCCTCATGCTGTTTGGAATGCTCTTAAAAATTGCAACAAAAGGACAAAAATTTTAACTGAACTGTGAATGGAGTTCGGTGTCTTCATCTCAGCAGATCTCGTTAGGAAAAGCAGCAGCAGTAGAAGAACGTGGCGTTACAAACACAGTTTTCTGTGCCAGCCAGTTCCACTCAGCAAAGGAACCTGAATATGGAGCAGTGTCACAGTGCTGGGAGTGATCTGGAGCCCTGAGTTGAGGGGGCACTAATTTGATGACAGTTGTCAATTGCTCCAGTGATTAATTGGGACAAATATTTAAATGACATTGATAAAATACAGTGTCTCTTCAGTTTAAAACTCACCACGGGTGTGGTTAGTCCATTCCCGTGGGTCTGTCATGGGTGGGCAGAAGTGAGGTTGTTTCTTTAACAGTGCAGGTCACTTCTTACCAGCTGCTGGTGACAGGGAAAGATGTGGCCAGTATACACATAAATATGGCAAAATTGGTATATTGAAAAAAAAATGCTTTTAAGGCTAAGAAAACCAAATATTAATCCAATACTAATATTTAGTATATCCTGTTTTAATGGCTTTAGTTACACAGGGTGTAACTCAATAAAACCAGCATGTGGACTTCAAATGCATAATAGGATAATAACTGTTATAAATAATTTAGCACTGAAAGCTTCTAACTCTGCCAGCACAGCTTGCAGCGCTTTTAGAATGTGTGTTTGTGAAAGGCAGTCATTGAGCAATAGTGGCAGGCTGCAGCCAACATCTTGTTCCTAAAATTAGGCACTTAACCTATTTATGGATATTGAGATAGAACGGGGCTGACCTTTGAAAGCTGCTCTGGCTCTGTGTCTCCATTCCAAGAAGCATTTAGTATTTGATCTCTTTGAACTGAGTGAATGTAGGTGGCAGGTTAGGCAAAATTTCTAATATTTGTGTAAAATTCCCATATCAAAATGTAAAATTTTAATGCATTTATTCCATGATGACTAGATTCTAAACAGAATAATTCATAACTAATGCTGTTAACTTACTGCTGGAATTTATTGCCTTGAAAGTGTATTAAAATTTTACTCTGTTTTATTAGTGACGTGATCTCTGTTACAGGGATTCAAACCTGGTTTCTTGGTAATTGCTGTTTATGAGATATCCTACCTGATGGATTTTTGAAACCTGTTTATTTCAGTTATTCATTGTTTGAGATTCATTGTAACTAATTGCATAAATCACAAGTCTCTGCATGGAAGTCAATAACCAAAACATTAACAATGGCAGAACAGCAAATGCCTACTGGGAGTTTTTGGGTGAACACCAGTTTGTGAGATACTCTGCACTGGTCAACACCCACCAACTGGGGAGTTGCTGTTCATTAAGATGAACATAAATTTAGCAAAACAGCTGATGTGGTTTTCTTATTAGATGGTAAGAGTCCCCGTAAAACTTTGAGTTATTTCAGCAAAGTAACATATGTGTGATGTGTTTTGCTAAAGGAATGTATCTGCTACTGCGGGGCTTGGGGCTTTGTGTTGGTATCAAATAGTTTTCAGTGCTAATAATTAGATACTTTAAAATTATTCCTTAATGAACGGTTGGTTTAATAAGAACAAGGAACATTATATATAAAAACCTCTTACTTACGGAATCTTGAAAAGGAGGTTTAGTGTAGGTCAGAGCCCTCGCCTGGTAATTTAACCACAGTGAATATTATCTCTTATTTCACAGGTTATTTTGTGTTTCTATATTACCACCTCCTTGCTGGATGCAAATAATAACTCATGGCATATATGGGGGAAGGACAGTGGCCCTCAAATGAGGACCTTTTAAAGGCCATTAAATCCAGAAGTTAAAAAGGCCTTTCCTTATACAGATTTTCTACATTTGCCACCACCTAGGCATGTTTATCTGCCACAAGGGCCAGTGGGAACTGTGCACGTAAGAGGAAAAAATGCAATAGCAGGAAATAAGCCTCCAGATCTTTGCATTTTTCCTCTTTATCAGAAACTCTCCTATCATTCCTTGATACACTTCTCCAGGGCTTCAAGTCTGAAGCTCTTCACAAAGGACCAGTTCTGCTCGTCATGTTTTTTACTCATTTATTAAGGCCTAATATCACACTGTGTCCTGCAGCGGAGGCTCCAAGGCCGCCTCACCCCTGCACACCAGTGCTCGCCCACCCAAACACATCTGCTGTGCTTGTTTGGTAAATCAGAGTTTTCCTGCTTCCATCGCCTTTTAAATAATGTCTAGCTGGGAAAAAGAAAAACAAACAAAAACAAAACAACAAACCGGGAGTAAGTTACCAGCTTTAAACTCTGTTTCCAAACACAGTTTGTTTAATGTTGTTTTTTTAGCCATTTGTTTAACTCGGAGACAGACAAAATATTTGTAGACTGGTGTCAGTGGGGACTTTTAGCACAGATTATAACACAAACAGCAATGTTTAACCCAGGTTTTCTCACTTGCCAATATCCCTGTGTATACAGCATGTTTGCAAACTATTTAAACATAAATATTTGATTTTTCAGGGGGAGAGGTGGAGGTGATTGAACAGCAGAAACAATGTAAAAGTACAAAAATATAACAACTTCCTTTGGTTTGAAGTTTTGCAGGGATGCTTTTTAACAATGATACCTGATGCTGCAATCTTTTATTAAAGATATCAAAGAAGGAATTTAAGCTTATTATATACAAACATATATATAAAGAAATATAAATGCATATGCTTGTGGACTGATGAAAAATTGCTAATAGGTGATCTGATGGAATTTAGAAAAACTGTTACTTTTATGACTTTTCTAGCTGCCACTTTATAGCATAGTAAGTTTTTACTGAAAGCATCATTAAAAATCAGGTTTTTACATATACAATTTTTTTTTTTTCTTTTCAGGTCTTGAGTCATCTCGTCCAAATTTGATTCTTGGATTGGTTATCTGTCAGAAAGGGAAGCGTCCTGCCACTGGCATTGAGGGAGAAAAGGTGGAGGAGAAGCGAAGCAGAACTCAAGCCCATGAGGAGCCTGAACAGTCGCTGTTCTCCAAAGGGGCTGCAGCTTCACAAGAGAAGAAAGCTCCGAAATACGCACTTTATTCAGGAGACTCGTCTGTGAGTACAACACCACCTGGATCTCCTCCTCCACCTCCACCCCCACCGGTTCCAGACACCTCAGCAGTGACACCTTCAGTATTAAAAATCCTGTCGTCCATTAAGAGTGGGCCCACAGCGACTGTGACCCCACCGGTTTCAGCTGCGGCTCCTGCCAGTGGCACTGCCACGCACTCGGCATCCTCCAAAACCGCCACGCCCCTTGAGCACATCCTGCAGACCCTCTTTGGGAAAAAGAAAACTTTTGAGCCACTTGCCAAGGATTCTGGAACTGTTCAGTCTTCAAGTCAGGAAGGCCAAGCTGCCGCTGATGGCGGAATGTCGGCGGTTCCGCTCTTAGATCCCATTGTGCAGCAGTTTGGGCAGATGTCAAAGGACAAAGCTATCGAAGAGGAGGAGGATGACAGACCGTATGATCCTGAGGAAGAGTACGGCCCGGAAAAAGCCTTTGAAATGCAGACTGGGGAAAGTGAAAAGCGATACAATGTGGAAAAGCCATCTAATGCAGCAGAACTAGAGGATGAGGCCTACGATCCAGAGGACGAAACTATCTTGGAAGAAGCAAAAGTTACAGTTGATGATTTACCCAACAAAATGTACACAGACACCAAAACCAGTTCTTCAGAAACACCTGCTTCATACGTGCCTGATTTATCTGCAGCCTCGTCCTTGGTAGAACAACAGAAAATGTTGGAAGAATTAAACAAACAAATAGAAGAACAGAAAAGACAACTGGAGGAACAAGAAGAAGCCCTCAGGCAACAAAGAGCAGCTGTTGGTGTTTCGATGGCTCATTTTTCAGTGTCTGATGCTTTAATGTCACCACCACCAGCAAAAGCTTCCCTAATAAAGACTGAGTTATTCCATCAGGACCAGCAGGCTACACAAAAAGTAGATTTACCTTCATCTTTAAATCAGCAAGCACAAGTTGTCAGCCAGGGCTGTGACCCACGACAGAACAGAGATCCTCGCCAGGCTCGAAGGATGGTGACAGAGACTAATGACACTGTTGATTCTCGGATAAAGCCACAGGTGGTACAGAATGAAGTATCCACAAGAGAAGTTGCTCCGGCAAGTTTTCCAAATGCTTTGCAGACTTCACTTGGTAAGGAAGATAATACTTTAATTTCTGCTACTCAGCCTGGTTTTACTGCTGACAATTGGGTTTCAAGTGAACAGGCTTCTACAGTGTCCCAGAAAGAGACATCTAACAGCAAATTTGAACACACCATTCAAGTTACTTTAGAAAACCTGAATCAAACAGCTTCTGGAGAACCTTCTGGATCCAAACCTATACGTAAAGTGCTGCTTCCAACACCTCCAACTACATCTTTTCAGCCTAATTTCTCCACATCAAATGACAGCCCATCCCTGCAAGATATGCATCAAGTCTCATGGTCAAATGAGTCAAAGGAAGCAATGGGAATGGAATCCTTTTCAAATTCAATGTTTCCTCCTCAGGAAAAGGCAGGTGGTCACTTTGAACCAGAGACAGGTCTTTCATCCATGCAATATGATGAACAAAGAAATCCTCAGTCTCATCAGTTTGTAGAACAGACTGACTCCCCACAAGTTCAGAGTGAGGGTGGACCTCCCCCACAGCACTTTGAGGAAAACATAGCGTTTTCTTTGTCTGGGCAGAAAGGAGGGCCTCCACTGATGCTCAATGCACCTGGAGGGCCTCATGGACCTAATTTTAGAGAACCGGCACCACAGTTCTCTGAAGAGCACGGTTTTCCAAATAACGATGGGCAAAGAGGACCTCAGTCTGGAAGATTTGGAGGTCAGAAGGGTCCCCTTCCTTCCTTATTTTCTGCACAGCATGGACCGTCATCATTTTTTGGTGATAATAGGGGCCCTGGCCCTTATCATGGTGGTCCAAGAGGAATGTCACCATCTCATTTTGAAGATCACAGGGAACCTCACATGGAACAAAGGGAATTCTCAGATTCCCAATATGATGAAATGATGGGGCCTCCAGGACAGTTTGAAGGACCAGATTCCCCTCCATTTATGGGAAACAGAGGACCTTCACCTTTTCCTTTTGGAGGTCAAAGACGACCCCCACCAGCTCAGTTTAAAGGACAGAGAGGAGGCCCTCAGTTTGGAGGGCCAAGAGGTCCAGCCCCAGGTCATTTTGGGGGACCAAGAGGGCCTCACCCAAATCAATTTGAAGGGCAGAGGGGTCCAGCTCCAAATCATATGCCTGGTCCAAGGGGACTTCTGCCACAGCCATATGAAGAACGGAGAGGGAGCCCACCACCCAGATTTTCCAACCAGAGAGGTCCAGCACCACATCAGTTTGGGGGACCAAGAGGAGCCCCACCTGCAATGTTTCCGGAAGAAGATGAACCTCCCCCCTCTAGATTTCATTTCCAGGGTCAGTCACCGCAAGGTATGAAACCACCACCAAGACCACTTTTGGACCTCCCAAGCCATCCACCAACCCACAGAAAAGAGATGTGGGAGGAAGCTGGACCATCTGCATCTCTTTCCAATATGTCTGGACAAGGACCTGAGTCAGAAGGACAGTGGTCCACATCTGACTTCCGAGAAGGCAAAAATCCTGAATATAGAGGCCAGGCATTTGAAGGGAGACAGAGAGAGAGATATGAGGGAGGAAATAAAGACAAGAGTTTAGATCAGCCAGAGCCTCAGCAAGCAGATAATCGCCAAGGCAGAGCCTTCGAGGACAGACGAAGGGATCGAGAACACGGCAGACCTTGGGAAAGAGACCGTGGCAGAAACTGGAACAGAGACAGGGACTGGGAGAGACACAGAGACAAGGAATGGGATAAAAACAGAGATAGGAACCAAAACAAAGATAGAGACAAGGATTCAGAGCGAGGTAAGGACTGGGAAAGAAGCAGAGACCGAGATAGGACAAGAAACAGAGAGAGAGACTCCTACAGAAGACGTGACAGAGAGCGATCGAGAAGCAGAGACAGGGATCGCGACAGAGAGAAAGACAGGGACCGGGATCGGAGCAGGGAGAAGGAACGAGATCGAGAGAGGGATCGAGATCGCGACAGGGAAAGAGGGAAAGATCGCAAAGATAGGAGTAAGAGTAAGGAAACTGGTAAAGAGACGAAGCCAGAAACACCGAAGGAAACTCAGAAACCGGTGGAAACTGAAGCTTCATCTTCCAGCAATCAGTCATAGAACTATGACATACTGTATTTCCCACAAATATCCTGCTTTTGCAACACAGCAAGGACTGCACATCTTCTGTATATATTGTATATATGCTCACCTTTCCAAAAATTCCGTTGTAAAACTAGCCTTACCCAATGGACTGACAAATTAGCAATTTTTGAACAACTGTGAATGAAAATAATCAGATAGATGAGAAGCAAGAACATACTGGACTTTCACTTGCTGCGTTTTGTGCATAATGTTTTTCTTACAAAAATTCACAATGTTACCTGTACTGAAGTTCTGTTTTTTCTACTCACATCTTTATCTTAAAGTTTCCATTTACAGTACAGAAATGGAAAAAGTCTAAGAAGAGCATATTGCTTTTTAAGATTATAAAGTTATGTTTTCCAGTAACTTGAATTGTAATTTTATAAGAGAATTTAATCTGCACCTGAGGAGCCATACCTTTACATCCCATTTACGTGATATTTTGGTGTCAAAATTGTTCCTATAGCACACACTTAAAAAATGTTGCTGTCGTGTTTCTTTTACAACAGAAGGGTCACATGTATTTAGGAAAAGATTGCAGGAGAACAGTGTTAATAATTACTTCTGACTGATGGAATATTTGAAAATGGAATGTTATAAGCTTAAAGTGCACTATCTTCCTTTTATATACAGGTGTTTTGATCTGGGAATCCATCTTTCGGTGTACAGCAAAGAGACCAGTTGTACTTAGTTTATTTTTCATGATGTTTTAAATATCCCATTTTTACAAGCCTGTCATTAAAGAACATACAAGAGTAGCACCTTTATAACCAGCTAAACTTACAAAAGCATCTGACATTTGTTTGAAAAAGGTGAAGACTACAAATTAATTGGTAAACCAAAGGAAGGAAAAAATTGGTTAAATAGGCCACTGAATAAGATAGTTCGGTTGAATTGATCTAGTGGAGCATTTTTTGGTTTTGCAGAATTTGCCACAAACTTCAGAAATGTCCCAATTTGATTGAATTTTTCATTCTGAAAGTGCTCTTTCATTCTAAAAGGGCTCTTGAAAAATGAGTGTTACTGTTCTTTTGTTAGACCCTACTTAGGCTGGCAGTGTATATAAAACTGTCCACTCGAAAAGATACAGCTGCATTAAACTTTAAATTACTGTGGTACATCATGTTGTAATTGAAGAGGGACATTTTTCATGGTGAAATGCTTTTCATGTAGTCCTCAAGTAAGTTAATTCTGAAGTATGCAATAAAACCCCACTAATTTATTTGACCGTGTAAATTAACAGTTGGGAAAATATTTTGGTTTTTGGATAAAATAGTTTTGGAAATGTAAAATTAGATTCCTGTAAGCATTTTTTATCTGGAGGATTACATGACAGGTAGCTTGTTTGTCACCACAGTCACATTGGTGCATCCTTGAGGTCTTTGTCCATCCAAAGATGGCTGAGATGATTCGTGTTCTGAACCCGAGGGAGAACGGTAACATGCAAAGAAATGGTAAGAAATGCAAACATCAGCTACGGTGTAAGTTTTTTTTCCTTAATGAGATGTTTCTAATTTAAAGACATACATAACAGTATGCAAAAAGTAAGTGTGTTTGTTTAGGTTTCCTTGATAGAAATTTCTGTAAATTGTATTTTATATGGCAGAATATATCACTGTACATTAAAATATGGGAGTTCACAGGTTTTTGTTACTGTAAGTAGAATAAACATCTACAGCGAGCTGTTGTCCATTTCTTAAATAGGTACGTGTATATTATTTTCTACATCTTGCTACCTCTCAACAAACCATGAGAGACTGATGGCACATGGGTTTTGTTTCCTCATAGTTTAACGAGAGATGTTTTGCAGGACATCACTACCATCCAATGTACGATTGTGGGCCCTCTAAGAAACAGCCCAGAGTCTTCTCTCAGATTCTTCTCTCGGTTCTAAAGCATCCCCTAATTTATTTTGATTTTTTTGTTTGAATTTGAGTCAGGAAGCTTATGATTTGAAGATTTCGTCAAAGTCATCAGTGATACTGTCAGACTTTGGCTAAACCTCATGGAATATGATATACTTGGACATGGGAATGTCTGTATGTCCTGCCTTGATTAAATATGCAGTAAACAGATTTTATTTTTTTAACCTGAAGGGGATAAAGTTTCCGTGAAGTATTGAAATTGGGGGTTTATTCTGTTTATGAGCTAGAGGGCATTTTTTGTGCCTTTCACGTTCTGTGTTTTTTCTAGAATGTGTCTTCTGTAATGGGCATCTGATTTTAATTCTGAAATGATGTGACAGGTCCACTTTCTAAGTCCAAAAAAAGTGGAAGTTTTTAAAGGCATTTTGGAATAACTTACTATCAAAAGACACTTTTTAAACACTGACAAACTACCTAAGCCTTTATAATTTAGTAACATGATCTTGCAGCAGGAAGTTCAGGTCTGTGGACTCCGCTGTAGGAAAGAACCTGCTGCCCCTCAGCGCTTCTCAAAAACGTTCTTGGGAACGGGAAAAAAACCCTTTATCCAGCAACGGCGAAACCAATGGTTCTGAATGATTGTCCTGGAGAGAGAAAAACGATTCTCTGGCTTTGTCCGAACTTTTGATTAGCATGAAAGAAGGCTGAGCAGTAAATTGACTCGATTAGTTTAAATTCCCCCTGGGCCAAGAGCGTGTGCGCAGCCAGCCCAGCCACGAGTCAGCTCAAATAGTAAAGCGGGCGCCCGGCACCCGAAATGCCCATATAAACACGCCCTGCGCGCTCGTGTGCTCTTTCCTTGTTTCCTCACAACACTGATACGCGCTGGGTTTTGCCAGGCCCGGGGCTTTAATTTGAGCCTCGGCCGAAACCCCACCGGAGGGGCGGGAGTGGAGCGGGGG
>VXAY01000995.1:921167-962822 GCA_013399855.1 Oxyruncus cristatus
GCCAGGCCGCAGAGCTTGCCCGCAGCCTCCCCGCCGAGGCCGCGGGGCGGGGACAGGTGAAGGCCGTTTGTCGTGAGCAGCTGTGCTGGAGGGGGAGGGAGGGTCTCACCTTTTTGGGGGGGGAGACATGGTCAGGGTGTCAGGTACCCCGCCAGCAGCAGCTTGGTCCCCGCCCTGTTAACCTCGCGAATCAGTGTTAAGTGCGATTTTTTTGTTGTTCTTTTGTTTTGTTTTGTTTTATTTTTTAAATGGATAGCACAATTCTTGAAGGTGTTGTGGTTTTCTGTTGAAGGGGACATTGGTAACTGATTAGGTTTGCTGTAGCCATGTCAGGATCAGCCCCCGAGGAGCCTCAGACCATTCCTCAGAGCCCAGCTAGTGCTCCTGACCCCGCTCCCGTTGCTGTCGGACCTGGAGGCTCAAGTGACAGTTCCTTTGGTGAGCAAAACCTTGGCTTCGCCACCCCCGAGGCCAGCCTGGTGGAGATGATGGACATTGAGTACACCCAGCTGCAGCACATACTTTGCTCGCACACGGAGGCCCACAGTAGTGAAGGTGAAGTGGAAGCCAGGCTCAGCGCTTTCTCCTCGCCTGGTCCCTCTGCAGACCCCCCTCTGCAGCAGCCCTCCCCCAGCACCAGTCAGGACGGGGGCTCGTCCAGCAGCTCTGGGAACCAGTCGGTCTGCCCAGTTACCTGCCAGTCAGGGTTACCTTGTGACAGCTATTGGCCAAGTTCTAACCCACACTTGGGCTATGCTGACTTGCAGGAGCTCAGAATGATGTTGCTTAGCGAGTCCAACCTCCCTCTGAACCAAAGAGAGAAAGCGCCCAACAGTAGCTCTGTAGAAGTCTCAGGATGCAGTGTAGTGAAAGCTAAACAGGGTGAAAATTTCTTGGGGGACAATAAAGAAAATATATTTGTTGAAAATTCGGCACTGGCACCAGAGCTTAGGTCTAAACCTGCAGTCAGAGCTCGGTTGGAAGACAGATTCAACAGCAGCCCGACAGAAAATCCCAGATGTCAAGAACCCCAAGAATCTGGAGTAACTCTTAACAAGTGTGTTGCAATTACTTTATGTTGTTAAACTATGTATCGTATAGTTCAAAACTGAATTTCTAAGTGAAACAAACGGTACTTTTTTTTTAATACATGAGGAGGATGGGCTGGGCTTTGTTAAGCTGTGCCATCAAACGTGGATGCGACTCTGCTGAGCTCAGCTTAGGCCCCTCTGTGTATTGCATAAATGGTACAGCATGTAGTTCCAAAATTAATTACTTTACAGCTTTATTCTTGGTAACATGTACTGTAAATAAAGGCGAGAGAACGATGCCTAGTTTTAATATGCAGCTTGCTAAAAGCAAAGTAGATTTTTGATCATAGTAATAAGAGTGATTGATTAGTGTTACAATGTGGAGGCCTGACTATGGGGAAAACTTTGAGCAAAAATGTTTTTTTTACAATCTAGCCCTGTAACTGTCTTAGTGTGCTGATGAATGTTTTATTGAGGTGTGAAGTGAGCTGTTATTGCACAGAATAAAATATCTTCTCAGCTGATTTTCCTTTTCTTTCTTTGGTCCCTGAAGTGGGCAACGTGGCAATAACAGTGATTTCTGTTTACAGTAAATGAAAGTGGTTTCTGGGTGATAGTTACTAGAAAGACGGGTAGCTGTACATTTTTCTGCGCTCATTTTCAAGCAGTCAGCCTGGTATGTTTTCTGTTTGTTCGTTTTTGTTTTTAAGTTTAGTGACACTGATTCGCCAGCCCTCGGAAGTGGTGGGTGTTCCTCTTCACCAGCAAGGGAACAGGTGTGCTGCACTTGGGAAAAATAAGGCTGCACCTGCCACACATTCCTTGCCATTCACGTACCCGTTCTTTACCATGAATGCATGTTCTGCTGCTGGAGGTGCTAATCCTTCCCAAGCACAGGTAACTCTACTCTGCCAAATTCAAATGCTGATAATATTTTTTGAGGTGTAAAATAACTGTAAAGGCTTGGGGAAAAGTGTGGCTGGCTTTGAATAGGGGTGATCAGAATTATCTGTAGTGCAGTTAGTTTACTAATCTTTTAAATGTGCTCAAGTCAGTTGTGTGGCGTTTGTAATTTTTGTAATTAGTAATTACCTGCATCCCAGTAATGAGCAGTAGGCCTTTAGAATTCTTTTTTTCTGGAGTTTATCCCTTTATCATCCATTTCTTCTGTATAAGACAAGAAGGAGCCACTTAGTAGCATTTTCTATGGTTCCTTTCTTCCTAATTTATTTTGATGATAAAAATATTTCCCCCTCCACAACTTGCAGTAATCTCTGAGGCAAAAGTGATAGAATGGCACTCAGAAATGTCAGGGGTATCCCCAAAATTCATCAGTCAGTCAAAATCCCGTGGTTATGTGTGGAAGTATTTGGGATTTATTCTGGCTAAAGAAGTAACTTAAGAAGTTAACATGAAGATATCAAAATAGGTGGGTTTTGGTTGGGTTTGTTTGTTTGTTTAATATATATATAATCCTGAAAGTATTTCCTTTTTGATTTTCACAGACCTGTGGAACATCTTGCACTATTTTGGAAGCTGCCAAACATCAAGACCTTGGGATACCCAAGACATTCCCTTTCCTCTATCAGGAAGTTGAATCCACAAAACAGACAGTAGGTGCTATAAATAAAGCTTTGCCTGAGGAAGTTTGGATTAAAGTTGGAGGTAAATCGTTTATCTTCTTTTCACTTAGCTTTCTCTTGGCCTTCGAATCTGCATTTTTGTCCTGAATTTGTGTCTTTTCTGGAATGAATGTGATTTTAGTGGATGTAGGAGGTGAGGGGTTTATGGGAGAGACGTGCTGTAGGCAGAAAAGTTCAACACCTGTTAGTTTAGCTATACTTTCAGAATTTTTCAGCACTTGTAGCTTGAAGTGAGGAAACTCAGGGTTACAAAGTACCTTTGAAAATCTGGGCCTTGGCTAAGCAGCTGGTTTCTTCAGAATTATAGAATCATTTCGGTTGGAAAAGACCTCCAAGATGATTAAGTCCAACCTTTGACCAAATACCAGCAAACCACATGGCAAAGTGGCACATTCTGTGACCCCAGAGCTGATACAGCAGATCCAGTCAGCACCAAACTAAAGGCCATTTTAAGGATTGCCCCAAGTGCTCACCAGGCATGGTCTCAGTGGGCTCTCTGAGAAAATAGAAGCTATATGGATTTTGGAATAGCAGGTGGTGCCTTAGGGCTTCTGAAAGACTTGTAAGAGTCAGTCTAGGCTGGCAATAAAGCTTCAAGGATTATTCCACAAAAATAAAGCGACAAAAAAACCCTTTCCATGATCACCATTTTCAGGTTAGTGGGAGGGTCACAAATAGGTGGTTCTTTTCTTCTTTGTTTTTCCAATAAGACACCTTATGCAAGCAAGCCATAAACAGAAGTTGCAGCCGAATAAACCCGTTGGATCCAAACATGGATCGCAAACCTCTCGGCGAAATCCGAAATGCCCGTGACAACAGCCAGGGCAGTGGAGCTGCCCAGGGCCCCTGGCAGTCAGCACAGCCTGGCTCCAGTGTGCAGGTCCCAAGTGGAACACAGGATGGGAGTGCTCAGCGCCGGGAACGACACAACCGCCTGGAGAGAGACAGAAGGTAATTCTGTGAGCAGGAGCAGAGGCCTTTTGAAACCCTAATACTGTGATTATCCAGAGGAGATGGTAGGTGTGACATGTTTCGTGTTAGCTCCAAGAAAAGGCGAAGCAGGTGGTGAGGGTTTGGTGTTCCTTAGGGGGAAAATACATGTGTGTTTCGTTGTGGTTGTCTTTGTTGTGTTTTTACTCTTTAAACAAACAAGGAGAGATTTCAAAACATTTCACCCCTTCTATAAAGATAAGGTAACTTGTGTGTAGCATGACTGATACAAAAGCTTGTAGCAAACAAAAAGAAGTCCGTGGCTGGTAGTTTTCCTTGTGTTTTTGTTTTTCCCTTCCCTGTGGCCCTGGGTAATAACCACCAATGTTTGCAGGCGCAGGATCCGGGTTTGTTGTGATGAGCTGAATCTCCTGGTTCCGTTCTGCACGATTGACACTGATAAGGCAACAACTCTGCAGTGGACAACTGCGTTCCTGAAGTACATTCAGGAAAGGCACGGCGACTCTCTGAAGCAGGTTTGAGATCTGATTTCATTTTTGGTCCTGTGGAAAATGTGAAATGTTTTAAAGCTGTCGTAACATAGCGTATTACCTGTATGGAAAGCTTATTCTTGATGCTGTTTGTGAAGGACCCACCATATCCTTGAACCTTCCTTTAAATTTTTGGTGTTTGACTGGTTCGGTTCACTAGTGAGAAATGACAGGCTGTCCTCAGTCAGGGTTTTCAAATCAGATTTTGAAATCATTATTTTTTTCTGTTAGCTACTCAATTCCTGAGCATGATCCTATTTGGAAAACAATATTAGAATTAAAGTCCTCTTCAATCGTTCCTCCCCTCCTTCCTTTTCTCTATTTTTTTACCACTTTCACAGTCTTCTAGTTGGTTTTTATGAACTATTAGTTTGGGGATGGATTTACAGCTACATGCCCACACTATCTCAGCGTGGCTGAGTGTAAAGGGTTACATGTCCTATAAGAAGCTCCCGTGCTCCGCACCAGTAGTTGCAGCTCCAGAGTAATTCTGGCTCTGCCAAGAATTTTAAGACAGTACATGGAGTGTGTATTGGAAAAGCTGCTTGTCTAGATCCTGATATGGCCCCTCAGCACTTCCTATTGAAGGGTCTTATTTTTCCAAAACACTAATGAAACAAAACCATCCATCTCAAGTAAGTATCTACATTTAATGTAGTTGTTACTTATTCTTTGTATTTTGATTTTTTTTTTTTTTTAGGAATTTGAGACTGTGTTCTGTGGTAAAACAGGCAGGAGACTAAAAATAGGAAGACCAGACTCATGTGTAATGTGTCCAGCGCAGGAAAACCGCACGGCTATGGAGACCAAATAGTCAGACCTGCCCACCTTGAATTGTGTGACAATGGTCCAAACTGTATTTTATTCTTTCCATTTACATGCTGAATATGAATTGTAACTTGTAAATATATATATAAATAGAGCTTTAAAGAAAATGTTCTTTATTGAAAATGGAAAGGAAAGTTAACTACCAGCAATGGGAAACCAGTGCCCTGTTCAAGAGGCTTTGGGACCAGAAGCTACAAGAAAATGTCATGACAGCCAAGTATTTTTACCCTTTAGTTTTACAAAATTGGTTTGTCATCCTGCTTTGGGGTTTTATTTAATTGTTAGGTTTTGCTTTTTTTAAAAAAGATGATCCAGTACAGTTAGGCAGAGTTGTACAATATCCATCTGTCCTGTTATTTGAATGGCTAAATGCAAACATACTCTTCCACTGTAAAGAAAAACTAAAGTTACATATTATAATGACCATTTTCCCATTAAAAGTGTAAAGGTTATATCGGTTACTTGAGCAAGTGCTTCATTTCTAAACTGTGCATGTTATGAATTTTTCATTTGCACACGTATTTAACATATTGGGCCCCAAAGAGTACTATTTTTAATGTCTGTCACACGACTGTCCAACAGGTTCTTGTATTGTTACTTTAGACCAAGAGTGGCATATTGTAAACAGTAAATATTTAAATGCACAAACTATTTTTATATTTAAAGAAAAATATGACACTTTGCTCATAGGCTTTGGCGTATAGAACAGAAATAGAACAGTGTGTGAGCTGAGAGTGGCTTTATTAATTTTTTTTAAATAGATGATGCTAGCAAGTTTTAAAGTTTAAAAAGGTCTACCAAAATTAATACTGGTTTAAATCACGGATAAGGACAATTTTGCAGCAATTTATATCCAAACAATCCTAGTAAAACCAGTTCTGGAAAATGGAGTTCAGCTGAGTTAATTTGATGTGTAAATGACACAACATCACAAAGAAAAGGTTAAAAAAAAATCTCCTTTTATTTTTACAACAGTTCATACAGGTGGTTTCGGCTGGACTTCTGAAGAGCATCCTTTCTTACAGGGGGTTCCATCACAATTACTGTGCAAATAGCTTAAGTAGAGGTCATGAAAACTCTGTTACTTCCTTTCCTTTATTATCATATGGAAATATACAGAAATTCTTCCCTCAAAATTAAAATATATACATTACACCTTTTGCAGAATTTGATTGCAAGAGGATTGCTGTTCACTAGTCTTGGCAAATATTCGAGGTGCAATCTGAAAATTGCTAAGTGACAGCATATATGTGAGTGGTGGTCGTTACTTGGGCCAGAAGGTTAAGATATTGTAATACAGGATATTTAAATGCATGATTTCCACTGATAGAAGAGGAAGTTTGGTGCCTGAGTACCTTAACAACGTGTGTCTTTGTGCACAAACCTGCAGAACTGAAGTCAGTGGGAGCAGCACCAAGAGATTCAATTGAAAAGGCTCAAACTTTTACAGCAAGAAGTCGAGATCTTTAGTACATGGGGGGTGATGGTAAAAAAGGAACAATGCTTCCTCTTGCAGGACTCTTGAGCAAAGGGAGAAAGGAAAGGTGAGGTTGCTTAGCAGTAAAAAAATCTGGAAAATAATTGGGGGGAGGAAAAATACTCATAAAGCATCTCTTAATTAAAGTTTTCACCTGATGCTTTCTTTTTCATAGAACTGTGTCAAAGTCTCCACTTAATAGAACAGAAGGAGCATCTGTCCATTTAGCACTAGGAGGATTCTGTTTTCTTACAATGCGCTGTTTATTTAAATATTCAGTCACTTCTTCACTTCTTGTACTGTTGGTTTATGATTTTTTGGAAGTTGATGCTGCAACAGCTCCCATGCAAGCCGATGTGTCACATATTCCTGGAGTTCCCTGAGCCCCAATAGTACCAGGAGTACCAGGATCCCCTGGCAGGCCGGGTTCACCCTGAGCCCCATCACGGCCGTTTTTAGTAATTCCAGGCACACCAGGTGGCCCTAAACAAGAAAGGGGGAAAGATTACATGAAGGATTTCCCTCTCTCCTTTTTTTATTTTTAATTTTATTTTATTTTTAATATATGTATATATGTGTTACTTTTAGAGATCTTAATAAATTTTGAGTGTCTGTACATCACACTTGTTATGGCCTGTTGAGAACAAGGTGTTTTCAATAAATTTACCCTGAATCTGGAGTATGTGCATTGCATTTTTTTTTTATCCCTGAATAATTTGGTCAAGGGATGCCCTGGCCGTGTGAGCTCACAGCTTACTTATTGTGACAGTAGGTGCGGTCACAACTGTCCCTCCTTCCTTGTCACCAGCTTGTTCCCCAGTGGGAGGCTGTGGCCTTCAGCAGCTTCGATTCACTGCACCTCCTCAAGTCGAGTTGTAATTAAGATTCTGAGCAACAGGAGGGTGGTGATGATAATCTACAGCCAGCTACATGCAGAGCTGTCCCTAAGAGTTGGACTCAATGATCCTTGGGGGTCCCTTCCAGCTCAGAACATTCTGTGGTTCTGAAGCCTTCGCTTTAGTGATGGAGGGTTAAATTCTTTGCACAGCCTTACCTTGAAGTCCTTGATCTCCATCAGGCCCATCGATACCTTGACCAACAGGTCCTTTATCTCCCTTTTCACCAGTGTCACCTTGAATCATAAACAGAGTTTTGACAGTGAGTTGTGCACTGGGGCCAAGGACAGGAAGGGGAGAGACCAAGAGGAGCTAAAAATCCCCAGGACATTAGTGGGATCTCTGCTTACAGGGCATTCCCAAAGATGCAAACCCCCCTCTAGAACTCCAGCGAGGCCTGATCTCTTTTCCCCCACTGCTGAATTTAGTGCAATTTTGCAATATATTTCAGTGGGCATTAACGAGAAGCAGGTTGCTTTAGTCTTAACTTACCCCTGGGACCAGGATCTCCAAGCTCTCCTGTCGGCCCTCTGTATCCAGGGGGACCACGAGGACCAGGATGCCCAACACTTCCCATTGCTCCAGGAGGACCTGGGGGCCCAGCTGGGCCAGGCCGACCCGTCATTCCAGGGGACAAGGGCTTCCTTAGATTAGCAGCTAATTGTGCAATTTGCTCTGAAAAAAACACAATTAAAAACTGCAGGGCCAACATTTTCGCTCTTTGCTTGAGCAAGATCTTCCTGCCAGTGCCACACACTTACTGCTTCTGGCAGAAGGAAACATTGAATCTCCTCTCAGCCCACCTGTAGCTTTTTTGGGTTTTTTTATACTCCACAGAGAGAGATTTTCATCCTAAATCTGCAGGCGTTTAAGCCGTTGATATTTCCTGTTTCTAAAACCACTTTAAATGACATCAAGTATTCTAACAAATGATATTTAAATAATTAAAACAAGTTTTCTGAAGCAAACTTTCCGAGTTTAACCTCATCCCAAATGGGGAATATAACCTCCAAACGCAGAACAGTAACTCTCAAGAAAGAAGGACACTCTGGGGGGACTCTGCTCCAAGGAGATGGGGTACACTGAGGACAGAGAGGAGGTGGGAGCTGAAGTTCAGAATGACACAGGTTAGGGCAGGCAGGCACTCTCGCAGCCTGTGCTGGCACAATACTTGTCTCAAAGCTGCTTTCAGTGCACTTTGTCTGTTGCCAAGATAAATAATTGAAAAATACTAATTTTAGAACGATGAAAGACATCCCAGACACAAGGTGACCTCCTGAATAATTTCCCTGCATTAAAGGTCATGGTATTTTTTCTTATCAAGACAGAAAACTAACAAATCTCAGGAGTCATCTTATGTTCAGGATCTACTCATCTTCAGCTGATATGGTAATTAAGTCAGTTTTCTCTCAGTGATACTCACCATTTATCATCTCCCCGCAGAGTTCTCTGATATGTTGTTCACTGGCCTCTTTGCCCTGCAATTATCAGAAGAATTTGTCCTTATACAAATCATGTTATCAATAATCATCCCTGGCAGAAGCTTCAGGACACAAAATACATTTCCAGCAGCTCAGGAAGAAGCATGGGACCCCACATGGAGAGGAGTTCAGTTCAGAACTGTCATACTAAGGGCAGAGATTAATGTTAATGTTAGGCCAGATATTTAATCTGAGGCTTATTTGGCCTTACTTTTGCCTGCTGAAATGCAGGACCTTATTTTTTGAACATGCATCCAAACCCCACGATCCATTTATTCACTTCACAGGCTCCCTGACTGTGCCCTAGAGGCAGAGGACACTTACAGGAGGCCCAGGTTTTCCTGTGATGCCAGGAACACCCTGCACCCCCTGATGGCCCATGGGCCCCGGATGTCCTGGGATTCCTGGTGCTCCAGCTGTCCCGTTAGGTCCTTGGGCACCTTTTGGACCAAGTTCTCCTCTTTTTCCTGGCTGTGAAGAGACAAAAAAAAAGCAAAAACCACTGAAAACTGAAGACATGATCCATTGTTTTTTCCTGGTCATTAGTTAAGCCTTTTGCCAGGTTTCCCTGGCTCACCTGGCTGATATGTACAATTCTTACATCCTGTGGGGTGGTTTTACACATAAACAGGAGTCTTTGATGCAGCAAAATTATCAGACATATTCCAGTATTTTGAATGCTACAATCCCCTGCCATTCTCATAGATCCAATAGCATGACTATGAGGAAAACATGTTGCTAAGGAATGGCACCAGATCATAGTTTACTGACATGTATCATTGAAAGATGCAATAGTCACGGTTACTCCCAAACCTCTCGGGGTATGAGCCCTCAGCATCTGACACTTACCTCTCCTTTTTGGCCAGGGGGACCAAAGGGACCCTGTTAGAAAGAAAAGGGAAATGAGAAAGAATGATCCATTCAGAAAATGCACCTCTAAAGCCCAATCTCCCGTGCTGCAGGGAGCTGTGCAAGGCTTGGGTTGCCTTCTCCTTTTCACAGCAGGGCTGGAGATCTTGCATGATTAATTCTGACTGACCATATTGATACACGGTTTTCTAGACCAATCCCACTGAATTTAAGGACACCTACCAGCTCTCCTTTGTCACCTGGGAGGCCATCTGCTCCAGCAATGCCCTGAAAGGGAGAGACCAGAGTTAACACTGCACCTGCCGATGCACAGAGTTGCTGACAATGGGGCTCACTCTGAGACCTGGATAACCTCAGTGCCTAAGGGAGATGGGGGCTCTTTGCAGCTTATACAGCTGCTCCAGCAAGAGGAAGTTCTCTCTTCCCAAGCCTGAACTCCACAGGAGGTGCCACCAGGGCTGGGTGTCCTTTGTGACCGGCTGGGACTTGGCTGAAAGGCTGAAGTCATACAGATGAGATCCCTGGTGGGGTGGCCAGGAAAGACAGCCACAGGCTGTCCTTGAACAGTGAATCAAAATTGCAGGTTCCCCAGCTCTGTATCTCACAGAAAACATGGGTTTGCAGCCACAGCCAAATGTTCAGTGTCCACGTTCTTTAGGCTTCCTGAGCAGAGTTACCTGCAGAACACCTTCATCCCACCCTTAAACTGCAGTGATCATCACTTGGTGAGGATCCTCCCTCTCCTCTCTGTCTGGGGGGCTGGAAGGTGACAGTGGCTAAAGCTCTGTGACATCCCTTGTACCAGCCAGGACGAGGAGCATCAGTTTGCTGATCACCTCCATTCAGCAGCAGCAGTTTGTGCAATTTGAACATCACTGGGGGTGACACAAATCACTGCAAGCCGCTGCCACCGGCCCCACGGGCAGCGCTGCCCCTGGGGAACACAGAGCTGGCTTATTACACAGCAATTAGAGCAGACAATGGGCTTGTTATGGTGACTCGATGGCTTTCCAGAGGAAGTCATTTCAAGAGAAACAGAGATCAGGTTGGTCTTTCCCTTAGCAACAAAACGGAGACCACACAGACACTGACACTGGTAAAAAAGAAAACAGCAAGGCTTGCTAGAAGAGCCTTGTTTTCTGTAACAACACAGTCACGCCATAGATTTGATGAAAACTGTCTCAAAAGCTCATTGCCAAAGATTAAACCGACCATGGAAGCTGAGCGGCAAAAAGTAAAAGATTAAATTAGTCCATCAGTGTGCCAGGCTTCGAGGTTAGGACAAAATCTTCCTCATCAGCCACTTACCTGGTTACCTTTGGGACCAGGAACACCAACAGGACCCTGCGAATAAGAGAAAGAAGGCAAATGAGCTCAAACTGCTATTTTCCTGTGAATTCCGGGTGCAGTCAGACACTCACTCAGCAAGGCGTTGGTTTTACTCACAGTGTGAAATGGACAAGACCATTTTTGCACCACGAGGGCGAAAAGTCAGGATGGTTTTTCAAGGTTTCAGTGGACTTCAGTTTTTTGGGATTTAGAATTAGGTGCTCCTGACTATGAGACTCACAGAAATAAAATACATTTAGATGGTGAACTGATTATCACGCCGGAAATAATCCAGGCAACTTGAAAAATCCTTCCACCTTTATCTACCTTGATATTCACAGAGAGGACATGAGACATTTTCAGCCCTATTTGTGACTTTTCTGCTCCACAGAGCAGAGCCAACAAGGAGTTCAGTAAAACCTCAATTTTTTTTTCTCTACTGCAAAATCTACATGGGAAATTCAGTCATTTCACCCTTCGAACAGGATTCCTACAGCACATTCATCCACCCGGCATCTGCAAACTGATCCTTTTTTATTAACTAGATCTGGAGAGGGCTCAGCAGAACAGAATCCTCGAGGAGGACAAACACAAAGAACAAGGGCAGGTCATTTTGCTCAAGTCAAGCACTAAGTTGAAAAAGGTGGTGGGGATTTCTATTAAAGAAAAACAGCTCTCAGCAAAACAGACAATGGAAGGTAGAAGTGCAGGAGTGGCTACAGCTATTTATAACTCCCATTTTATGTTTGCTGATGGCAAAGGCAATATATTCTTTCCTGAACGTTATCATCTAGATTTGTACCTCGGGTTTCACGGAGTCCCAAGGCTCCATGAAAGTTTATGGCAATGAAACACAGTTCAGTCACCAAAGACCGTGTCCTGCCAGGAACACTCCCTTAAAGAGAAGCTTAGCCCAAAGGATTTTCATTCAAAACCGGGATTTGCTGCAGTAGTAATTCCTAGGAGCAGGAGCAAGTGACAGGAGTTTAGGACTGCCAGCTCCACGCCCTGACGTGTGTGTCAGTTAAACACAACCAATGTTTTTGGCCAAGTCTCACCAGGTGATCGATGTTATCACTGGATAGTGATGCCAGTACGGAGCTGAGAGGGGCACTGCCCCAGGTGCCTGCTGGCATCCAGAATCCTCAGGAAATTGATCCCAAGAGAAATCCTTAGGAAAAATATTTGTCTGTTGCTACCTCAGTCAGCAACAGCAGCCAAATCTTTCCCCTCCCCGTACCCCATTCCAACAAGATGGTTTATATTTACTCTGAATGCTATTTCAGATCCTACAGTAAAATGCACTAAATCTCTTCTATTTCTTATGCCAGCAAACACACTTACTGACATGCAGGTTTGTATTCCGGGCCACAGTCAGTCCAAGGACTGTGAAAAAGCCTGTCAGTACCTGTTCGCTTAGGCTTGGAGGGATTTTTTTTACAGAAAAGCCACAGCTGATTTCAGGAGAGAGGGATGGTGTAATTGCATCGATCCCGTGTTTGCAGTTCTCTTTATACACGTCAGGACCAGCAGCCAAGCAAACCCAGGGCACATCTGCTGGGCTCTTCGTGTGTGTGTCCCAGCAGTGCCATCACCCCCAGCAGCAAAGGCCATTTTTTTAAGGCTATAAAAGCACAGTCTGAGGTTTTAGGGTCTCCCCAGCCCAAATCTCGTGGTGACTGCTGGCACAGCTCTCGCTGCTGTCACCCACACCAGGGGGACTGGGTGGGCAGGTGGAGGTTACTCTGAGCACCAGTCACGTTTATGAAGGTGGAAAGTCTCCAGCATTATCCAGACCTGCTACACCCACTTTCCTGAAAGCTGCTAATGAGCTGGGGTGGCAAGGGACAATCATAGGTTAGAAAAGATCTTGAAAATCATCGCATTCAACGCAGCACCACCACCACATTTGCCACTAAACTGTGTCCTCAAGTGCCACATCCACATGTTGCTTGAACACTTCCAGGGATGGCAATTCCATCACTTCCCTCAGCAGCTCGTTCCAAAGATTTTACAACCGTTTCTGTGAAAAACGTTTTCCTGATATCCAATCTAAACCTCCCCTGGTACAACTTGAGGCCATTTCCTCTCATTCTGAACAATCAACCATTACATCTTAGAGTAACTACACTTGACTTTGGAGCCAGAAAAAAAATCTAGATAATTTTTATTGCTTTAAGCATAACATTTTCCCTCTCTCTGCTCAGGGCAGCTCCCTGGGTGCTCCGTGCAGGGGCCTCTTCCCCTCTGAACATACATATTTTCACCGCAGCGAAGCCCTGAGTGCAGTCAGAGCCCCACAGCTCCACAATAACCCTCCTGTTTCACACTTCCAGCTCACAGCCACTCCAAGAGGCTTTTTTAAACCTGCCTGGAGCCAGCACAGAAGGGCCATTGTGGAACCCCCCGTGGTCCTGCTGTGATTGCTTACACAGAAACTTCACCTTAAGGCTGGAGAGGAGGGAGCTGGTGAACACACGGCTCCTGTTCTCCTGCAAGCCCCCAACAAACACTGTTCACTTTGCCCTCACGGATTGTTTTAGATGAGAATGAATTAATTTAAATAAAAAGTCTCATTTATCCTGAGGTGGATGGCCAGGTGTGTTGCTGATCAGGAAGATCAGTCACTGAGCAAACTGTCATTTAAAAAAAGAAAAAACACAGCAGAAAGCCTAATCAAGCATCTGAGTAACAAAAACACACAAATCAGCTCTCCTGTGCTCATGGGGAGTGAGGCTTTGGTGGAATCAGCACACAGAGCAGGGGGAAATCCCAAACAACATCTATTCTGGCTAGGATGGGACCTGAAAGCCCCGTCTAAAAATAGTGGGAGTTCCTAAAGTGAAACAGAAACAAGGACAGAAACAGAAGAGACAGGATGCACAAATCCTGTTACCTGCCATAGGGTCCACCCTGGGCACACAGCAGCCTCAGAGAAGGGACTGGGACACCAAATGTACAAACCTGTTTGTGTTTGCTGGGGTGACATCAGATACACCAAGGTTTGGGCCCCTATTACGCTCTAATTTCATGTCCCAAACAGGAATTAGTTACAGATGTCTTCTCCTTACCCTGTCACCTGCCTCTCCACGGATTCCAGTCGGACCAGGAAGGCCAGGTTCACCACTGGCACCTTTGGGACCCTGTTAGGGAAACAACAAAAACCAAGCTGCAGTTTACAGTGCCAGGAAACCCTGTGTGCTTCAACACCCCAGAAGTTCACCAGTCTCCATAACATGTTCAAACAGGTTATTTGTCTTGGATGTTCTCTCTCCCTTTTCCCCCAGGACCCCGGGACCACCTGTGTTGGTTGGTACAGCTCACTCCAGCTTCTGTCCTGGTCCACAGGCAAGGTGAGGCACCTGCCAAGGTGCTCCAGCCTTTGGCCTGGGCCTCTCACCAATAAATCAGACCTGAAGGCAGCACACCAGTGTCAGTGGGGAATGGAGTGTGAAGNTAATAAATCAGACCTGTGATGCCACCAAGTGATGCTCCCTGAAGGCAGCACACCAGCGTCAGTGGGGAATGGAGTGTGAAGGTCCCACTCCCTTGGAGAGAGGAGGGGGAAATATGGGAGTCCTCAGTGCAGCAGAGGGGAGAAGGAGTTCACTGAAGAAATACAGGCTGAGAGTGGCCCAGATCAAGGAGAAACTGAGGTGTCTTTACGTAGGTCAGACTTGAAAAATCATAAAACAATTTGGGTTGGAAAGCTCAGCTTGTTCCACCCCCTGCCAAGGGCAGGGACACCTTCCACTAGACCAGGTTGCTCCAAGCCCTGTCCAGCCTGGCCTGGAACACTTCCAGGGATGGGGCAGCCACAGCTTCTCTGGGCAACCTGTGCCCAAGAACGGGCTCAAAACTCCAACCCTTCCTTTACAAATAAATACTAAACCTAAATTGTTCTGGCAGGCAGCTTATCTGGCCTTGTGTTCTTTCCAAAGCTGTCAGACTGGTTCTGGCAAATGGAAAGAAGTTTCTTCCTACCCCTCACTGCCATCGCACAATCTTCTGGCCAGAGGTTTGCAGAAAACAGTGACCTGCCAAAACATGACGCCCATTGAATCACCCCTGCCAGCGCACTGACCTGGAAACCTTGGACACCACGGGCTCCTACGGGGCCTTGGAGACCGAGTGGTCCCTGAAAAGAGAAAGATCAGCTTTGGTGAGGAGCAAATTCAGGGTCAGGGGAGTCACTCGTGCAGTTACATTGGCAGAGAGGCAGCGGCGTGCAGTTCTGTACTGCAGCACTTTGCCCCGTGGCACTGCTGATGAACCACTGGGAAGTGATGTCTGGTGTTTTGACTGAGTTTTCTCAGCGTTATTTTTATTATTATTATTAACAGAAATGCTTGTTTGTATAATTAATGCTTAATAACATACCCTACTCATGAGCAGTGAAGATCAATGGCAGCAAAACGTGCCAGCACAGACAATATCCATTAAAGGGGATCTGCTATCTCAATATCATGCTTTTAACTGATTGTAAGAGACGACTGCAAAACGTGTGCTGCAGGCCCTTGGAGATGAAAAATGGCAATTGCATCCATTTGCTTGGACATACTTGGTACCAGCAAAATAGAAAAAGGCAGCAGCTAATGCTGTTATTGCAGGGGCTTTTAGGAGCTCACCAGACAGAACATGACTATTGCCATTAGGAGTCTCTATTGCTTTCTTCTGAGAAAAATCACATATCCAATAAAGATCTGGGATGAAAAACAAAACAAAACAAAAACCCTGAAGTAATTTAGGCACCCAAATCCCATTTTGTAAACAGCCTTCTTGAAACAGATGCCTTCAGCAAGCTTCTGTCACGAGGTGGGACTGCAGCTTTGGCTCCTTTCACAGACATCCCTGAGGGGTGAAGTGTTCAGGGACACAAATATAAACTTCAAACTGGCCACTGAAACAAAGCAGCACCGGCCTCCAAAGGCTAAGGAACTGCTCAGGTATTTCTGTGGTTACTGTTTTCACCTCTGTGTTTTGCTTGTAATTTATCTGGGAACTTTAATTTCAGTTAAGGAAATTCATTTGTAAATACAGAGCTCTCGGAAAGTCAAATTAAATGGCATCAAAAACGACTCTGCTGTGCTGGTGCCTTTAAATGTGGGGGGACCTGACAGGCTCTGAATGGGGAGAAACCCTTGGTACACTGGGCTAAAAAAAACCCCAAATTGTTTCGAGCCAAAACAGCCTTAACACTAGAAAAATTCTGCAGCTCTCTCAGAATAGCACGGTCTTAACTAATAAATTATTATTTTAATAACGCAAATCAGAAATTAGGGGCTCAGGTTACACATAACCGTGGGTTCAGCTGCTACTGCACCCCTGTCAGAACTCTGCACCAATGCAATTAGCTCGACTACTTTTGCTTTTTGGCTGTAATAATGTGATACCTGTTGTGGGGCCAGGTACTTTGATGAAAAACTGCGGTCATAAAAACAAACATTATTAATACAGTTTATTTCTAAGGCTGATTACCCTCTCTTTGGAAGTTTCAGGAGCAGCTGCTCACAAACAATAAATCATACAGTTCAATTCCTTCCAAGTGGCACATACCAGAAATCATATTAGACTTGCTGTAGGCTCCTGGGTTTCAAAATGAGTTTAAGAGGAGAGAAAAAAAAAAAAAAAAAAAAGAAGAGAAAAAAAGCCCAACAGGACCACTGGAATGTCAGATCCAACCCCAGCAGCAGCACTAGCTAGGGAGGACAAGATGAAAAAGGTACCCAAGTGTTTTTAGTAGTGTGATCAAAATCAGGGTTTTACCACCCTGATATTATTGATGATCATCTCTGCTCTGCAGCAGGGACATGGCAGGGGGACAAGCAGTTATTTTCAGTTTTGTTGTGTGTATGGCTTCACCTTTTGCAGTGAATCCCTCTTCCCTGCTCCAAGGACAGCGATACAGGAACAGGGAGGGTTCAGTGTACACTGCAACAGCTTCACAGCAGCTTGGCTTCGTTAATGACTCACTTCAGCACAAGCAGAACCTTATTACTCCTGTTTAATGAGGGGCTTGGTCACTGTCCAGTCTCTCCTGTCCGACTGTAGCAGCTCCTCAAACCTCTTGGACAACTGCAGCTTCCTTTGCCAAGGGAAATGGGAGGGATCACTTGGCATTTGCACGGAGCCATCAGCGAGAACAGGATCTGACTCACTGATGGGGGACAAATTCCTCTGCTGCCAAAACTCCCCAGAGAGAACGAGGCCTTTTGCTGTAGCCAGAGAGTAACCCCATACACAAACTCTATTTTGGTGATTTACAGGCAGTGCTGTACTTACAGTTGCTCCTCTGGGTCCTGGCAGCCCCCTCTCACCAGGCACACCAACATCGCCCTGGCAAGAACACCAAAGTCAGCCGTGATACTGAGGAGCCATGAATCTCCCCTTCCCTCCCCACTGCAGAGCCAGAAGGCATTCCTGGATCCCAGGCTGTTTCAGTCCCAAGTTGCCTGTCCCACTGGCCCATCTTCTAGTCCACACCTGGTGGGCTTTGCCCTCTGCTGCAGCACAGCATCTGTGCACAGAGGTGTCTGCCCATCCAGCTCCCTGGGCAGCTCCACATCCGTGTGGACTGCCTGGAGTGCTCAGTCCCATGGGATCGCACGTGTTGCAGGCAGCACAGCACCCCTAGAATCATTATTTGTGCAGGGAAGCAGCACATGAGCTCCAGCTTCACAGTTTGGTTTAAAACTCACGCAGCAGAGCTCCTGCCAAGTGCAAATGATGGGATACTCACAGGGATGCCTGGCTCTCCTGAGGGACCCGCCTCTCCCATCTCTCCAGGGCTGCCCTGCAGAGGAGAAAGCAAACACTCAGTTAGGGCATCACTTCAAAGGGTTGTTTCTGTCCTACCCGAAGCAACAAAAGGAGCAGGGAGTTAAAACCTGGGTCGGGAAATACACACAGCTTTTAACTTTTACAGTTTCAGTACAAAAACTCCCAACACCAGGCAAGTAAAGAACAGCTGAGCTGCACATCCTGTGCTGGGACCAGTGACCAGGGAGGGCTCTGCCAGCCCCAGGGCAGCACCACCACATCCCTCATGGGACTGGAGGGGACCGGTGAGACAGGGATGCTCCTCTGGAGGTGTGCTCAGGACACCCCATCACACTCACTCCTGCACCACCCTCGTGTCAGGGGAAATGCCTTCCTGCATGAGGATTAGCAGGAATAATGACGCAGATGCAAAGGGGAAAATTCAGAAAGAAGGGGAGGGACAGAAAAAATAGATACTTTTCAGAATAGCTTTGTCTGTCTGAGGTTTTCTTTTATCTCACAGGTGCCAATCTAAAGCTCCATGGAAAGTTTTATCCTGAGGTGGGGGGAAAGTTTCCAGAAGGCAAGATGAGATAATCCTGTTCCTGCTTGCAGGTGCTCAGGCTCTTGATTCCCAGAGATGAAGCCTGTTCCTGGGACTTTGACCAAAGGGTGAGGTTTGCTGAACCACTGATGACCCTGCTGTGTACCTGCTATGTCTTCACTGAATGAGAAGCAAGAGCAAGGCCAGCCCACTTGTTTTACCTAATTCCTGCTGCCAGGGGGGCTCAGCCCCAGCAGAAATGCTGACACCATGACTTTGGGGTAAGTCCTCCCAATCCCCTAAAGCTAAAAGGCCTTGTTGTGACCAGCTCCCCCACCAAAACCCATCATTAGACACATCCACTTACTGGTTCACCCTTTGAGCCTTTAATACCTGCTCTTCCAGGCAGCCCCTGCAAAAAAAATCACATTAAAGCAATGTTAGAAGGAGTGAAGTTATTAAATTTGTTATTCTGGTCCGATTTGACACACAAGGAGCAACCTTTGCTTGAAGCAATGGAGGATTTAGATTTCTGCAGCTTTCACTGTGAAAATTACGACTTCAATTTCTCTCCTGCTCACCGCCCTTGCAGCTCCACAAACACCAATCCTCGGCATTAGAGCAAAGAGGAAGAATATACAAATAGACCAACAGCAGCAACATTTTGCACTGCAGAAATGCCTCTCCAGGGCTGCTCAAAATATTCTGTAACACGGGAAGAAAGGAATACTTCACCTCTTTCAAACAGTTGAAAGACGGGAGAGATGAAACGTTTTGTCAATAAAGAGTAGTAAGCCAAGGACAGAGCTCAGGATATTATATCCCAGATCTTACCTCCCTGCATAAGGAATGCACGTCACTGGGATGTGAAAGAGAAAATCTCTCTTGAATTTAGATTTTAAACAGAGCCAGAGAGGCCAAAAGCCATGGAGTTAGTATATGGGGCTACCCCAGATGTTCTCCATTCTGTCCTGTACGCTGCTTCCCTGTCTGTATGGCAGGAAAAGGGCATTTCCTCTTGGCTTAACTGGGGCCTCTTGTGAAACAACACACAAAATGACCCTCCCCTGTCCCCAGGAGGGATCTCTGCAGGCAGACTGAGCTGCTGGAACCCCCAAAGGTGGCAGGTCCAGCTCCATACTCACAGGAAGTCCGTTTGGCCCCTTCTCTCCAGGAGCACCCATAGGAGCTGCATCACCCTGTGGATAGGGAGAGGTTAGGAGGGATCTTCCAGCACTGGGAAATGGTCTGACATAGGGAGGGGACACATTCCCAAACAGGCATTTGTACTCTTCTCCCTGCCCCGGACCAAGAGCTGTTGTGCCTACAGGAGGTGAGCACCCACTGGTCATGAGCTCCCAGGTGTTTCCCTACTCCCAGCCTTCCCTGTTCCTGGGGGATCACTGTTCAAAAACCAGGCAACAAGTACCTGACAGGCAATTGGAATAAACAGATGAGTCTGTCAACAGCTCTGAAAAGGCGTCTCTGAAGGCCTCGAGTCAGCCAGCAGGAACCACTAAATACAGGGAGACAGCTGAGCTTACATCACATGTGCATTTTCTTTACTTAGGGAATATCCTTGGGATCAGTTAATAGAAGCAATTTCACTCTCCTTCACTATTGATGTTACTAGGAAACTTTTTAGAAGCAAAAGGTTTCCAGCCGTGCTCTTCTTGGTCAGTGGCTCTGCAGCACTCAGGGGACAGTCACAGGAATCTTTCCTGCAGTGTTTAAGTAGGACTTTACAAACCTTCTCACCATCGAGTCCAGGAGCTCCATCCCGCCCATCCTTGCCAGGAATGCCCTGCAACCATGCACAGCACGTGTTAAGGTCAGGAAGAGACTCTGTGGTTTGCAAAACACAATCACATCAAAGAACCTCTGGGCATTGGGTTGTACTGGGAGGATTTTCATTAACAGCAGCACAACTGGGGTTTAGTCCAGCTGGAGGTTACAGAGACCCAGAGCACAAGTTTGGCAGCAAAGATGGCAAGAAGCAGTTTTTTTCCAATTATGTTTTATCTCCTGATCCACAAGCAAGATACCAGGGAGAACTACATCCTATTTAGTTGACTTACAGGTTCTCCTATGAGTCCACGAGCCCCTGGGTTTCCTTTTGGTCCAGGTTTACCCTAGAAATCAACAATAAATCCTGCATTAGCCAGGACACAACCCTTAAGAACCATCTGTCAACAAAGATAATACTCAAACTCCGTAGGGACATTTCATTCAGTTTGGGCAGGCTCCTCTCCTGTTCACACAGGTATGGAGGTTCTTTTGGGACACACCAGGAAACTGGCCCAATGCTGGCTGCAACATTTGGGAAAAATCTTGATTGTTTCAAGGAAT
The DNA here is from genome assembly GCA_013399855.1 of Oxyruncus cristatus. Taxonomy (NCBI): domain Eukaryota; kingdom Metazoa; phylum Chordata; class Aves; order Passeriformes; family Cotingidae; genus Oxyruncus; species Oxyruncus cristatus. The sequence goes on from VXAY01000995.1 coordinate 941,856, forward strand.
GGGAATGTAAGGTCTGGTCCCTGTGCTCCAGGCTGCAGCAGCACTTCGACACCTTATTACTCAGGCACCTTCAGTAAGAGTTAAACATCTCATTTTTGAGAGGATACTTTCATCTCTTTCACCTCCCTTTCAAGCACACCAAGGGGGCACAACCCACAATAAACCTGTGAAACAGAGTCCTCGGAATGTCACATCCCAGATTGGAGCAGAGAGGTGTTGGACTGCACTTACAGTATCTCCTTTGGGCCCCCGGAATCCCTGAGGTCCTTTGCTTCCTTGTTCTCCCTGTGACATAGAAGGAAAAGCAATTAAGCATCTTCATCACACAGTGACAAGACTGAGGTTTTGAGGGTGGAAAGAGGAGGGTTCTGTGCTGTTTGCTGGTGTTCACAGAGGTGTGAGCACACACATTCCCCCAGGAGTTACACACTGTAATTCCTGACACGCTTTTTTGCAGCAGGGGCTTTGCCAACAATCCCTCAGGGCAGAGACCTTCTTCCCCTTCATTTCATGAAGCAATTTCATTAAGCAGAAATAGAGTGGGAGAAAAACTTTAGTATTTACTGTCTAGATACTGTTTGGCATCATGAAAAGTTTGGCGAGAAAATGCCTCATTTTATTTTAGCTTGGATGAATTTCGTCCATGATTACAAGGACTAGGGAGGGGTCCCCAGAGGGTAGGACTGCCTCGGGTCAGTGTGGTCTGTTGGCTGCTGTGGGCAGGTGGAGGTACCTGCTACAAAACAGATGCCATATTATCACAGAATCACAGAATGGTTTGGGCTGGAAGGGACCTTAAAGACCACCTCATTCCACCCTCCCTGCCATGGGCAGGGCTTAGAGCAGAAGGAATAAACTTTAGGCTGTGGTTGTGGACGTCAGGGCCACAGAGAGCCTGGGAAGCAGATACATACAACTTTCCCTGGAGGTCCTGGGATTCCAGGTGGGCCTCTGAAACCAATGTCACCCTGCAAAGAACACACATCACTGTAATGCTGCGGTTGGCAGAGGATGAAGTAACAGTACCCCCGCCTTGTACCTCAGTCTGACAAAACACAAAGACAACCTCTGTTTCCTCCTCGTTTGCAGTACAGACTTGCAAAAGATCCCCCCCTGAACAACAGGTTTTAACTCTGGATCTCCCCACCTTTATCTCTCTGATACACTCTGATATCATTCATGGCCTTGCTATCTTGGTAACACACTTATTCCTAAAGAAATGCATGACTTCACCAAATTCAAAACCATTCAGGCTGCTGGTCAAGGGACCATGAAAAGAGCCCAAAGCCACAATGAGCTGGAGATTGACCCTGTTCTCACTGAGGAGACTTCTCATGTCCTGAAAATCTTTGTCCATCGGCGTTTCTTTGGCTTTTTCTTGTAAAGAGACAGAACAAGAAGTGAAATGAAACCTTCCTCTTTTTTTTTTTTTTTTTTTCCCCTGCAAGATTCTTTAGCATTGTCAGTCTTGGAGGGACAGCAAGACTGGGATATTTCAGTCTGGCTGGGTCTGACCCTGCCAGTCCCCTGGGTATGTGGATTCTCCTGACTTTGGAGGGTTGTTCTGATGGGGGGTGCACAGCCCACACTTTATAGCTCTACAAGTTTCCCAGTGGAATTCAGTAAGGATAAGTGCAAATGGCACCTCTTACAAGACAAACTGGTGCTAGAGGGAAAAAAAACCAGAAGATTTTTCTTACTCTGTCACCAGCTGGACCCATTGGACCAGGGAGGCCTCTTAGTCCCCTTGGGCCCTAATTAAGAAAGCAAATCAGTTAAAACTCAACCACTGCTCAACACAAAACGGCAGAACAGCATGAGGTAAAAACTCATCAACATACAAAACATTCAGAAATAGCGAGGAACAGCAGAAAGCTCAACTTTCTGAAGCACAAACAGGACAATTTCCCCTTTTGGTGACAACCCCTGAGCAGTGACACTGTGCCGACAGCCCACGCGGGACATTCAGCATCCCTGTGCTCTCCAGCCCACCTCCCAGGCTCTCAAGCCAGCCCAGAGCTCAGGTCCACTCAACAGGTGTCCAGGGCTCTGCCAGGAGCCCAGGTCTCATCCAAGGTGAGGTACCAAAAGCAGGACCTAAATTAAAGCTCAGTGAAACAGCACGGTTTGTGTTTTTTCACCAGCATCAGTTTTCACATCTGTAACTCTGCAGAGGCAAGAGCTGTTTGTGTAACCAAGGTGACTGATGGCTCCATCGAGTTCCACAGTGAAAAGGTCATGGGATTTGGTCAGAAGAGGAGGTGTTACCTGCAGGCCAACACTGCCAGGAATGCCTGGAGGACCGGGAGGGCCAGGGTTACCCTGGGAGAGAAAAAACAATTAGACAAGAGGAGAGAGAGGCCCAACACACAGCCAGGGACCTCCCTCCCAGATTCCTCTTCAGGACTTCCTTCTACGTTATAGGCAATTTCTTCTACGTGCAAGAACATTTGGATCAGTCGGGAATTTATCCAAGTGATTAATGCAGGGCTTTTCCTGGGCTGACATCCCTGCATGGGAAACGACAGGTGCTAACTCAAACTGATCCTAACGTGATGATCATTGGGAAGAAGAATTTTCCTGGAGACGTAGCACATGGTCCTAGGGGCAGAGCGATGGAAGTCAACCCCCTCCAGTCACAGTAACATCTCCCTGTTCAGCCAATTGCCTCATTTCTACCTGTCTTCCAGAAAAATCACTTATTATGGAGCTTTTAAAGAGAAAAATCCTCCCCCATCCCTTTCAAATAGAAGCTTACCTTCTCTCCTTGCTTCCCTATTTCACCAGGTTCCCCTTTGTGACCAGTGTGTCCCTAGAAATAAGAGTTACGATTATTCACATCCCAGTAGAGCCTTGCTTCAAAATTTAAATTTTGTGAGACAGCTGTAAGACCAAAATCCCCACAGCACAAACAAGTTATGGAGAAAATAATCTATAGGTGTGCACAGACATCACTTCTGGGGGTGGCTGTCCATGTACCATTCCTGTGTTAGGTACCAGTGCCAGAACTGATGCAGTTCCAGAAAATGCCCAGATTTGTTTTTCTGGAGTGACTTTGCAGGCTATAGGTCTCCAGATGTGATTCTCAAATACAGATCAGTTCCCACCACCTCTGAAAATGGGGCTGAGTCGCTTCTGAAAACCCCGTTCTGCATCTCTAACCTCCTTTTTAAGTCATCTTTAGTATCTGCATCATCAAGCTTGCAAAGAAATACAAGTCTCACTGAAATCTTTTATATAAAATGAGATTCAATTTGCATCTTGGCTCCCTTCCTATCATTGTGGGAGAGACCCAGACTAATTTCAGCCATGGCAGATGTTATTCCTCACCACAAAAAAGGTCCTGTGCATCATTTGCATCATGTGAATTTTGAGTAGTTATGCCCTAAATATTGTGTATTTGTAATGATATTTATGACTCAGTGCAGAGACCAAACAGACCCAAGAAAGATCAGCTCAAGAGGAATTGAGAGCATTTCCCAGGAGCTGTCCCACTCCTTGCCATCTTCTGCTAAAAGAAGCAGAGTCACTTCTTACTTTGTCTCACTGCAGGAGTGTAACCCACTGCACAGACTTCATGTGAAGAGGGGACAGAGGAGATATTTAACTGCTGAGGGAGATTTCCCGAGGGTTGAAACTTTGAATTTATGTACCAGAGCCCAACAACATAAAAAGAAAGCTGCCTGGTGTTACACTGGCTATAAAAACAACAATCAAATTGTATTTAATTGTATAAGTTATGTTTTGCTCCAGTAAGATCTGCTCCTCTGTGAGCACAGTTTGAGAACTGGTGAGACTTTTACAGCTCTCAGGTCTGGAAAGGCAGCCCTGAACTGCAGCCTCTGCTTGCTCCTGTCCATGAGCTGTGCCCCACAGGGCTTGCAGAGTGTTTTAATCTGTGCTCACCCTATGCCAAGGGTTAAATTTCATTTGTAGGAATAAATTGTGCCAATGCCTGGCTGGTTTGGGAGGCATGGAGCCTAGAGGAGACACGGACTTTGTATCCAACAGTTTAATCCCAGGGGTTCATAGTGGTGTTTCTTTTGGGAGACAGATCCTTGTGCAGGTGGTTATTTCCTTACCTTGAACCCTGGCATTCCTGGGGGACCTGGGGGACCCGGTGGGCACAGAGCTGGGCACTGCAAGGAACAGAAACACTTTGGGGGTCAGCAAACACACACAGCACACCCAGGGAGGCTGCTTTCATTGCTGGGGAGAGGCGGAAAGGTCACGTGGGTTTCGGCTCTAAATCCACTAAATCTGACGGGATCACAGCGTCATGTATCGACCAGCATTTCCCTATGGAAAGGGGTCCTGGAGGTCTCAGGCCCCCAGTAATCCGTAAAATAACAATTTATGAATGGACTGCTTCAACTTTGAGCGTGGGCTGTGAGACATTCTAAAAGTCCACAGTCCAAAATGCTGAAGAGTCTGAGTTCCCCAGTGAATCTGGATTAGTGCCTTGTAAATCATTAGGAGCATGTTTAATCCTCTGCACTGATTGACCCCTATTGATTTCCTTTAGCCAACTCCCCAAGTGAAACAAGGACAAGCATTAGAGTTTGTTGGAAGGCGACCAACAGAAAAAAACCTCCAGTACCTAAAAGCTGATATCTGCAGATGTCTAGGGATGGGTGAGCGAGCCCCCTGTGGGAGCTCTGACTGGGAACAAATCAGAACAGACATGGATATTTAGTGGAGAAAAGGGCCATACTCTAAAAACTTCATAAACAGGGAATGAGAATTCTTCTTCCACAGCTTTTCCTTTATTTGTTTGTTGGGGTTTTTTTCCTTTTAATAAAACCTCAGGCAACACCTCAGTAGCAGAAATTTAATTTTCTAGTATATTCCACAGAGTAACTTAAATTAAACTCGCAGAAATAGCATCATTTTCTATTAACTTCCACGTGATGTGCCATAAGGCAGTCTGAACTGACTCTGAGCTTTTTTTGGGGCACATCAATTAGAAAACCAAAGAAGCTGTCACAACAACAGCTGTGAAATCTGCAAATGTCACTCCCATCGCTCATGGGCTCAACACTCCTTTCATTCCCCTGAAGAAAGGAATCAAGGCTTTCTCCTAAGGAAAGAAGCTTAACCAAAGCATATGCCCATAGGAACCCGGTGCCACCATCCATGGAAATAAACAGTGCTACACACACAACCTTTTCTGTCGCAAAGCAGGATTGGGAACACGCATGAAAAGCTGTTGTCGTTTACCAAATGCTGAAGTTGTTCTGCAAATGAAGGATGTGTGCAAAATGTGCATTTTGGAAAGCAAAGATCAAGGAAAAAAATCAGCACTAGAATCACAGAATGGTTTGGGTTGAAAGGCACCTTAAAGTTCGTCTCCTTCCAACCCCCCCCTGCCATGGGCAGGGACATCTTCCACTAGACCAGGTTGCTCCAAGCCCCATCCAACCTGGCCTCGAACAATTCCAGGGATGGGGCAGCCACAGCTTCTTTGGGAAACCTATTCCAGTGCATATCTACCTCCCTGAAAAAAATTACATCTTGCAAATACACACACCAATCTCGTGCATTCTGTGGTGAGGTAATTTAGACCCACATCTGCAGGTCTAAATCTGCGTTAAACGGTCTGAGATTCATCCAAGTATGACAACCAAAAATCACATCAAGGATTAAGCCAAAACATATTTTCATGCTACATAAAAAACCCCTACCTGAAGGTCCCCACCACCGTCAGGAAGGGTGCCTGGAAGACCCTGCAATTCAGGAAAATGTGGGATTTTAAATACAACAAGACAAACACCAGGTAGAAACACAGTTCCTAGGAAATGCACTTTACAGACCCAGCTCAGCTGGATCAGCATAAAGTACATACCCAGACCCACCCACAGCCTAAAATGCAGCTGCTGAACCTAGAGCATTATGAGCTGCCCCAGTCCCCAAAAGCAGACACACCAGGGGTGTAACCATCCTCTGGAGATGCACTGCTGGGTTTGGTTAAGAGCCCTGAGCGTTAGGTCATGAATGCTCATGGCAATGGCAGCAAATAAAAAAGGCACGTTATGGAAGCAAGGAGAAAATTCTAGACCCACCCCCCCGGGAATTTTCTGACATTTATTTGCAAGTCTCAACTTACGGGACGTCCAGGTGGTCCAGGAGGCCCTGGGAATCCTGGCAGACCAAAAGGTCCCTAAGAAAGAGAAAAAAAACAATAAGAGTTTCCCTTCAATGGAAATGTAAAGGGATGTGAATCGTGGCTACCAAATACCAGTGCGTGTTTTGAATGTGGGACAACATCTCTCAAATGGGGCTAAACTCCACCTTTCCTTCTGCAGAGGCTTCTGTGACCGCAGAGAAAGCACCAGATGCATATGGAAGAATAGGGATTAGGACAGAAGGGCACATCCCTGCTGCCACTGGCTCTGCACCTCTCCAGTGGAACTGTGAGCACCCAAAAAATGTGCTGTGCTTCTGCAGAATGGGGTCACCCAGACCAGTCCTGTTCTGTGCAGTGGCTCCCTTGAGGATGCTGAAAGTACACACCAGCTGGTATCTAATCCCTGTTCTGGTGACACTGGCTGCTCTTCTGTCCTTACTCACAGCTGGTGAAGGAAGATATGGCTTCACATCCTTGTCATTGCAGTGGTTGACTGGGGTGACCCTGCATGAGCTGACACAAGAACAGCAGCCCATGGGCGTTTGTGGGGCTCGTAGTGTCTTGTGCATCTCACTTCAGAGTGGGGTAAGAGACCAGAAGTAAACCTCACTCTTCTGTGGTTGTGACACACTCAGAAAATGAGGATTAAGTGGTAGGAGAAACTCACAGAAGGACCCCGAAATCCATGTCCACCCGGGAGCCCACTGGGTCCTGGAGGCCCCTGTTGAACAGAGAGAAGAGATTTCACACCCGTGCTGACCTTGACACCCCAAAGCCCAGGGCCAAGCAAACAGTCTGGCTGTGCCAGTCCCCCTGAGGAGCTCCATCCTGCACCCAGACCATCAGCTCACCAGTGAACATCAATGGAACACGCCCCTGGCACCCCTGTGCATTGCCAGTCTGCATCCCTCAGACACAGGGCAGCCCTGGAATGCCCCAGAAACCCACCAGACAAAAGCTACCCCAGAACCGGTCACTTCCAGTGGTTACAAGGCTGCCGTGCCTTGTATTTACTGGTTTTCCCAGAGTAAGGACAAGGACAGAAAACACATAAGGCCAATGACCTGCAGGACTCCACATTCCTCTGCCTGGCACAGGAGAGGGACCCAAGGCCTGGGGTGGATTTGTTGCACTCAAGGTGTCCAATAAAGCCAAGACAATAATTTAAAACTCTTCTTCGAAAAAATATTCCTATTACTTACTGGAGGTCCTGGTAGTCCTTTGCCCTGGAAACAACATTTAAAAGAACACTTAGAAACTGAACATACAGGAAGACAAGAAAACCTCTGAAAATGCTGCTTAATTTTTTTTTTTTTTCCTCTCTTTTAAGTTTTCTTAGCACTCCCCTGTCCCTAATCGTTATAATTTGCAATCAGAGCAGAGCTCGTGTCTTGATGAATCCTTTTGTTGCCTCTAATAATCTGTATTCCCTTTACACTGCTGTTACCTACGAGATGTCTCTAAGAAAAGCAACGTACAGTGACACGATAGTGGGACACAGAGAGTTAGGAGGACAACATTCTAGTTCATCTGCTTCTCCTTTTTTTTCCTTTAAATTTTTATCAGACATTAGGCAATGTCTAATAATCTCAACAGCATTTGATCTGTTAGTCTGTATCCCAGGCTGGTTTGCTTTATGGCATCTTAGAGACTAAAAACAGGCCCTGTGTTGCCAGAACAGGTCATACATACATATTTAAACAGTTGAAATAATATATTCACTCATTCAGGCTTTGATCCCTTTGTCTGGGATACAAAGCTTCCCATCTTCTCCTGGTGATGGTTTTGGCATAATATTACACACTTCTGTTGCTTATGGAAGGTACTTACAGCTGGTCCAGGTGGCCCAGCAGGTCCTAATGCACCCTACGGGAATAAAACAGGATACAAATTAGCAGGAATAAAAGAGACACCTCCATACGGGTAGTCAACGATGCCTGCTCTCCTTGACACCAATCTTTGACTGGAGACTCCAGAGGTGTCTTGCAGGAACAGGACACAACTGGAGATGCTCAGCTGAATTCACAAATATAAGGACAGAAACTTATGGATAATGCTCTGCCATTCCTGATTAATTGCTTGACTAAAGAACATTTTAAGATAATGGTGATGGATGTTCAGAACTGGCCCCAGCAACTTTCCTCACCATTTGCTCCTAAAAGACTAAACAGACACTTCTGGGAGTTCCAGCTGGCCTCAGATTAGTCTCCATGAACATCTAAACATTCACAAATTGAATTATATCTATTTGAAATATTCTCATTCACAACACATTCATCTTGTTGGTCCAATGACTAAATTATCTGAAACTATTCACAAAATTTGGACTCATCTTAGTGAATTTTATTAGTTCAGATGTTTTTCCTTCAAGCAAAGGCAAAGATTTGGCAGCTTCCTTGGCAAATCCCCCATCTCCTTTTCCCAATTTGCATTCCTACTCTTAGACCTGACTAGAGCTTGGTGATCTTACGCCTTAGACTAGAATTAAGTCAGCCCTGAAGTTGTTAAGTTCCTGCTTAACTAAAGATAAGAAGACAGAGAGACCTCCTTAACCCCTTTGCTGTATTGCAGAGTTGCCAACTGGCTGCCAGACTGTGAAATTAATTCTAGGTAGTAATTCTGAAACAGAATCATAGAATGGTTTGGGTTGGAAGGGACCTTAAATATCATCTTGTTCCGCTCCCCTTGCCATGGTCAGGGACACATTCCATGAGACCAGGTTGTCCCAAGCCCTGTCCAACCTGTCCCTTGTTTTTAATCCTAACCCATAAGCTCTCAGTCACCTCTTCATCCACCCCCAGTGAATGAAAATACAAAAATAAACAAAATGAACAAAAAAAAAACCAAAACAAAACAAAAAAACCCAACCAAACAAAAAAACACGGAGAAAACAAACCCCCCTAAATTCCAGTGTGGTGGGTTGACCTGGCCAAGAGACACTGGGTGTGTTTTGCTGACTGATGCTCTCAGGTCTGAGACCCTCCTTGAAAAGGCAGGCAGCTGGTGAGGGCAGAGTGATTTGGTCACTCCTTTAAAAAAACTAAATAAAAAAGGAAAGAAAAAAAAAAAAGAAAGAAGCAGTGGAGGGGTGCAGGGACAAAGCAATTACAGCACAAGGCTTCCTCAGCCTTTCACCAGCCCAAACCTGTTTTCCAAACATCCTCAAAATGCTGCACAGAAACGTCTTGAGAAGGATGTCCTGAACCAGAACTAAATGGTGTCTACCCCTAGGATGAGGAGAACAAGGTGGAAGGGCAGACCTGGAAAATATCCCAACACACACTGCTGCTTGTTGTGATCCCAGGGATGACATCTGCCCTCTCCCAGTGCTCTGCGTACCAAAGGAGATTAGAAATATTTTCCCTTGTTAAGCTTAAGGAGAAAGAGGACCCAAGGCCTCATTAGGAGTGGTCTTGTGAGCAGGGGACTGTAATCCAATAAAAATCAACCCAGGGCAAATGTCAGCTCATTCATTTCTCTTGCTGCAGGTTACTCTGCTTTTCCCTCAGCCACTTTCATCTTTAGGCTGAAAGTCCCTACAACTGCTGATGCTTGTAAGGGACAAGCTCTTCCTGCAAAGAAAACATTGAATTCCTGGCACCTCCTGACTCACACCCTAATTCTGAAACCAGCTGCATCTCCCCTTTCTGTTTTGGCCAATGTGCCAAAAGGTTGGCAGAGCCCTCAAAATGCCAAACGTTGGCACTTCACACTCCCTAATTTTGATATCTTGGATGGTAGAAAGTGCAACATCCAGCAGTGAACACTTCTGGTACAATTAGAGATCATCAAGTCCCTGAGTTGATGCAACTGCACCAAGTCCAAAGGAGAGACTCTAAATTACATCTCAATTTTAATAACATCGTCTGACTCAAATCGTTCCCCTGGTAACAATGTTCTTTCTCTTTTGATTAGAAAACAGTATCACCATAATTTTTCACTTTATAATGATATACTTTGTGAGTATACAACTATGGAGCATAGAAAATACTTGATTATTATGACATTCATAAATAAGAATTAATAATTATGCTTTCCTTATTGCTTACAGTGCAAAGCAACAAACTTCTAAATGGCCTTCAAAAACTTTCCAATGAAGGACACCGGTATCTAGCACAGAGGTCAGAACCCAGTTCATTTCTAGCTGAAAAGAAAGGATTTTTAAAATTGGAAAATAAAGTAGGCTTGATCTAATCAGTCTGTAAGCACAACCACGAGAAAAGCTAATGGATGCTGAGAGCAACAGGAGATATTTGAGATAAAAACCCTTTTGGTGTGCTGCCTGCACTGCTCTGTGTCCCTGGTCTGATGTGAATCACTGTTGGACTGATGGCATGTGACATAAAGGGGAAAAGAAATGTTGGGCAATAATGTGCTACTGAAAACTGGCTTCAGAGCCCACTTCCCTAAACAGCTTCACTCTCAGACACTCCAGTCCAGAAAAATAAGCTTATTTAGAAAAAATCCACTGCGTTAAGCATGAATTCAAGCCCCCCAAAGGAAGTAGACACCTCATTTCAGTGAGTCCTGTGAGACTGAAATATGTTCTAAAAGCCAGGGAGAAAAAAGGAAGTTGGGATAACAACGTTGTCCATTTAGAGTGCCAAAGCTCTTAGAGGTTTTTCCTTCTTCCAGATTTTTATTAGACCAATTAAAACAATTTTCCAGATGGACCACTGACCCTGAAAAGCTCCCATGAATGATGGCAGGTCCCAGGTTTGCCCCATGCTGACGGACGGAGTTACAAGACATGGGAAAGCACATCAAACCAGAGTGTGGAGCGAGGGCAACTCTGTCTGGGTGCTGCCACCAAACAGCTGAAGAGGAAGTTCTGGTGCCCAGAAATTATCTGCTCAATTACCCTGCAAGCCAGGAGCTGTGTGCTAACGTGGGCATGGGCAAACCCTGCCTCCCAGCATAGAACAGGGGCACAGAACTGATCACTGCGTGTGGTCCTGAGCCTTTCTATTTTAGAAATCAGGGATCCGTTCCCAGAAGGCCCTGGACTCTTGCCACAGGCTGAGAGTGGCCAGGATTTTGCAGCTCTGGATCTCTGGGGAGAAAAAGGAGCACAAGGGACAGGAAAGGAGTGGGATTTAGTGTGGTGGTGATGGACAGAGGCTTGGAGCTGTGACCAAGACATTGGGAGCTGTGACCAAGATATTTGGGTCCTGCCACTCAACATTCCCGGTGGCCACACAAACTTCGCCTTGCACATGGGAAAGGAAGAAGAATATACCAAAGACACATGGCTGTATCACTCACCCCTTCAACTGAATAAGACAGCCCAGAGACTTCTGAGCTTTGAGCAACTCCTTGGGGCAACAAACAGATTATTGAGATACACATGTTACCAAAATCCACCTTTTTTTAACCCCTGTGTGCTGTGACATTCATCCAGCCCATCACTGCAGCCCCGAGTTCAAGAGGCCAGTAAGCCAGCTGGGGATACAAGCCTTATCTTCCCAGCTGGGAGACAGGAGAACAGCCATGCTGGATCACAATCTGTGCTGAGTGGCTCATTAATGTTTAGTCCTTAATGTCACAAGGAGGCCTAAGAGCCTTTCTGGCCCTGCTGTGGATGATCTGAAGAACATCTGTACCACCCCTGGCAGTCATTTCTCTATCCCTGTGGTGCCCCTTAGCAGAGCTGGAATATGCAGGAAGCACAAAAAACTCTTATTTCTTGCTAAGCTGGGTGGGGAACGCCACAGCCAAGCAACTAATAATGCAACCATATGGACAGCCCCAGAAATAATAAAAGGCAAAAGTTTAAATAATTAATCCACAGTAACAGTAATTATGAACATAACAGAGCTGCCTACTCAGACTGCAAATAAAGGCCAAATTAGCTTTACTTTGATAAACTTCATAATTAAGTCTGTTGACTGCTTCAAGAAACTTTTTGGATACTTGAAATATCACCAGAGCTGTTCTGCACTGGTATTCCCAACGCTGAGGCAACCCAAGCCTGTTCAAGGCCATGTGAAAGAAAGATGGCCTCAGCCACCTGGGGCTTCATTTCAAGGGTCCAAGTATTCCTCAAGGGTTTACATCAGAATCAACACTTGAAAGTCCCCAATTTACAGAGGAATGAGAAAATCGTCAATACAATCAGGAAAAATGTTCATTTAAAGGGACTTAGGATCTAATGTGGCACTCACACGGTCTCCTGGAGGCCCATTTGGGCCAGGTGGGCCATCAGTTCCTGTTAAACCCTGTAAAACAAAGAAAATCAAAACAGTATCAGTTACGTGTCTCGAAATTGTTCTCACGCTCCTTAATTCAACCAAGAGATGCCTTCAACTCTTAACATTTCTACTGATATGCAACACACGTATGTGTAGATCCAGGACCAATTTTACTTCTCCAGCAGAAACAGAAAAGTTGATGAAACACTTCAGGAAAACACTTGTGGCTCTGTGAAATCTTTAAAGGACCTAAGAGATCACAAAATACTCACATCCACTCCTGGAAGTCCAGGCAATCCAGCTTCACCAGCTGCTCCAGGCTTCCCTGGTGCACCTTTTGGCCCCTACATCAGATAAACAGGCAATTATCTTCCACGTAATAACAAGAGAGATGTGGCGTGTATTGACACAGGCTACAAGAGGGAAGGTCATTTATTGATGTGTTAACCTTACACCGTGCAACATGGAAGAATTCCATGAAAGGAGATGAATCTTGCTATGAATCCATATCCAAATCCTAAATTCATTTCAGTGCTTTGGCTCAGTTCCACATACTCATAAGCTGTTCTTAGCAGGGGGTAGAAAGGGATGTAGCAAGTGGCCAAAGCTGTGCCACCAGGTACAATTTTGAGCACCCCTTGGCAGACTGAGGGGCTGAAGCAGACTCAGATCAATGCCAAAAATAACCACTTATACCTGGATTGGTGCTACTTTCATTATACAGATGAAGAGGAAAGTGAGGCAGGGAGTGTCAGCTCATGCCCTGTGTCCCTCTCAAAAGGATCAATAAGTCAATATCTACCAGAAAATACTTACTGGTGGGCCTGGCAAACCAGGAGGGCCTGGTTCTCCCTAAATGAAAGAGAAAAGATGTCAGTGTACGTGCAGAACCTCTCTTTGCTGTCTTTTTCCAACAACATTCTTCCCAACTGTCACAGAGCTCAAATCTCCCTTCTTGCCCACTCCAAGATTTACCACTCTCAGGGCTCTAAATCCTGCTACTCCCCGGGCAGGATGAGTCTGGATATCCTTTTCCACACCCACAACAGCACATTTAGGGAAACCCACATCCTCAGCCTTGCAGAGAGAACCAGGGCTCTGGAATGGTGTCAGTACCTCCAACCTTTTCCAGACACAGAAATTATTTGCACTTGGGGTTGTCCGCAGTCGGGGCAGCGAGGAAGCTGGAGGCTATCAAGGCTTCCAAACATCTTCCTGGCAAAACAGAGGCATACAGGGATAAGCACCAGGTATCCCAGGCACAGTATGAAACTGGGGTACTGCCAGGAGCTGGGGACTACCAAAAAGTGAAGAATGAACGAACTGTCTACAATGATTTTCTTCAAATGAGTAAACCTGGACAGGAAAAGCAAATGAGCCAAGCCCCCAACTGATTTCCACCTAATCCAATTGCACGATCTTGATTAAATACAATTTTTGTAAAATATTTTAAAAGCACTCATTTTTTTTCCCCCTATTCTAATGGAAAACTTCTTTCAAGAACAGCATTAAAGTCATTTGGGAAACGATGTTTTAAAAGTCTTCAATCACCTGTAACGCCGTCCAGCCCCCAGATGATGAGATATATGTATTTTCATTGTTAGCCCCCAAAAGAAGCAGACATTTGTAAGCAGCAGGAGCTTCACTGGAGCTTGGTTTCCCAGCTCATCCCACAGAAAACCACTTTGTGTCCCAGTCTAGATGGTACCCTGCCCTCCTGGCTTTAGGGTAAGTGCACTGAGCACTGTGAGGGATTGTGAGCAAGCAGAGGGGAAGGGGCATGTTGATACCCTGGAGAAAGAAAATCTGTATGGAAAATAAGTGGTTATTAACAGAGCAAGGCTGGAAATAACACCATCCCACCATGGGCCTGGTAATTAGGAGCCAGGAGGCGGGATGCAAAGCTGTGGAATTCATAGCATGTTTCTATATTTACTGTGAAGTCTGTGGGCAAATCTTTCCAGACTGGCTGCCTTGAGTAGCTCAGGCAAGGATTTATGTACTGCAGAGGGGGACTGACCAGAGGGTCCCTGAACAGAAGGATCTTTATGCTCTGTCTTGCTGAAACAACTCCTTCCCTACCCTTTGCCTACAGCTTTTCCATAATTAGTTATCAGTATCATCGGTGGGGAAGGTCCTTTGGTGAGGAAATGAAAGGAGTACTTCTTTTGAAATGAAAGGGCATCTGGAAATGGCAGCAGAGGTGGTTTACTCCCTTCTCCATCACCTGAGGTTGCCTGCCCCTTGCAATTTTTTCTCGCCTGCGTGATGGCAGATCTGCACAGCAAGGTCACAGCATCAGCAAAGGTTGTTGGGGACCATCTTAAACCTTGATCCTGCCATCGTGGACCCCTGTGGGCACTCTGCAGGAGCACCAGAACTTCAGAGAGCTGAATCAAAAGCCTACTCAGTGTTTATAGCCCTAATGCCAGATCACTGGGAATTAGAGGCAAGGGTTGTCAGCAAAAGGAAATGCCCTCCTGGTGCTGCGTAAGAGAGAAGGAAGTTCACTGTTTCTCAGCCAGTCTAGCCAAGAGAAAGAAAGCATGGGAAGAAAAAAAAAAACACCTTGATTTTTGAAAAGTGACAATTGCTTATTAGCAATTTGGGGAATCACATCCCCAGAAATAATTCACAGGAACTTGCCACTAATTCCTTTGATCACAACATGCTGTTTCTAGTCTTGGGAGAGAGAGATTTTTCTTGTTACTGAGTCTGAAATGTGAAGCGTGTTAAAGGCTTCAGTTATGAAATATTTCGGAGGGACTTAATGCTGCAGCTCCTACTGAAAGGCAGGAATGAAAGCAGGACCTTTGAGAAATTGTGCTGATGGGGTTCATCCAAGGAAATACCCTGAATAATTCAGCTGCATGTTCTGCATCTCTCACTGCTCACAGCTGAACACCTCGGCAGCACTCATCTAGCTCAAAGACATCCAGCAACACTTCCCACACTGCATTCATCCAAAGCCATCTGTGAAGATGGCCTGGCTGCAATGGCTTACAGAGTTCAGGAAAGCTGCACAGATTCAGTCCAGAAAACTCCTGCTTGCAATTTTAAAAAAAGTCTTATCACCAAAAGAAAAGAAGTAAAATAATGGTTTCATTCTGCAGTGGCAGATCTGATGCTGCCACTCGGGATCCACATGATCCTCTCCACGCAGCACTAGGAAAATGCAGAGCAGTGCTGGATTTAATATACCATCATTTTTTTGGAGGGTACTGATAAAAAAAAGGGTAACCCTTAAATGGGGAGGCTGTGTGACTGTGCTCTACAGCAGCCACAGCCCTGTATCTCTTCTATGCAATTCCTGAAAGGATTCAGTGTCCTGTTGAACAACAGGAACCATCCTGGAGTCTGTCCCTGGGGAGCCGGACCATCTCACATGAACAGGACACCTGACATTCTACACCCATAGGAGGAATGGAGTTCAAGTCTGTTCAAATGTGAGAGTATTCCTGCAGTAGTAGTCCCAGACTGAAGCTGGGACTGTAGGACTTTGCACCTTAAATACTTTACTCAGCTGTTTGATTTATTAGGACAACATTCTTAATATTAATTAGATATTATCTGGTTCTTTCCTGCAGGGAGCCTTCCAAAGCTTTTAGTTGTGGATAAAAGGGTGTAGGTTCACATGATCAGCATTTCCCAGGGCTCCTGTTTCCAAGAGCTATGGGAACTGATGCTGGTGCTGTTCCAGATTTGAAGTGCAAAATATTCTGTAGAAAGCAGGAACTGAAAAACTACAGGTTTCTTTCCAATTGCCTCTCTGCAAGAGTTGAAACTCGAAGTCTGAAGGGCTTCATCCTTCCCAAACTCTTGTTTTTCCCTCTGTACAGAATCACAACCAGCCCTTCCCGAAGCCCACTGGCCACATGGAGCTGCAGGGACTCCACAGGCTCGCTGCTGTGAACGGGAACACGTGTCCTTTGCCCTCTCCCAGGGCATCCCCTCAAGCCTTTCGTCACAATCATGAAAAACAGTGGAAGCTGTCAAGGTACCAGCTCTGAACTTCTCATGCTACAAAACCAGAGCGAGATTCCCAGTGAAACAGCCTCTGTTAGCCCAAAGGACACTTGGAGGGACCGGCTGGAAATCAATGAGGTTCTCTCTTCAGACCAGCCTGGCTCACGGAGCCGCTGGGAAAGCTCACCACTGTGGCACAAACACTCCTTGTTCACCAGATTCCAGGGAACTCATACATCTTTTTTTTTAACCTCCTTATCCAAATGAAAATGACCTGCACGGAGTGAATAGTTTTTTTTCAAGGTTGCTTAGAGGCTCAATTTCCATAAATATACTTCAGACCAGCTTTAAAAAACCCTGAACTAATCCATAAGCAGTTCAGACAAGCATCACTCAAATTGGAAACCGAAGAAGAAACCCAGACTTTTGCATATGATGTGGTCTTGTTGAAGGTCCATCTGATGCTCATTTTATCCACTGCCAACTACAGGGCACAATTCAGTCCTTATCCAACAGATACATGGAAACAGCATTTTTCATTTCTATGGAAACATCAATGAAAAGTAACAGAACAAGCTTTTCTCCTCCATTAAGTCCTGGGGTATGTGGTCTTCTACCTCCACAGGAGGTACTTTAAGGAGCTGCCTGCTGAAACAAAGGTTGTCCATTTCAGTTGCCTTTTGGGCCACTATAAACCCATGCCTGGCAACAAACAAACCAAATCCCAACATCTCTTGTGCCAAAATTAGGGATAACCATGCTGAAAGTGTTGACATAAAACAAAAGAGCAGTGTCCAGTGCTGCATATTTGACTTCCTTGTAGCCTCTCTAGAAATGTGGATGCTGTGAAGCATCACATAAACCTCCCTCTGAACTACTGAACGTGCAGCAACCCCAGCACACATTGTACCCCTGCACTCAACCCTACACAGACCCTAGACACCAACAGAGGAATATTCTACTTTGCAAGCAGGGTCACAAACCCCTGAGTTCTCCCTTGAGGAGGGGATTTATCCTGGAAAGAACCTGAGGCCACTCAGCACCTCCACTCGCTGTTCTGGCTCTTGCAAAACGAGGTCTCTTAGGAGGAGGCTGGTTCTCCAGGTCTGCCCACCCCTGAAGGATGTCCAAAGAAGAAGGAGAGCAGCTTCTCTGCCCTGTTGGCTCTGCCTCTGCCCCACCCCTCACCTTGAGCCTGCCCCCGCCGTGCATCACTCACATCAATGCCGTCCTTGCCAGACGGTCCAGGGGGTCCTCGTGGTCCAGGAGGGCCTTGTGGTCCTACTCTCTGAAGGGACTGGGGGAAAATGAGAGACAGCAGTTTATTTTTTTGCACCAGAAGAAACACATGGGCTGGATCAGAAAGCAATGGCCCAAGTTCTACAGCTTAACCCTAAATCTGCACTGACCTTCCCTCCTTCAGGGCCCCCTGCCAAGCCTGGGTGGGCTCAGAGTTGCTCTGCACCAGTGCAAGGCTTTCTAGAAAACCCCTTTTAACTGGGCACATCCTCAGGGCTCCCCAGCTCATTCAGCTGGTGGCTCATACTGGGAATCAAAGCTGTCAAATGGGTTTGGTTGTATAGGAAAAAGTTCTGACTGCCCACGGGCACGTTCTGGTTTGGGCAGAGGAGGAAATACAAAGCCCACGGAACACAGGTGCCAAGTGCTTGCAGGAATATTTAATTTATAGTCAGTCCCAGTCTGATGGGCTGATGGAAGAGCCAGGCAGGCACCAACGAAGACAGGAGGAGAAAGGGAAAGCCTCCTCTCTGAGCAGGATGCAGTTCGAAAATCTGGGATTTTGGAAAGGTCTGAGGTGGGGGAAAGGGAAAAAAGGTCCAATAAATGACTTCTGTATGGAGAGGGCTCCAGAGAGTAACTTGCTGTAGCTTCAGGGAACAAAGGTTTCATTGTAGAAGTAGCTCTGCTCGCAGCAGATGAGGGCAGCTCTGAATTCCCAAGCCAGGCTGCAAAAATTCCTCGCTAACAATGAAAAACCTCACTGAGGAGTCACTTCCCCAGACAATAATATTAACACCAGACAGGGAAGTTTAATGCAGCTCCACATCCGAAGCGAACGGGGTTAAATATGCTGGTTTATAAGTGCAAAATTGGAAAATTGATTGAAGGAATGAGTAAGAAATTCTGATTCAAACAAAGACCCAGATCAGATCAGCCTCACTGACTACCTGCTACTTCAGTGTAAAAGAAAACTGTTTCTCTTACATCCACAGGTCTCCCCCTCTCCCGAGGCTGCAGTCCTGGATGGGAAGACAACACTTCCATGGAAACACAAAGCAGTGATTTTTACCGACCCACACAGGTACAAGCCCAGATGCACACTTTTAATAAACTTCAGACTAATAACCTGCCTACTGCCACATTTCACCCCACAGGTACAGCATACCTCTCTTCTACCCTTGCAGGTAGATACCTCTCTTCTACCCTTGCAGATCCCTCTCTTCTACCCTTGCAGGTTTTTTCTCGAGCATTAAGACACAAATGAGGTTTCTCACCTGAGCTGATGCTGTGGCTAAAAACTGACACAGGGAGAGGAGCCCAAGAGTGGAGAATCCGGCCATGGCACCCAGGCTCTGCCTCTCTCCGTTCTTCCTGGGCAGCTAAACCCTTTCTCCTCCAGGGTCCAGCAGATCCCTCCTCCTCCCGGGTCTCAGCTTACAGAGCAGAGACTCCTTGCCTCCAGATAAACCTGTGGCTCCAGCTGGAGGGGCAGAGCTCGGGAGCAAGGCAAGAGGGGCTGAGCCTGGAGGAGAGGAGGTTTCAAGAGGAGGTGGGAGAAGGAGGGGGAACAGCAGGCAGCCAGAGCAGCTCTCAGTCATGCCCTGCTGCGCAGCCCCAGGCTCCAGCAAGAGGAGAGGAGCCCACGGAAGAGCTGGACCGGGAGACGTGACACAGGAGCAAATTTGGGCTGCTCCAGCTGGAGATATAAAGCTGTTCCTTAGGTCTCACCCAGGGCATTTCAAAGCCCATCACCACCTCTGGGCTGGACGGGTAAAAAGCAACACAGAGTGAGTTATTCAGTGCCTTAGGCCACCTAACTTCAGTAGACACATTAATACACCTGTAACGAGTGCAAGACCACCACAGAGGAATGCACTTACTGCTTTACGAGGTGCTTTGTTAGCTCTGGAGGCTCTGGAGGTTATTCACGTCCTGCTTGGGTTTTTTATATTGATCTGAAGAACAACAAAAGATTTCTTGGAAAAGTGATGAATCCTGATCAGAAAACAGTTAATCACAGACACGTACAAGGAGGAAGGACGAAAGAGAAACATTCTCAAAGCCACAAAAAATATTTGAAATATTGGAAAGAAGGAACAGGAGAACCCTTCCCAGAAAGGTGATCCCAAATGCCAATATATTCACAGAGATGTGTCTTTAGTAAATAGCCTCATGCTTCCCTTTATTGATTAAAGGCAATTTCATCCAAAGCAGAGCTTGGAAGTGGAGAGGAACAGTGGTAAGATTCATCAGAACTGAAATGACACAGCTCACTTGGTTAAGAAGACGAGAGCAGACGTGGAAAAGCAAAGTTTAAGAAATGAAATACCAGGTTTCAGTTCAGCATCCCTTGCCAGGAGGTCTGTATGAGCACACAGTGTGTGTCTGTCCAGCTCCTCAGCAGTCAGTATTCCACTAACCTTGACAGGGGATAAAGGACTCAAAGATTTACAAAGTTCCTACAAGATTTTGTGGAACAGGCAGCTGCGGACAGAAAGGGACTGTGTGTGTCTGTATGTCTTCTGATGGCTTCAAAGTAACTGGAATGCTTTATTGGGACACCACAAACCCCAAAGAGGGAGAGCAGTGCAGTCCCACAAACTGCTTTGCACAGCTTGTGCCTCCTCCTCCACACGAGGCCAACTGATGGCAGGAGAGAAGGCAAAGGAGATTTAAACTCCTCGGCCACACCTTGCTCAGGGCAAGCCAGGGCTTGGAGGGCTGCTGCACATGGAGCCTGCTGACCAGCATGGGAAGAGTATTCACCTTCAAGCCCACCCTGTGGAACACGAGGACACCCAGTTATCCTCTCATTCCACATCCTCAGGCAGCGGCAGCTGAAGGGACACAGCGACTCACAGAAATCATTATCACACAGACACCCCTGTACCTGTGTCCTGAAAAGATCACTGGACTGCAGACCCCGTGGCCAGGCTGGGCAGGTGCCCTCCTGCCTGGAGCCCCAAGGGATGATGGAGGTGAAGCCCTTGTTTGCCCCCCAGAGCAAGGCCAGGCCCACGGGAGGGTGGCAGCACAAAGGCAAGTCAGGACCTACCAATACACACTGAAACGTGGGAATACCTCATCCCTGGGAGTGTCCAAGGCCAGGCTGGATGGGGCTCCGAGCAGCCTGGTCTAGTGGAAGGTGTCCCTGCCCATGGCAGGGGGTTGGACTGAGATGAGCTTTAAGGCCTTTTCCAACCCAAACCATTCCACGATTTCCAAGCACATCATTAAACAAGAACTATTGCAGGGGGTTTGGGGGGTATCTTTATCCCACAGACATTCACTGGGCATATTTTAGAGCTGGAGGAAGACTGGGCAGCACCTCCACATGGAAGAAGCAGCAGGTGTGTCTCATGGTGAGCCCCGCAGAGCTCTGCTTGGGAATGCTGGGCAGCCCCTGCACCCACTTATTGGAGGGGACCAAGACACAGGAGG